>OY998149.1:15223267-15800946 GCA_963921925.1 Sphagnum tenellum
CAATTGCTTTTTCATGCCCGGTGTGGTTTGGACTATTTTTTTATCTCTTCCTAATCATACCTACTTTGATGCGCACAATCTTCCTTCGGCTTACATCAAATGCTCTTCGTGTAAGATGGTTTTATGGATGCGTCGCCAATTATGCTTTAAAAAAAAATTTCTTCTGCTCGAAAGTTTCTTTTAATGGAAGGGTGGGTAGCGTCTTTGACCATGAGGCCGAATAATTTGCAAAAAATATGATCATGCAGCCATCACTCCAAATCAAGCCGGCCAAATAGAATAGGTACCAACCTTTTATTTGGCCAGATGGCAAAGGCACAAATGTAGGTTTGGCCAGAGATATTTGGCGTATAGTCTCTGAGGGTGAATTATCATAGTTCGTTCCCTGCTGATCATCTTTGCAGAGTTCCCAACATATAGTCAAATTCGACCAAGGCATCGCTACCTTGTCAGGCGCAAATACACCTGCCAATACTGGAAGAGATAATAAAAGTAAGAATGATGTCACTAATACAGACCACACAAATAAAGGTAATCTATGCATGGTCATTCCTGGGCCACGCATGTTGAAGATAGATAGGGTCAGTCTATGCTGCCCTCCGAACCATACGTGACAATCTTTTGTCATACAGCTCTCATTCAGAAAACTTCAATTGCTGATATTGTTGTATAAGGTCTTTTTATAGGAAGGGGTTACCCAATAGAGGCTGCTAATAGGATTATATTATTTATATTTCTTCTCTATCAAGCTCCCCTACATGATACGCTTTGTGGTGAGCTTCACATAATGAAATCTGTTTTTGTTTATACGCTCTGGGCCACCATTCCTGGTAAGTCACCTTATTTCTTATTCAAATTTTTGCTTAAATGTTTCAAACACTCCTTACATGATGCATCTCCACATTCCTATCACTGTAAATGACACCTGCTGGCCTAACCCAGACTTAGATCTTTTTTCAACTCAATAAACCTGGATAACCAAATACGGAATGGCCTTTGAGCTCTTCACCTTGCAATCATATAGAACCTCATAATTATTCATAATGGTCAGGCTGTTGAGTATTTGGGCATTGAAGGTTAGCTTTCAATTTATTGAATGCTTTCCTTTCAGTTTGGAGCTTATATTTCAAAGCTAAGATTAGAGTGCATGAGTAAACTAGAAACTATATTACTCTTTGTATATTTCCTCTATTACCCACAAAAAAGTAATAGTTAAGCAGTCCTATAGTCTTATGGGCTAGGATATCTAAGTACGATAGTCCTACCAATCTTCTCATCATAGTTGGGTATATCTTATTTTTATGGTTTCTTTTTCATAATTTTCGTGCCTTTAGTTTGAGCAACATATCTTTGATTGGAGCAAACACCTTCATTTGGGTGTGAGCTCTCCGTGTGATTTTTAAATATTTAGTCATATGTATAAAACGATCTCTCTATTTCGGGGGCTTTTTGAAATTTAGCCCCTGAAGAGTGAAACCATTTGCTACTTAAATGTATTGTAAGGATACTATCTACATTTAACTTTAGACCACACGCTTGTTCAAGGAAGCTTTTGATTTCCGTTCTTATTTTTTCAGCCCCATTTTCGATGCCGAAAATAAAAACTACGAAATCGTCAGCCTTATGTGGCTTAATTGTCAGAAATGAAAATCTAATATATTATATTTGGGATTTTCCCCTATCTCCATCAGTATAGCTCTTCGATTTGCTAGATTACGAGAATAATTTTTTTTCTTACGGAAGAACCCGTAAGTTGAAATTTTGCGTCTTGTAACATTTTTCCTTCTTTGAATTTTTTTTTCCATACTGAGCATAAATTGATCTAGTTTGTGAAGAACTATGTTACATAAGAGTGGAATTAAAAAGCTATCTTAGAAAGTACCCAAATGCGTGCAAAATAATGACTACTTTTCAAATCGAAATAACCTGCTTTCAAGGTTTTAATAATAAGTTCTAGTGTCTGTTAACATTTTACCACGGCCCTCAACCTTTTCATGATGATGGGGTATGGTATTCTATTGAAGCATTTGAATATGTTATTTTGAATTACCCCCAAATGGTTACTGCCTTTCAAATAGATAAATTGCAGTGTCGAATGACACAATCTATCTAGTCTGAATTCATGGGAGCTGTCTATAAATCGTTTTTCCGGCTTCCAAGACCATTATTTAAAATGTTGCACTATTTTTTCTCTTGGAGAAGCAAGACCTAGAGGCCTTTTCTTTTTTTTATTAGGCTTGGATATTAACACCTTTAGTGCAGGTAAACTGAAAATTTGGCCCTTGCATATACATTCCACAAGTTCAAAAACCCGATTTCCATCCAATCCATCAAGGGATCGACCTTTTTTTGTCAAGCCAAGAAAGCTAGTTTTATAAGTCATATTGCCAGGCTTACCTTAAATACTTTCATAGCAGTAAACCAAAAATATAGGATCTGATAGAATTCTTATCAGTCCATTATAGCGTCCCTGGTTATTTTTACAATTGTTTACCATTTTCTTAGCATATGTACCGGCATCACTCTGTTAACTATTTTTTTGATTTATTTGGATAGGCTTGCGAGAGGAACTTTTTTGGCCCGAGACAGACGAAGAACTATAGATTGCTTTCTGACTAGTCACCTTTGTGTCCTGACTGAGTTGGTCTCCCTTCCCCTCGCTACTATGAGACCTCTGAGCCCGCGCATCGTTTGTCAGACGATGTAAAGCGGTTACTTCCCGCGGTTGTTCTATTTTTGTGTTTTTGCTCTGATCTTTGTCAAAGCCCCCAGTAGTTTAAGGTCCTTGCACACTTGCTCGATTGCTTAAGCTGGTTCCTATGTTGAAATCACTTGTGGTTGTCTGACAACTATGACCGCTCACTACATTAGTCAAAGCTTTCACTCAGATTGGCTCTTGGGTTACTTTGCCACATATATACTAACGTATTTTGCTTGAGATATATAGCCCCTTTTCAGGCAGTGAGTGCGTATCAAGTTGGTTAACCTAACCTTGACCACCCTAGTTAAAGGACAACAACAAGAAAAAAAATCCTTTAGCCTCCCCATTGACCAACTGCTCGCAAACATGATGGATTATTGGCCCAAGATGCTGCATTGGCCTGCTGCACGTATTTTCCTATGGAAGTCAGACATACATGTAAGAATATGGGTATTATTCCTAACCAAAAACGAGCCTCGCACGGCACACTAGTGATAAAATTGATAGAACCTAAGATAGAGGAAACACCCGATAAATGAAAACTAAAAATGGCTAAATCAATAGATCCTCCAGAATGATTGGTTATACCACTTAAGGGCGGATAGACCGTCCATCCAGTACCAGCACCCACTTCTACCAAAGCAGAACTTAGAAGAAGTAACAATGACGGTGGTAACGGCGGGTAGGGTATTTTTTCCCTCCCTCGAAGCCGTACATGATAGTCTCCCATCATCCGGCTTTCTTCTCCCCCTTACTCTACTAATTTTACCATTGAGTCTTACCACGGCAAGATCTACGTGCTCGTAGAGCAATTTACCTCAGTGAAGCATCTGGTGATGAGGTTTACACAGTGGGATTTTTTTTCAATTAATCATCGCATGAATAGCTGCAATTCCTTTCGTCAATTTACCCCTTCACTAGATATTACAGTAATCCTTCTCTGTTTCCGCGCCCTATTTGATTTGCGCACATAGTGCATCTTCATTTTTGTATCCCTACAACCCTTGACCACATATCTGCCCATCATCAGACGACTTCAAGATAAATGGGTGAACACCCTAGATAACAGTAAGTCTATATCTATAGGAAAAGCCTCGATTAGGATTTCCTTGTTAAGGTGAGATCTTTTGGCAGTCTTTCAAAAGGAGGCCGTAGGAAATCTATTTTGGTCCTTGATGATCAAATCTCAACCAAACATCCCTCTTTTTTTGCAGAGCTCCTATGCTTGTCGGCTAAGGTAAAGATAGCTGATCATCTCACTTAGTAGTCCACCAGTTTTTGAATTTTCAGAAAATTACCACGGCAGGCGTTTGGTATTCCTAAAAAAACAAAAACAAAGCACTCGATTATGGATGGCTTCCTTTATGGTCGGTATCAGTTTATTTACTGATGCCAGGCGGTTAGCCAAGTCCATTATTCTGTCTTTACAAAATTTTATAGGATTTCAAAGATGGGTGTCTATAGCTTTATAGGTAAAGAGCCCTTTATTCTGCAAATTGATACCTAGTTACTTTTACGCGTTTTCTAAAGTTTTGGCATGAAAATTGAAGTCTTTGCATGCCTTATCCATGGTACAGATAATATTTTTATAAGCGGTTTTCACTGACAGAGGATATCTATTTTCAACCTTGGTAATAAAGGAGGTCTCTTTTTTGTGTTATGAGCTTCTTGAGGTCACCCTTTTGTAGTGAGCACTGTAAGTCTAAGGCAGTTTTGCTGCCGAGTTCCATAGTTTTATCAAACATTGCCTTTTCTGCCTTTGGTTTTGACTTGAAGGCTAATAGATAACCACGAGACCATGCCTGGCTGCCCTACTTGGTTTTATCGAGCCTTCTGTCGCTGCTTGCACAGGATAATTAGCCTCTAACATGGCCTCTCTTCTCAAAGACCTGAGAGGAAGGACGCCGCCATTTCAAGACAGCTACAATTTTGATGTAGATGCCTAAGAATTGAACCTTAGCTAAGGTTGTATATACCATGTTGTCTTGCCCTATTTTCGGTTGTAGGTTATATTCTAAAAAAGAGATGACGCCTTTCGATTTTTTCTATTTTTTTTTCGAGTTCAGTGATTCCTAATAGAGAGTTATCTGCATAGCATACGTACTTAATCTTGATGAAGTCAGGGTCCAGGTAGTCAAAAATGCCCGCACGTCTGGCCTCTCGCTTTTTACTCTTGCGGAGGTTGGCTACCGATCTTTTGGAGATCGTAATCTAAACGACGCTATTCAAGTTTGGTTATCTTAGTGGCCGCAGCAAAGACCTAGGACTTTTTGTCGTTTTACGATACTCTTATTGTATACATTGGACCCTCTTATTTGACGGGTTCCAATATGTGTTATAAAACAAAGAAGATAGGCTGTTTTATTGGGGAATTCCTTCATTTCTATATAGACCTCCTTTTCCTTTATTGCCTCCTACGAGACCGGCATTAAATATCTTATAAATTAGGTCCATTAGAAGTTGGCCTTCTTAGTTTTGAGGATATTTACCGGGTGATGGCGGTTAATGAAGTTAAAAAATTTTGCAATGCCAAATTCCAAAAAGCACAAAATTCCAGTCCAAGTATTCTTATTTATTTTTAGGCCGAATGGCACCTGTGGCCTGGCCTGATGGGAGTGGTCGCTAAAGTTTCCTTTTGAAAATGCGTATTGCCTCCTGTATGATTTCGTTTTTGGGGGGTCTAATAGTTAGTTAGAGGTCTCTTTTCATTAGGTTTTTTGGGCTTGGAAATCATAACACGTTAAGTCGGCCTGAACTTGTACGTTCTATCTTTAAGACGGCACAATGTATTATTAAAGCAACTTCGGTCAATATCCTCCATCAAAAGTTTCGCCCAGCTCATTGCCCGGACATATTGCCAGGTCTTGACTTTATCTTCTCGTATGCGTCTATGAGTACGTTGCGGTCAGCTATAGTATTCGTTAGTCTAACAAATTTGCCATTACCCGATAGTTCCAGCTTGGCTAGTTTTTCTAAACTCACACCACTAGTGTGAGTGTTCGGCAGCCTTAGCTCGTATTTCTAGCATGGAGAGAGGCGCAACTACATTATAGAAGGTCATTGCCTCTTGCTCTTCTGTCGTCCCCCGGGCGTAAAGTGCAAAATTCCCACCCAGCGTCCTTATGGTTATCAACCTTTCCATCTCGTTCGATTTCAGTTCCACCCTCCCGGTTTTTGGGCGCGCTTGTGTGTGGTGGTCGTCCTTGCGGTTTGTTCGCTCGATAGAGATTCCTTTTTCCCTTGGCTGCTGGTGGTCTTCGTGTATTGAGCGTACGCAATTGCAATGGGGCTGCTCGCTTTGAGGTCTTCGCTCCTTAGCTTACCGGTACTGAGGTTCGTGAAACTGCACTCCTAAAATCTTACCTCGCCAGAAGACATCGCGAACCCTACTCTCCTAAAGGTCTTCAGGTGTGCCCCAGCGGGTTTATCGCTTAAAACCTCGGCGCATGGGCTATAATCTATTACGGGACGTGGGTGTTTAACCCCGCACAACCAAAAACTAATATTATTTAATCGTGGAAATGCCATATCAGGTGCACCTATAAGAATTGGAACAAACCAATTACCAAATCTACCTATCATCGTAGGCATAACCATAAAAAAGATCATTAAAAAAGCGTGAGCTGTTATTAACACATTATAAAGTTAATGATTTCCACCAAGAATTTGATTGCCAGGTTGTGCTAATTCCATACAAATTAGTACTGAAAAGCATGTACCCATTACTCCAGCAATGGCACCAAAAATACAATATAGAGTGCCTATATCTTTGTGGTTTGTAGAAAAGAGCCATCTTTGTGCAAAATTGTTCATTTTATAACCCCATCTTTCAATAATATCATGCTTTGTTGAACTAATTTTGAGTGATGTTCTCATAATTTGGAAAAGCGAAATTCGTCACAAACTGTTTTGCGAAAACAAGTTACTATCTTCTCTTGTAGACTGATGCGAGAATGCTCCTGAATAGCTAACAATGTTTTTAACTTTTGCTCTATTTGTTGGCGCAACATAGTTTGCACTGTCTGTTTGCACTTAGGTGCACAGCACGTAATTATATCATTTATACATGATTCTCCGATTACTTGCGTACTTGAATGCAAACTGGTACCATGTAATTCGTGTTGTTTTTTTAACTCGGACAATAGAGCTTCCCGAGAACTCATCAATTGCTGTAACTCTAAAAGAAGAGCTGAGCTTCGCGCATCAAAAGTAGCTTTTAAAGTTTCACCAAAGGTTTTTTGAGTAAATATGATAAAACCTACAAAACTTAAAACTACAATAACTTCTTCATTATAAATTAAGATTTGTTTTGAACTCAAAACACTAAAAATTAAAGTAGTAAATATGAGCAATTCACGCATTCGTATTCCTCTTCTTTTTTGGTCTGTTTTGGATATTTACTAGAGTGTTCCTCTATCCGCGTAAAACATATATTTTGTTGAGAGCGGTGCTTTGACGTAAAGCTAGAAAAGTGTGATGATAAGTAGAGGGACTCATGGTTGAGAGTGCGTTTTTTATTATTATTTGTGAGACACTAATTTTTCCCAAGAAACATACACAAGATTTATTCTTTTTTTTTAATTGATTAGCATTTAAACTTTTTACCATTTCGTTACACCATTTAGATGCTCCAAATACACTCGAATACAGATAGGATATACTGGTGTCGAAGCATTCTTAGAAAAGCACATCCTGTTCAACACTGTAATTGCTCAGCTCTGTGCCTACATTTTCATGTGAAATCAGCTGCTCTCGTAGTTTGAGAATGCAACTTATTTTGGGTAATCCACCATTATATAATAGTACGTAAAGAGTCATATAAAACACACATAACCAAACAAATTGCGTCAAATACGTAAATTGATCTAGTTGAGGCATTTTCTTTTTATTTATTTTTTTGCTGATTTAAATATTTATTAAATTACAAGAAAAGAAAACAAGTTTTCTTCTCTAAGTCCTTAATGCTAAAGCTCTTTAAGCAAAACCTGCCGCCAAACAAGCCGCAGTCGCAGAAAGTTGGAGATAAAAAAATTCGCAAAAAAAACTAGAGTCATGACAAAAAATCTATATGTTTTTTTATTAGCATTTTACATAATGCAAAGCGAACACCATGATTTTTTAGAGTCCAGACGAAAGAAAGATTTTTTTAAAGCTTATAAATAGGTCAACTAGAAACTACTCATACTTCCACTCTTCCCTATTTTATTATTGAGGTCTTGAGTTTGGGCATATCCCCCTGCATTATTGGAGGCACAAGGCGATGAGAAATTGCTTGTAGTAGCATTAATTGGTCATTTCCATAACATTATCTCTTCAAACCCAGTTTCGAATTGCTTTGCGTTAACACACTGACAAAAATGAATTTATTGCCCGGCCTTGGTCTTTGAGTTGAAATATGTTGTTTTGTGGTGGATTTTTCCGTATTTTCATGCGTTTTTTCAATGTAAGCTTGAGGCTTGGGGCCCAAGCGTTTCAAGCTCTGTTTGGTTTTTGGGGTTGTGGAAACCATGGGAAGAGAGCTGAAATTTTGATTTAAATTTTTTTTTTTTTTCATACTTATAAAAAAATGTGTTCTTCTTTGTGTTCCGCAAGTGTTTCCGCTTTACGCCTAAATGCTTTCTTCTTTTTTTATGCGCTTTTGCCGGCGAGAAAAAATCTATTTTGCCATCATCAATATCTTTTACCACGATATTGTCGATTTTCGGGTTCATATTCAAAATGGAAAAAATTCTCCATTGACTATGAAAGACTTTTCAACTTCTGCGAAGACTCTTTGGAAGGAAAGCTATATGACCTGCAATTGCTATGGCATAACCTCCTTTGACCGAATTCAAAAGAAAGCCTTTGACCAAATTATGGTCACTTTGCCAAATTTTGGTTAGTTCAGTCCAAATTAGTTTACTTTTACATTTCTTCTTTAACGGTTTTGGTAAAAGCATCTTTAGTTCACCAAACACTTCCACATCTTCAATTCCCAAAATAAACCTTGCTTGCTTGGTGATTGGCACTCTCTTCAACTCGTGTTGGAAACAAATTATTAGAGTTTTCAGTCTTGTATCCACCAATACCATGTTTTGTTGTAATCTTTTTATCGAACATTGTATAGCGCTTCCGCGTAATGGATTCAAACTACAATTATATTTGGGAAATAATTGAGTAAAGCTCATTTTGCTTTTTTCTTTTTTCTTAGTACTTACTTCTGAATCTTATTTTTTTGCTTATAGAGGCTTCCAGACCACGTTGCGCCCTCATAATAAGTTTTATAGGAAATACAATTACATAGTAATTACTACAGAGTAGAGTGAGACTCAAGCTGCCAAAAAAATAGGGGCTTTGCCCTTTGCCTTGATGGGCAAGGAGTCGCGTCCTCTCATAAAACCGTACATGATAGTTTTGCATCATATGGCTTTCTGCTCAAAGCTATGAAAAAAAAGTCTAGATTTTTTTTTGTTAATATCATCAATTCCTTGTCACCAGTTGGCCCATCTTGCCGAGAAAGAGTTTGGTGCCGTCGCCATGTAAATAAACACGCGGCTCTTTACTGGTTAGGCTTGAGGGGCTGCGAATCCTGTGGCCTTTCATTTCTTTTTTAGACTCTTTGCACCAAAAGTCTAAGAAATGGCTAAGTAACATAAAGGTAATGTATTGGATTGCAAATCCTAGAAAGATGGTTCAAATCCGTCCTTAGCCTACCTTATAATTATACTGTTTTCGCAGAAGTGATGACTTATTATCTTAAGTCAAAAACCTTGATCAACCTTCATACTTATCCACCATCTGCGACGCAGGCAGTGCAAGCAACAACCAACTAAGCGCATGCGGCCAAAAAAAAAAGGTATATATTTTTTTCAAATTAAGGCAAGGCTGTGTTTTATAATTTAAGGTTGCTTCTTTTTTGGAAAAAAAAGCAGAAAAAAAAATTAAAAAATATATATATATATTGTAAAGCAGCCCCCAAAAAGAAGCACGCTTTTATTCAAAGCCACTAAGAAATTGAACTTCAGACCACTTTATTTTATTGAAGGAATAAATAATTTTTTTTCTGAGCTCCTTAGAGATGCTTGAATTTAAAGCTTCACTCTATTGTGTTTAGAAGTGGATTTGAACCACTAACACAAGGATTTTTAGTCCTTTGCTCTAACCACTTGGGACGCCTCCACATCTTCGCCTTTCAATTCTTTTCCATGTTTTAGAAAGATGCAAAAATGTTTTGAAGGAATCGTGACACACGATATTCCAGATTGTTTGGTAATAATAAATGTAAATAAAAATTCCATGGCTATACTTGAAGCTGATCAATTACAAGTACCTATTGTATCTTTGGTGGATTCTAATATTCCAAACATATTACAAAAATTAGTAACTTATCCTATTCCAGTAAATGATGATTCTATACAGTTTGTATATTTAATTTGTAATTTGATCACGAAAACAGTCATTCTTTCACAAAGTGCTTAGCTACTCTCGCAAAACCCTTTGAGTGGGGGCTGCAAAGCGTATATATATTTTGAAATCTTTATGGCTTTCCTGGTATTATTTATTTTATTTATAGCACCAATTAACTGAAAAAATATCTATTTTTCAAATTGATAAACTCAAAAAAAGAACCTCGAAACTCTTTTTCAAACTATTTTCTCAATAGATTTTACTCAATTTATCTACACTAATTACGACTTTTTCCTCATTTTTGTGGTATATTGTAGTCATGCCCTTAATGATAGGCTTTTCTAAAAACTTTTTATGTTATTTTCATTTAGGTTCAATTTGGATTTGATTATTGCCTCCTTTCCTTTCCGAACATTCTTTTCAGAATGATTTTGAAGATGGTACACTTGAATTGTATTGTTCAAGCGGCTATTGCTTGCAAAAAATATTACTTTCTAAATTGGTAGGTCGCTGGGTTCTTCAAATAAGTGGTATTTTCTTTACTTTTCCAATATTACAACTTCTATACCAATTTGGTCAATCCAAAATAAATTGGTTTACTATTATTATAGGAAGCTTGGTACTTACTCTTATGTGTGGTATTCATTCTTGCTAGGCTCTTGGAATGACATTCAATAGTTGGAACAACTTGCAAAATATTACCACCTTGCCCACTCTATTACCCCTAATCCTTTTTTGTACCTCTATCGAAACAGAATGGTTTCATGTTTTTTTATTAATGGGATATTTACTTTTGTTTTTATTTCTTTATCCTATCCTGTTCTCAATTGCTTTACAAAAGTTAATAAGCCAATAAAATGGATTGCCTTTGCGTCAATTCAAAAAAGGGTATACTAGTTTTTATTGGCTCACTCATCGTAGATGTTGTGGAAAGGGAAAAAAAATTTTCCTCCCCCCCAGAAAATTAAAAAAATATATATATTTTTTGATTTTTGTATGTTTTTCCTATGGTATACTCTTTCTCGTATACAGTCTAATTTGAGCAAAAAAAAAAACAGAGAGGCGAAGTTCGAGCAAGGAAACTATGTCTAGGCAGCGCGAGTGCAAGTGAGTTGGCTTAGCATGGTTTAAAGTGTATTTTTGGCATCATACATGTCTTGGGGAGGCTCATTAGTAGAGCGCTTTAAAGCTCACAAAGAAAATAAATTTTCTTTCCTCCTTCATGAGTTGGCTTCTTCTCGGCAGGCTTTCACAAAGTAAAGAGCAAATCAAAAGTAAAAAAAAAAAATTATTTCTGACCGCTTCATTTTTCCAAACGCAATTAGGTAGTAATTATTTCATCTCTTAAGCTCTAGTCAATGGTAGATGAATTTTTTTTTTTTTTTTGCTGGCCCATTTTGATCATTAGCATAAAATGATCCATATTCTCTTTCCAGCTGCGTCATTGATGGATTATTATTTTATGATGAAACATTAGAAGATTCCTATGTATTTTGAATTACTACGACCTTATTTTCTCATGTTATGTTCTTTTCGCTACAAATTATCATTGGATTTCATTGGTTTCTAACAACAATGGCTATTTATCCAAGTATTTGGGTGGCACCATCTGATTTTCAACAAGGTGAAAATTCTCGCATTATCTATGTGCATGTTCCTGCAGCTCGGATGAGTTTACTTATTTATATTGCAATGGCTATCAGCAGCGTGTTATTCTTACTAACAAAACATCCTCTTTTTCAGTTATTTTCCAAAACCAGTGCCAAAATAGGGGCTTTGTTTACATTGTTTACTCTAATAACTGGAGGTTTTTGGGGGAAACCTATGTGGGGTACCTTTTGGGTGTGGGATGCTCGTTTAACCTCTGTATTAATCTTGTTTTTTATTTACCTAGGTGCACTGCGTTTTCAAGAGTTTTCTGCGGACGTTGCTTTTATTTTTATTTGTATAGGGCTAATCAATATACCAATAATTATGTTTTCCGTAAACTGGTGGAATACATTGCATCAACCTTCAAGCATTAGCCAATTTGGTATTTCAATACATATTTCTATGCCCATTCCAATCTTGTTAATCTCTACTAGCTTCTTCTTTTTAACTGGGATTTCTTCCATTTTGGAAACACGTCGAATTATTTTATCTTTTTCTGGTTTTTCTGTAAAAAATCAAATAAATTTGCAAAGCAACAATAGAAAACAAGTTTTTTTTTATACGAATAATAAATCGAGCAAAAGCACCTAAGGAAAGGTTGGCCTGTTTTTATTAGGTTTCAAAACGCAGCTCAAGGTTTAAGAAAAACAAAGTAGCGCTCCACGTTAGAAAGAGCAATAAAATCTATTTTTTTACCATACTACTAGATTTCAAAAATATTCAAAAAAATAGATTTTTTTACCAATTATAAGCAAAATTGACCGAAATGTATAATGAATTGGGCCACTATTTCTTAGTAGTGGGTATTTCTGTTGTATTAACTTATAACAAAAGACATGCGGCTGTTTCACTTTATTTCTTTTTTTCTACCATTTCCTTTTTTGGTATTTTGTTTTGCTATATTTCTTCTGACTTTTCTAATTACAATGTATTTACCAACTCAAATGCTAATGCGCTTTATTCCATAAAATCTCAAGAACATCATCTAATCATGAGGGTAGTTTGTTATTATGGTGTTGGATTTTAAGTTTTTATGGATTTAATTTTTGGTTATCGAGCTCGACCTTGCAATATTTCAAAACGAGGGTGCAGTAAAAATCTATTTCTTTTTTGCAGATCGCTGGTGGCTTTTTGCTTTGCTTCTTTTATAAAGAAAGAAAATATATATTTCAGACGTCATTTGCAGAACTTATTTGATACCATAAATTGCAAAAGCTCCCTTAAGAGCCAATATAAAGCAACGCCTTCAAGTCTCCTTCGAGAGCCCTCGGATACGAAATTAGAAAATAATGCAAATATAAGAAGAGATAAGAAGCCTGTAAGGCTTACGAGGTGGAAGGAGTTGAAAAAAAAAAAATATAAATTTTTTAATTTGCTCCACGTTGTATGGAATAATTTAGATTTCTTCTTTTTGAGACGAAATGCAAAAGATAAGGTTTTGTTTATTGATGAACGGCAGATTTACATGGGCATTGCTTTCTTTTTTCTGATTTTCTTATTAGCGAGTTCTAATCATTTTGTTCTAATTTCATTTATTTGTACTAAATCGCTTGCTGAATTAAATCCTGTTTTACAAGATCCTATATTAGCTATACATCCCCCTTGCATTTATGCGGGATACGTCGCCAGTGCCATTGGCTTTCGTCTATGTTTATCTAGAATAAGAACGCTATTTTTGCACTCTATTTGCTGATGCAAAAGGAGGGCAGAGCTGAAGATAATAAAATGATTGGCGCTTTCTTAATTGAAGCCCGCGTAACAAGCAAGCTGATTACCCAGTAAAATGCAAACGAAATTATCAAAAATAAATTAAAAAATCCTTCCTCTCTCCATTCCAATTTTGCTTTTATGTTGCTACACAATAGGAGCTTGCTCATGCTTTGTCGGCACTTGGCGGCCTCCTTTTTGCTTTGGCCAGAAAAGCCTTTTAGGAAGAGAAAGCGAGCAAAGCATGTTGTTCATAAAGCAAATAATATGTCTTTGCATTTTGGTTGGACTTGTGGCGCAAATAAGGTGGTCTTTGGCCCAAAATACCATTGGTGGAAACAAATTCAAATTTGGATCTTGACATGTTGGTTTTTTTTAACTGTAGGCATATTGCTAGAAAGTTGGTGGGCTTATCATGAATTAGGTTGAGGGGGTTGGTGGCTTTGGGATCCTGTAGAAAATGCTTTTCTTATGCCTTGGATATTGGCTACAACTTGTATTCATTCAGTCATTTTACCTAAATTAAATTATTGGACTTTTTTTTTTAATATGGTTACTTCTTTATGTTGTGTTTTAGGAACTTTTTTGTACATTCTGGATTGCTAGCTTCCGTTCATAGTTTTGCTACAGATTCTACACGAGGAATCTTTTTATGGTGCTTTTTCCTTCTTATTACTAACATATCTTTAATTATTTTTCTCCAAATAAAGCAGCAATCAAGTACCAGGCTAGTTGGTGCATTATCTAGTTTATCATCAAACCTAGGCCTAACGGCCTTAAAACCTATAAACCAGATTTTGTGGCATTTGCAAAACATTTTATTTATGCATTCGCGCAAATTCACTCGTTTACCGAAGTTGATGGAGGGCAAAGAAGGCCATGACAAAGTAGTTGTATACAGAACAAGTAAAATGCATAAAGAAAGCTACCTTTTTTCTCAGGCCAGAGAGGTGAGAAGCTAGCTTAATTTCGATTACACATACGGCCTTCTATGCAAAACCTTCGGCCTTCATTTGCTATGCAACTACTCTGCGCCTTCTAGGAGCTATGAGGGTACTAGAGGGGCGCAGAGCATTTGCGAAGGGCTTAGGAGAAATAGAGTTTAAAGGTTCAAAAAAAGCACTCATATCGAAAAAAATCTTTTTTTGCTTTGTCTTTTATCTTGTATTTTATTGTTTGGAGGGGCGAAAATACCAAAAACAAATAAAGCAGATGGTCCAACTACAGAACTTTTTATTTTTTCTTATCTTTATGGTTGTGCTTGGTGGCACGACAGCACCCATACTATTTCAATGGTTGGTAAGTAGAGATGTTCTCATAGGCGCTCCTTCTTTTCATGGTATTATAATACCTATTTTTACCTCTCTATTATTGGTTTTAGTTTATATACATTTTAGGGGATTTATATGCTCTATGAACAAAACAGAAAGGATCATTTTGGTAAGAGCAAGACCCATTTTATTACCCAACATAATTAGGAAAAGCTCCCCCCAAACTAGAGCTAAAAATGCATTTATTTTATTTTTTATTTCCTATTTTCGCTTTTTCATTTTCACATTTATAGGAGACGTATCATATTTAGAATCTTTCTGTAGTGTGCTTTGTTTTTTATTATCTTGTATATTTCCTTTATCATCTAATTATAGGCATGATAGGTTGGCAAACAAGGAGCATAAGCTTAGAATAGAAGGAATTGAACTGTGTAAGCAGGCACAAAGAAGAAAGTGCCAAGCACTTTGGCCCGACGAGAAAAGAGGCAAAAATGAAAAGAGAGACTTTTTATATTTTTTGGAAAAAGAAAAAAAATCAAAAATATTTTTGATTTTTTTGTTGTGATTTTCAGAAACCTTCAGCCTCAACAAAAAAGCCAAATTTTTTGGCTATTTATTTTCTGCTTGTTTTTCTGCAAGCTCTTTTTTTTGTTTTCGAAAATAATTGGAATATCTTTTTTATTGTTCGCCCCTTACCAAAAAGACTGATAAATGTTGGTCATGACTTTCAAAAAGTTCCCATGACTATGAAGATTTCACATGGAGGAGTTTGCATCTTTGTTATGGGTGTTATTCTGTCGTGCGACCCGGTGGCTTATGCGTGATCATCATTACTTTCAAGCCCACGCCTACATGGCGTGAACTCTGGTTGAATTTGGGTTTTAAATCTCGCCGCTGAGATGCTCAGTTGACTCTTGAACCTTGATAGGAAGATGGTTTCTTTCCAAATTAGCGCAAAAGGTTTAAGGACTTAGGTTGAACCAATGTAAATGAGTATAAGCTTCACTACTTGAAAACACCCAATACTGACCACACTGAGAGATTTTCCAATGGCAAGAAAGGCTGCAGGTTACGCTAGTTGGCGAAATGGCGTTAAGCATTCCTAGCGGTACGAAAAGAGAGGTTCTGATGATATCATCTACGTTTGTACCGTTCCTCATGAAGTAAATCTCACATCCAACCATCTAACCAGGGAACAGGATAATTTCCATGAAGTTCTAGTAAAACTGGCAGGCCAGCCAGGCCGTGAGCTAGTGGGAACAGGATCCTTCCAAAAAGAAAAACCTTCAGGGCAATTACTTTGCTCGCGTTAGTAAAAAGATGAATTCCCAGAAGAAAGGCTGACATGGGGACTCAGGGCGCAGCATAATAAATGGCGAGGAGTTTGTATGAGCAAAATGGACAAAAATAAGATTTTTTTTCGTCCTGACAATAAACTAGGCAAACGCCATGTAAATCTCTACTTTCTATTTTATTTAGTTTGCTCCCCTGAGAAGAGCCGTATGAGGCCGGAGGCTCATGTACGGTTCAGAAGCCAAGCCTTTGCAGTAATGTTATGGCTTAGGTTAACTAACACAAAAAAGAGACAGTTTATTCAATTATTGCCTTTGGGTTCTGAACTACATATAAGGAAGGAACATTGTTGTTTGCGAGGTATTGATCAATTACATGGACCCACTTTTCATTCCATTTGTGGTAATTTAATTATTTATGAACCGTCCTTAAAAAAACCATTTATTTTTTAGCACGATAGATCACTTTGTGCCATAATCAACTTGTTGCCAATTGCTGCGCCCTTGTATGAAGATGGAAAAATGAATATATATATATATATATATATATATATATAATTTTATTTTTCATTTTTTCCATGACGACAGATCGTGGAGAAGCAAACATAATAGTTTCCCACTTTGGTTGATTGTGTTCCCAGAAAAGAGATTTTCTCTTTCCAATCAAGAAATGAGTACTACCAAAGTAGCTATACATACCCATCTCTTTACAGATCTATATGCTTTGATTAGAACTGGAAGTTTTGAAATAGGCTGGTATATTACCATAATCAAACTACCCCTTATTTTCTGTATTTGGATAGGTTTTATTCTGGCTTCATTGGGAGGCTTGCGTAGTTTTCTACGTCAGCTCGCTTTTTATAGATTGGATTGGAATTTAAAAAATATATATATATTTCTTCTTTACATATATAAAGTTGAAAATCACATAAATCTGGAGTAAAAGGATTCGAACCTTTGCCTGTCGGTATCAAAAACCGAAGCCTTTCCACTTGGCTATACTCCAAAAAGTCCACCTACTGTCTTTGTTTGTAAAGCCTACGGAGTGCTACGCACCTAAAACAAAAACAAAATTACTTCCCACTACACAAACCATAATAAAACATCATAGAGGCGGGTCATTTGGTTATGTTTTCCTATGATATACTATATTATTTTATAACCAAAATTATTTATCTATATCATGGATCTGTAGCTTTAACCTTAGATCGTTTTCTTCTGTGTACATGGTAAATAGAGCACATAATAGCTTATAATCTGATTTCTAAATTGAGCGCATTCTTTATGAATAAAAATATATTTTTTCTCGCCAATCAAGCAGCCATGCTGCTTGATTGCTTTGCCTTTTTGTGCAATTTAATTCCTTTGCTCCTTAACCTCAAGTACACGGCCAAGCAGGAGAAAATAAAATGTGTTTTATTTTCTGTTGTTAACCATCATAAAGAGTTGATTATTCTGCCCTATTGGTTGGTCCAACTAAATATCTTCTATAGTTCCTAGTTTGATCATGATTCGTTTTACTGAGTTAAAGGCGCAAAGTGAGAACATAGGTACTGTGCAAGGTAAAAGACCCATTAATTTACAAGTTTATGGTATAATAGCAAATTTCCTAATAATAGTTATACTTTTGTCAGTTTCTATTTTTAAGTTGTCTATAAAAGAATTCCAAAGCTGTCTATCATTTTGAGTGAAGGTTGCAAGCGTAAATCTTTAATAAAGAAATTCAAAACATCATATAGATCTATATTTATAGATTGAGTAATCTGATTACACTTCATTTCAATATAGGTCTTACAACCTAACTACTTCATTTACTAGGCTTGTTCTTTAAACATTAAATATAGGAAAATTACCGCGATGATTAAAGAATAGTGCGATCACTACGGTCTCTCTCCTGCAAGGAGGTTATGATTACAAAATGCATTCAAAATAAATATTAATAATATCAAAATGATATATTGAAATGAAATAAAAAAGAGTAATGCTAAAGAAATACTTGTTCTTAGGGCTTTAGCACTTTTGCTGATAATAATCATAATTTGGGGAAAGATAAATTTATGGAAATTATCGTCATAACGTTATATTTTGCGATAGAAGCGGGCTTTGGGGTTAGCTTTGAGCTTATATTACCTAGGAAAAGATGTAAAATCATTATTTATTTTGCCGTCATTGCTCTATAACATCATCATACTTTGCGGTTTTGACATTGTCATACTTTGTAGTTTTGTGTGCGGGCACCCTTCTTTATTTGGGTTATTTTCTCCATTTGAATTTGGTTGACTTCTGCGTAGACCCCTTTTACAACTCTTATCTCCTCAAGTAAGGCTACAATTACCATAAGTGTTTTATTTTTATTTAGTAGTTAGTTAGTTCACACACCCTAACTCTCGGCCTTTAGCCTTTAACCATAATGCGTCTGAGAGGTAGACTGAATGGCTCTAAAGGTAAGAAGCAAGGCTCTAAAAAAAATGGCTAGGAATCAGAGTCTATTTTATACTACACAAAATAACCATTTGCTTGTGCTTTTATGATAAATTAGGTGTCATCAAATCGTATGAGGGGGCGCGGTTTTGGTGAAACCTATTTACATATCAATATTATATAATTTACATATAAAATTTGGTAAAAGAGTTGAAAAAAAGAAATATAAAAATTTCTATATTTCTTTTTTTCAACTCTTTTTTCCATCCCTGCTTAACTGTATAAGCGTAATTGGGTCAAGCAAAGCATGTAATTTTTATAATTACATTATTTACAAAATTAGAATTACTGCGTAGATTTATGGTCACTTTATGACTTAACTCCCATTAGTTGAACATGTTGGGTGCAGTTTGACAATTTACGATAGTTAGTGGCACCCATAAATAATATTTGGAAAAGCAGCATTAGCTGAAAAATAGTAATTATATAGGCTATATTTATCGAACAAATAGAGGTCAAATAAGGAAAAGGCCGCAAATCTTCGAGGTCTAATGATTACATAACTTCAAGTTCCAATTTGTACGGATAGAGGGACTCAAACCCCCACGAACATTATGGTCACCAAAACCTAAACCTGGCATGTCTACCAATTCCATCATATCCGCCAAAACTTGATTTAATCTGCGAAAATCGTTTTTTTATTTTTTAGTTATCAGACCTTCATGGCCTAATACTATTTCAAATGATGATGATAGCTCAACAGCCCTTGTATTACCAAGCCAATCTATAATTACAGTCATATGGGCCTTTGGCCCTCTTATCAAACTATAATCAAAGTTACACCATATTTGGGCCAAAGGCCTTGTAGGTTATGTTGTGCTTTGCAGTTTTTTAATTGTGCCTGTAGGTAAAGTCGTTTTTCGTAGTTCATCATTAGAGAGATACAATAGACTAAATTTGCTTATTAATGGTCTACAAGTCATATTTTTATTTTTCGTTTGCAGGTGCGACACTATCTAAGCATCATATCTCTTCGCTCGCATATTCGAATTGAAAGCGCTTTGCACAAAGCAACGCACCCTTCCTTCTCTATCTTTATTAGTATGTCCCTCAATCGAAATGCATCAACAATTTTTATATATAGGGAGTTTATTTTTTTTGAGTTGCCACTTTTGCGCAGTAGACCATCAGTGCTGGTATTTCCTTTTGTGGGTCATTTCATCGACACACTCAAATTTTACTACGTTATTTTTTCTCTATGTTCTTAGACCACAATGGTTCGACGCATGATGATATATATATTTTATTAAAGAACACACAAATTTTGAATTTATCCTCATTGTCAATACGATAGAATTATGGTGTTTATATATCTTGGTTTGGCGCACTGTGAAATTGGCCTGAACTATATATGTTAGATCTCTACTTTTAACACCTCATACCGACTCCATATTGCAGAGTCTATGGTCAACTCCACCAATCTTATTTGAACTCATCATTTGATTGCAGAATTGTTGAAGGCCAGTCAAATGTCATCTACATCCACTCAAATGTCTTGGCTTGCTCTTTTTCCTTCTTCCTTTGGGGTAGTGCTCTTCTAATATATCTAAGTTGATTTCTTTAAGTCAAGAAAACATATCAGAGACCACTTTTCGAATTTGAATGAGGTTGAAAGAAAAGTCGAGTATTTTAGACCAAACAACAACAGAGCAACTTTGCGTGTAATGAGGCCTTTGTCTGTTTTATTTTTGGCGTGTCGCATGAATTAGCATTCTGTTTGCTAAGAACGAGGAGGCTAAAATGCAGGTTGATGACTGGAGGCTGCAGCAAAATCTGAGATTAAGGCAACAGCCTAGGTTAGAAAGCTTAAGGCTGCATGCTCAGAGCCAAGCAAAAAGACGAAAGAAGACTAAGCTGAGGGCTAATGTTAAAGGATGGGATGTACTTTAGGCTTAGTTTTACTGCCTTTTAAGACTTATGATTAATGCTATTAGCTAAAGTTTGCTTTCAACAAAACTTAACCTTTTACACAATATTATTTACTTGCTACTCCCTTATAAATTGTGCTTTTCTTGCATTTTTATAAGTTTGGGTGTGCATTGCATGAAAATTGGATAGGCTTGAAATTTCTGCAGATCAAGTGTAGATTGGAAATTTTCGCACTACAAGGATTTCCAACCTACCCTTGCTATGTCATCACTGGCAGAGCTCAATGACAACAATAGCGAGCCAATGCTTGCCTAGAGCCTTCTGCTGCCTGCATGGCTCAGCGCCGTGCCTTAAGCTAAGCCAAAAATAGGGCGACGATTTATGTGTTGCCCTGCTAGGTCAAGCTCTCTCTAAGCTTTTAGGGCTATTATCTATTGCCAAGGGCGAAAACTACTAAGCTAAGAGCCGAAAGCCGAAGACCATGGCTTTTTGAATGAATTATCATAAATAATGATTATATATATATTTTTATAAAGCAAATATCTTGTTTTCGCGCATGCTATGTGTGCAAAATGGTTACACAACGTTAAGATCTTTAAAGGTTACCAAACAAAAAGATTTTTTTTTTTCAAAAACAGTTAACTAATTACCCCACTCACGGATGGTGAGGGATTTGAACCCCCGGTATTTTCAATACTTCGGTTTTCAAGACCGACTCCTTCAACCACTCAGACATCCATCCTTATCTCAATAAGATCATAAACTTGAAGTAAGCAATAATCAACCTAATATTAATTTACTATGCAAACAAAAGCTCGGAAATAGAAACGAACAAAATTGATAAGGTAATGGGACATATGGAGGGGGAAAGGGCAAGGGTAAGAATAAGGAAAAGTGAATAAGTTGGGCATAAGGATAAGAAATAAGGGCAAGTTGAGCATAAGTTTGCAAACGCGGGGAAGTCTGGCATAACGGGGCATAAAAGGATAAGGAGGGTGAAAACAAAAAGGTGGGCATGAAGAAGAGAAGGTGGAAAGAATGGAAAAATGGGCATGAGAGAGGATAAAGGGATACGTCGGGCATAAGCAAGGTAAAGCAGTGAAAAACAATTTAAAGCGTGTAAAGCAGGGTAAAGCGCGATAAAACAAGTCAACAGGCGGCAAAGCGGGCGAAAGCAGGGTAAAGCAGGAAAAGCGACATAAAATGAGGTAAGCGACATAAAGGGACTTAAAGCGCAATAAAGCGAAGATGACCGGGGTGAAGCGATTTAAAGCACAGTAAGCGAAAGAAAGCGGGTTAAAGGGTAAGGTGCGGAATAAAGCGGAGTAAAGTGTGGTAAGCGAGGAAAAGCGCAGTAAGCGAGAGAAAGCACCATAAAGAGCAATAAGCAAGAGAAATTGGGGTAAAGTGTGATCAATGCGAGCAAGCGCGATAAAACGCGGTAAGCAACATAAAGCGTGGTACACAAGAGAAAGAAGAGTAAAGCACAGTAAGCGGGAGAAAGCGGGGCAAAGTGCAATGAGCAGTAGAAAGCGCGAGAAAATGCTATCTTAGTAATCCGGGCATTATGAGTGTAATGCCGTGGGTTGTGGGTTGTTTGACCAAAGAAAATACACAGGAGTGTCGAGCTTTTTTTGCGCAGTGCCAGGTGTTTTTTGTTGACTTTAGTTACTTTTAATTACTTTTTTTACTGCTTATAAGTTTAGTAAATTACTTTTTACTGCTGAAAGGGGTAAGGTTTGTTACTTTTTGTTACTTTTTTTACTGCTCATAAGTTTTATGAAATTACTTTTTATTGTGGAGAAGGGCCAGGGTTTATATTGTATTGATTGTGCGACCGGGGAAAGGGTGCACCTTGATTTAAATTTTTTTTTTTTTTACTGTTGAGGGGGAGGGGGGTGGAGGTTAATGTTATTTTTTTCCCCTAGATATATGAAAAGGTGGAAGGAGGAGGGGGGAAATGGGTACATTTTTTCCCTTTTTAAAATATATATTTGTTCTGTTTGGATGGATGACGGGACGGATGACAGGATAGATGACGCGACGGACGAATGGATGGAAAGCTTCATTTCGTCCACGACGTCCTTTACTATATAAGAATATAAAATCCCCATTTCTTTATCTTTTTCTTGTTTCTGTCTTTCTTTCTTCTTTGTTTGTGTCTTTTGCAGTCCTTTTCTTTTTCTTTTTTCGGTTTCTCTTTCATTTCATTTTTTCAAATAGGTTTTCTAGATAATAATTAGAAAGTGAAATTTCATTTCCAAAATACGAAAAAGATTACTAATATTTTTTCTGATGATTCTTTCTTTTCTTATTTTTTTCATTTTTTAGTTTCTCTTTCATTTGTTATATTTTCGAATAGCCTTGTTCTTCAATAATGATCACAAAACAAGAAATAATTTCTGATGTGTAAGTGTTTTTCAATCGTTGTTTTTATCTCTCCGCAGATTTGAACGCAAGCTTGTAGGGTTCATGCAGGTCGCAACGATCACAGCACACGATAGGAAGGCCGAGAAGACGACCTGAAGCAACCAGGGTTCCGGCTGTACTAAGCCCGGGGTACAAAGACGATAAGAAAGGAAAAACAAAACTCGATCGATCGAGCTGTAGGTAAAGAGCCCAAGGAACTCGTGCATGATTTCGGTACTAGGCTACTTCTTCCTCAATGTTATGCGAGCCCAAGAGTTCACCCACCGGACTGCCGAAACAAACATCAACGGAGATAAGCAACGAGAAGTAGTTCGAGTCAATGCCAGTCATATTCAGTTCGCAAGGAATGACTTGGGGTCATCGGTTTGATCCTCTCTCCAGCAAACTCAGCCAAGTTTCACAGATTATACTGTTTTAAGTTTCTCGCACGCAACCCATTCATTCTAGACACGACTACCTATTTAGGGTTTAGTTGACGAATCATGCGTTCAGTTGCACTCGATTGATCACCGTGGCGCAATGCAGATTGCAGCTGTCTACTAACAAGATGTACTGTATTGTTACAACGACACAATTGCAAATAGGATGTTCCACAGTGAGTCTATGTCGTATTCATGTATATTATGGCGTCGTAAATGTGTTATGGGCACATCGCAGCAAAAGCATTCGTAAATTGCATGTGCACCGTGGGTTGCAAGACATATGATATCGCAACAACATGTTTTATAAACTTTGTGTCCGTATCGATTCAACAAACGATAATCAATACGGGACATCATCCATAAACAGTGCTATCTATCGGAGAATGTTGCCATCGACCCAATTCACAAGGCGCACCCTAAAACATGGTCGAACAGAAGCACAACTCCTATTATGGAATTACAAAACTTCATGCAGGCACCTAAAGCCTCCGCGACGATTTAGAACATATTCCACCTTGGTTCAAACCTCTTCCGTAATTCCCTGGGCAAGCCACATGGTTCACGCACCAACTACCACTTCGTCCAAAAATGAAATTTGGTCTAACTCACAAATTTTCAACATCTGCGTAGAATCACAATAAAAAAGAACATTACATTTCTTCTGCAGCAAGCTCCAGATATCCAAGGAACATGTGAAGAAACATGCCGACGAAGTTCCAAAACATCGATCGGATGACTACTTTGTCTATTGGGACAAATATCCTCATCGTGATCTAGACTTTCGCTCTCGATATCGATACCGTTGCCTGTAATGAATTCAACATCGTCCCAAGTATAGGATTTCTGATTTATCCAATACTGCCAGATCCACCGATTTTGCTAGCTTACGAGCTTCATCACGAATCAATCATTCGACAAATTTGTTCAGAAGAAACCAGTCAGCATAGAATACGTCACCCATTCGTTGGTCATTTTGACCGACCGACTGTCAATTGGTGGAAATATTGCGTGTGAGTCACAAGGAGCAAACCTTCCAAAGGGTGCAAGGAAGGAGAACGAATCGACGCCAAACGACCGCCATAGACGTAACACGTGTGGCAACTCTATTGCAAATCATTGAAACCATGGGAGGCCCCGGAATTGACCGACGAGAAAGTGTTTCAAAGTCCTTAAATTGATGAGGCAAGAAGCGTTGCATTCGACTGGTCTAGAGCAAATCTGGTTTGGAAGTTTTTTCAAGCCAGATTTGCTCTTCAGAACGTGAGGATATCCAGTTTTGCAACCGACCAACATAATTGCCACAGGAATGAGGTCAACATCAGCGGATGCTTGTGCATGAAACAACATTGAATGGATGCTCGAATGCATCACCATAGCTCATGTAAGCATAGTGGTTAGTGTTGTGCAGACCACAAGGACTTCCTCATAGTGAAGTTCGGAACCACGGGAAAACTCAAAGATGAAGGTGTAGTTGATGCGAGCACGCTTTCGCATGTATAGGTTCCATCCATACATGTACGTATCGATAAGCACCAGTGCCACCAAGGTGTGCACCCATCAGACCATGCACGCCAAAGGAGAGGAACGTTCGGACTATCTATCAGCGTGCACCTTCGAAAGGAAAGCTACAAATTGCCGTCCTAGACAAAACATTTGCTGATTTTCTCTGAGCAAATTGGTTGGTAGAGAGGATAAATGCGAGTAACGCAATAAGATAGTGCCCAAAAGTTAGGAAAATGGTCCGCAAATAAGTCAAATATTTCATCTTTCTGTAATCCCCATCTAGTTGTAGTATGCCGCCAAATTAAATGCTAAGATCAGTATCAATGAACGCCCAGTGAAAAACCTTGCACAAGAGCAAGGTGGAACCAGAATTTAAAACTCACAATTGTACACCAGAAATCTACGGCACATCTCAATGAGCTTCAAATTTTCCGTAAGTAATACGACCACGGCACAACATTGGAGGCTTTGATGCTTCTCGCCTTATGAATGTCTCAACCCCTTTCTGCACTGACAGCAACAATTTATGCACTTGGATTTGGCTCTTTAAGGTGAAAGGGATGCCTCCACACAAAACCCAAGAAAAAATTCAATGATATTATTTCAACAAAGCTTTGGTTGACACTTCTTTCAAATGAATGGTTCAAGATTTAAAAGATTTGGTGGAACTTCCCATTTGATCAAATGGGTGAAACAAGATGTGCATTGAATGAAATCTATTGAAGCTAGATAAAAAAACGTCGTCAATTTATGGCTGAAAATCAAAAACATGACAATATATATTTAAGTTAATTTAAGCCATAAAAAGTTTCTTGTGACAACCCAGATTTGATTTGATTTTGTCTTGAATTTTTTGGCCATTGATTCAATCAACAATGGTATTATTTCAATAAGAAATGTTGTTGCACTATTTGAATGTGACCTAATAGCTTTAAGCACTAAGGGCTTCAATGTCATCTTTTCATTGAGAATGGATTTTGACTCCATTTAACGATTAGCAACGACTTCAATGAATGATGATTTTTTTTTCAATTTGCTATAAATACACATGTTGTTCTTGATTTTTACCCCTTCATGTGACAAACTTTCTTTCTCCAAAGCAAAGCTTATTAATTGCTTCCTATTTTGTCATTATAAGGTTTTACCATTCTGTTCATTATTTATCTACAATGTAGAAGCCAAAGTTCATTGAGTCCTTTAACATACATTACGTTTTTTTTTCATGTTTTGTGTTTATTGATCAAATTTTTTGATCAAATTTTGTGTACTACTCTTGGTATAATAACACAATTGATATTTGTTCAACCTACATTTTGACATTTTTTTATTTGTGCAATGAGTTTGGAATATCAATGTTTGTATTTCATGTAAATATCACTTTATGTTGGACTTTTGAAATATGTTTTTTATACCTTTTTTGCTTTGATTCAAAGGAGATATTTGCATTTTTTTTGTTGTTTATTTTATTTTATTTTATGGTTTTTGACTTGCTTGTTTTTGCTTTTATTCGTTACTTACTTTGATGTAAGGTCTTTTCAGGATGTGTATTTGGTATTTGGCATTTGGTCTTCCATTGGTTCCTTTTTAATTTTTTGTATCATTTTGACATCTCCATAGAATAATGTCCACAATTATTATTTTTCTTTGTGGTTGTATTTTTAGAGGATATTAATATGCTTATGTTGTTTTATTGATGTTTTTTCTTTTTGTGTTTCATTTGTTGTTGTTAGTATTTTATTTAACTTTATTAACATTTCATATTTTTTTCCTTAAGTGGAGGTACATCAACCTTGTTTTGGATTTAACATTTTGTACGTGATTTGAATGTTTAGTTCTTTTAAATAGTTGTTACAATTTGTGTGTTCATATGTATATTTTTCACAATCTACTTGCATTTTTAAAGATTAAATTTTGTGCTTGTTGATGAATTTTTAATTCCATTTTTTTTCTTTTGAAACTTGATATTATATTTTGCAACATTTTTTATTTAAACTTGTAATTTTTCTTAAGACATTTATTAATTTTTATTATTAAATTTGTGTGTCCAAATGTTGTAAATTCTTGTTATGGATTTTGTTTTTGTAGGCGATGTTAATCATAACAATCCTATAGTTATTTACATGTTGTAGTTCTATTGAAACAAGAATTTTGATGGCTTGTGTGGATGGCATTGACAATGATGATATTATTAACAATTTATCTCTTGTTTGTCAATAAAGTTAAGACTTGTTTGAGGAAGGAAAGGTGTTTGACATTTAAATTTTTTTTGATTCCTTGTTCAATTATTTAATCAATGTAGATTTTCCAAGTCAATGTCAATATGATGATGAAATCAAAAGGCCTTTGAATTTGGATGACCATGTTGATGGGTAAAAGTTTTTGAATATTTAAAAAAGAAACTTGGACCCAAAGGAACTTAAGAATACAAAAGTTATTGGTTGTAAATGTAAAATTCATCTAAAATTCGGGGCCATAAACACATTTGAAACATGGTAATGGTACAAAATATTTGATACCACTCTATCAATTATGACTTCCATGTTTTATATCTTGTCAATTATGTAGGTGAATTTATGTTCAAGATAGTGAAAAAGAATTTGGTGAGTAGTACCCATCATCCAAGTCTATTTTTCACCTTTGCATTTTCTACATTCTTTGTTGTTTATATGTTTAATGTTCCTTTTTGTTGTATGTTCTATTTTTTTAATTAATATGATTATTCCTTTTGTAGCATTGCTAACATTTTTCAAGGCTCTTGGTAATTGTAGGGTCATTCATGATCGAGATACCAAATAAGGAATGACCAACTTTTAAAGGACTCAAAATCCAACTTTGGATTTTTGTTCAATTTACATTACTAGTGTGAACCCGATGCATAATGCACCCATCGAGCTCCCCCCCGCCCGATCCTTCCCATTGCCCACTCCGATACCTTATCTCGTCGACGCCCCCCCCCCCCCCCCCGTCCTTCGCATTTTCCACTCCGATTTTTTAACCCGTTGATCCCCCCCCCCCTTTTCCCTTGTCATATATAATTAACTTCTTGCCCCGTGCTGCCCCCCCCCCCCCTCCCTCGCCCCGTTACCAAGCCCTGTCACCCGCTCCTTCACCGGCCTCTTCCTCCCCCACCCCCCAAAACCTTCGTCACAGACAGACAGACTGTCTGAATTAATATATATGATGATTGGTTTGTTCATTATTCTAGCAGTTCTTCCATCAATTTCATAGCAAATGTATTTGTTCTAATCCTACAGAATGATTTGACCATTTTTTTGAGCATGATTTTAACAAAATGCTTATGAGACATGTCACATGTGACTAAATGAAGCAAAATTATAGGAGGTAGTATAGTAGGTACATTTGATTCTCTAGGACTCATCAATGAAATTTGCTAGTGTTTGTTCATTGCTCATTTGCCCAATTATATTGTCATGAAGGTCAAGACAATTGTCTAATACTTTGTGAGTGGACTCACATAAGGTTATGACCACACCTCATAGACAGACAAACAAACTAAGTATAGGTACTACCACCATTGATTCCACTACCAATTGGGACATCAATAGTTTCTCCTCAGTTAAGCTTTGTAATTGAATCTATCATGAGCTTACTCTCTGCAACCCAGTCAATACGATTTACTCTAACCACTGTCAATTTCAACCGCTGTTCATGATTGTACATCTCTTCTTTCTCTTTTAGCTTAAAGAGGTGCTCCATGAATGTTCGCTTTTGTATTGCTTCAATGAATTTTTGGTTATCAATTTGGCTCCATAAGAAAAGCTCTTTTGCTGGGTGTTGCATAATCTCCTCGCCAACCTCCTGGAAGGTTGTAACCCATGTTGGACCCGTATGATCTTGCACTTGGATGTTAAGCAAATACGTACAGCCAATTGATCAAGTTCTGAATAGGAACCCAAAGAGGCACTACAAGATTTGACAAACTCTCAATGACATCCTCCACTGTCATATTATGGGAAGAACATGCAATTCCACATACCCCGCCCCTACAATGGTGTTCTATTAATTATGGTTAAACAAAGGCTCCCCTTCGTACAATATACCACCAGGGTTATAACCAAGACAATGTCTCTTGAATAATTAGGAACTGAAAGACTGACCTGTAATCACATTCCGGTACAATGCAATCACATCTATCACACCACCATGTACCGCCATTGTTGGTCACTTTCTTGTTGCATTACTTACCACCATTGTCAAGTGGGCAGGCAATGTAGCAAAAATTGTGGGGCTTGATATTGAAGACCGTAGCTCTTATAGTTATCCAGTCAGGCTTATCACTTCTGCCTAGTCCTTCATCTTTGATTGCAGAGACAGTTTTGCGGAGTTCAGTTCGCATGCCAGTACCACCTTCCCTGGAAATTGACTAGGAAACTGAATGCTGTCCCTCCCCATCAAACCAATCCCGAAGTTGATGTGCTGCCAGTATATTAGGATCTATAAGGAGCTGTGTTGAAGATATTGTTCCAACTGACTTGCCACTAAAATCACTGACCCTGCCTGCCTTCACAGCCAATACAGGGTTCTGACCAGAGTCACAGAGATCTTGTATCTGCTGACCCTCTTTATGACAAAAACTGCCCCACATTGTAATTTCCACATTGTGGCCAGATCTATCCTTTATCTGCAAAGTTCTCTTGTGTGTCTCAATGCCATTCTTGTGCATAATGGTACTTGAGAGATTGATTGACACAACAATTCCAATGACATCCACCATTGCATTATTTTCCATATTTTCAACATCCCCAATAGGCCTAAAGTGAAATTGCTGCTGAGGGATTGATCCGTCTCCCTCAAAACAAGGCTCCACTATTGATGATGACTCCAGAAATATTTCCAAATCATTTTTTAAATGATTAAAATTCTTCTTTACTACCTTTAGAGAACCGTTTGTAATGAAATACACCATGCCCACATCAATTTTATCATAAAACTGATCCACAACATTGTTGAAGCAAGTAGCTCGAATCTCTCCATTATCTGCATCCAAAAGGTCAAAGGAGAAAACCTTGCCATCTCCCCTGGCGTTGTGGAACGGCGGACATCACTCTTGGAAATCACTCTTGCTTTGATAGTCCACCAACCCTGGTATGGATTCAAGGCGGCAATTGGGACAATTCTGGCAGGTGCTTCATTCTTGGCAATGGGTCCTCTATTTGAATAAACAGGGGCAGGGTGGTAGGGAGGAGCAACACTGGGTCTTCCATATGTGTTCTGCTGCTGAACTTGCTGATTATTAACCCCACCTACTCCACCCATAGCTGGCCTCTGGAAGTCACCAGAGTCAGTCTAAGGCACAACACTCCCTCCTCCATGTCCATCAGAGTAACTTCCATTATTGGATTGACCTATACCTCCTTTAATATTCATGTCCTGTATTTTTTTTGTGATAAACCAAGATAGGACATCTGATTGATACCCTTTGCTTCTTGTATGTTTTTGTGATCAAATTATGTTTTCATTGATCTTGATACACCAAGATAGCATACCTGATTGATATGTTCTTTTCTGAGGTTGTCAATAGCTCAATCTTTATTTGTGCTGGGGATTCATTATGGAGACCTGAAAAGTTTACATCTTGTTTCTCTTCAATTGATTTTGAACCCAATTTCAGATTGAGTGGAATTGGATGTGTATACAATGAATTTGATTTAGATCCAATTGGAATTTCGAAATCAACTGAATTGATTTTTAATTCAAAAACATGAATTTGGTTTTCCTCTGTTCTTTGTCGTCAAAGCAATGTGACAAACAGAACCTCAACATCGGTCAGGCAATTTGGTCTTCCAAGTGCGCGATATGCGATTCCAGCCAGTCGACTGCAGCAACAATCAATTCTTGCATCCCCTCTCTCTCATCAGATGATGTTTTCTTCGACACACAATGTTTTCATTCTTCTGGCTGGTGTACTTCTTCTTTTGGCATGCCTGCTGATTCTGTGATTTTGTTTCTTTCATCAACTTCCTATTTCCTGTATTTCCAAATTGCGTTAGTTTACATCTTGTTTCTCTTCAATTGATTCTAAATCCGATTTTAGATTGAGTGGAATTGGATGTGTATATAATGAATTTGATTTAGAGCCAATTGGAATTTTGAAATCAACTGAATTGATTTTTAATTCAAAAACATGAATTTGGTTTTCCTCTGTTCTTCGTTGTCATAGCAATGTGACAAACAGAACCTCAACATCAGTTAGGCAATTTGGTTTTCCAAGTGCGCGATATGCGACTCTAGCCAGTCGGCTGCAGCATCAATCAATTCTTGCAGCCCCTCTTTCTCATCAAATGATGTTTTCTTGGACACACAATGTTTTCATTCTTCTGGCTGGTGTATTTCCTGCATTTCCAAATTGTACCAGCATCTCATACCTCCAAACTGCTCTAACCGATCAGATGATGTTTTCTTCGACACACAATGTTTTCATTCTTCTGGCTGGTGTATTTCCTGCATTTCCAAATTGTACCAGCATCTCATACCTCCAAACTGCTTTAACCGCATTGATTGGAAGGAAAGACCCATCCGTCCTTCCTTCCAGACAGACAAAAAGAAAGAAAGACATTCATCAAACACACATACACACACACACACACACACACACACACACACCATGTTTGTAATTATATATAGGATTATAATTGCAATGGATTGTTTTATGCCAATTTAAATAATATGATGTCATATTAAATTCATAAAATGTTTTAAAATGGTTAACATACTACGAACATGTCAATTTGAGTCCTTGAACTAACTATACCAATTGGGTGTAGTTTTGCAAACATGTATTAAAATAGTTGAAACCATTGTTTAATTTTGCGTATCTTACAATTTAGATTATTTTTACAAATGGAATTGTTTTTATACAATATTATGTTCAATATATTGATATACATATTAAAAAATTTGAAATCAATCTAATGAATTAAAAACACTTGAAATTTTTATATTCATATTTAGTTATTTTGGGAAAATTTAAATACCTACCTACTTTTATTTTTTGGAATTTAAAATTATAAACCTTAAAATAGTAGTATAAAAATGTAAATATTTAAATATTTAAAAAAGACATCAAGAATATTATTGAAAAAAAATCTGTAACCTACAAATGTGGGTGTGGTTATAATTGAATGCTTGCACCCAAGTGTCCAAATTACACCTTTTAAAAGATAAAAAAAAGGAATGCTTAAAATATAATGCAATTTTTTTCAAATTTTTTGTACAAAAAACAAAGATTTCCCTTTATGAAAAACATATTTTTAGGTGAATTTGATGAAAACCCAAATCATATGAAAATTTCAAAGTCTTGAAATTTTCAAGCAAAAGGTTGCAAGGGAATAAACTTTTCTTTAAAACATTTGGATAGTTGCTTATATTGATTATGTTCAAAAAATTTAGCTCTATACAAATGTCACATGTATACAATATAATCTTGCCAAAAAACATGTTTGGTTATTCGTAGAAGTGCATTTAAATATTTAATGAATTTTTATTTGTAAATCAAAATATTGATGCACAGTTATGTATGCATGTGAAAAACCACCACCTATCACGGGCATGAAAACTGTTGAGGCAATAAATATTTTGAAATACATAAACCAACCTTGATAAAAAACAAGCCTAGTTATAAGTCCAAACACTAAACACGAAAATCAAAAACATGAACATGAACTATGCACAATGTAAAAGCAACAAAGTTTTATTATGACAAAAGGCATGGAAATATGAAAAGAACAAAACTATGGTATTCAAAATTTCATAGCCAAATCAAATTATGATCATATCCAAAACTAATGTTGAACAAACTACAGTAATGAGGTCCTACCTCTATCTATACCCTTTTGGGGACATTTCAAAGAGGTTTCTATAGAAACTTCCATATGTTTGTCATCCAGGAACTTTTTTGAGATCCTTCTTAAAATCAAAATGAATAAAAAATGAACTATAATGAATTAAGAGTTAATTACAATCAATTACAAGTGAACTATATTTGAGAATTTTTTATTAAACTCGGTAAACATACCAAAAAATTAGATGTGTGAACGTTGGTCAAAGAACCTATCATGTTCAAACAAAAAAAATGTCATAATAACACTCTTCATGTAATTAATTTGAAATTTAGTTATTTTTGTACATGTAATTTCATTATTCATGGGGCAAATGACTTGAAAAAAATGTGTGACACAATTTTTCATTGCACTCTAATGATTTTGGAAGATATTTGAAATAAGGTAAATGTTTTGGTTTTTCAGGTGATTATTTATGTGACTTCTTGGACAATTTCAAAGCTTTTAACATAGTGGAATTGCATTGCACATATCTATATGGACTCAACATAAATAAGAATATTCACATCAACTAGTGTAGGGCAAATGATCATTGTCCACTCATCATCATTTTTGGATGTTGTGGATACTTATCTCATCTTGATGGAACATAGACCTTAATTTTTGGATCCTAAATCATAACCTTTGTTCTTAATTTTGAGTTAAAGTTGTTGAATGGAGCTAAAAAAACATGGTTCTTGAAAATGCCAACTATTGGGAGAAAATGGTTTTTTTCTTAGCAAAGGACTTACTAAAAGCACCCCCAACTTTAAATGTAAAAATATTATGAATAAGATAGATCATAGTGTTACCATTACAAGAATGGCACAAAGGCACTTATTCTAGTAGAATATGTTATGAAAATATTTGGGCACAAGAACCTAAATAACTACTTGAAGTAAACATAATTTTTATTTCTTTTGTAGGTTAATAGGATCTTATCTTCATATTTTTTTAATGGCATTTAAAAAGTAAATGAGTGAAAACATGGTAAAATATACAACTAAACATACTTGATAGTTTACTTGTCAACCCAACAAAAAATAGGACCAAAGCTCATCACAAAATAATTATTCATTCAATGTTTTTGTCTGAATGATAAAAACACAAAGTATTTTCACTTTGGGCATTATTTTTTGAAATTTGCATTGTTAAAATAGGTTTAAAAAAATGCAAGTAGTTTTTGAAAACTTTTTGCAAAGTAACATTTTCTTCAAATATATTCTTACAAAAAGAAAGTACAATTTATTTATTCTCATGCCCTTGAATATATATGATCTTAGGCTTGCAAAGGCAAAAAAAGTAAAGTATTCAAGAAAATATGCATCAATTATGAGGGTAGTAGGTTAATGGGTGAAAACACATTACACTGTTCATAAACTATTGTCATGAAACAATTTTTGCAAGATTCAGGATTTGTAATTAGTCGTGTTATTAAATATAATTAACCACTACATTAAAAACATGGCAAATATGACTATAGCCATGACTAGATTTACAGTCAAAAATACCATTCATGATTACATGGCTATGGAGTGAATATGGACACATAGTTATCCATTAGGGCGAACCCATCCTTGGGTGCTCCCACCAGGAACCCCTTCAAAGAATGGTTAACGAACCAAAAACATTCAATTCGTTTATCTAGACCCTTTTCCTTAAATGTTTTCACAACTATAAATTATTATTTTTTCATGTTTATCAATTGTATGCACTAGTATAGGGCTTGAAATTTATTTGGGAATTTTTTAAATTGGAAACTTTTAAGAATTTACATTCTTGATCAAAATGGCTCCTTAAAAAATCGATAGCCTCAACTTTGGAAATCCATAACTAAATCATATTTAATTAATTAATTGCTAAATAAAAACGTAAAAAAAAAAGACCTCCAAATTATCTTAAGAAAAATATTCATAAAAAAATTCATAAGTCATGTGCCAATTTTTGTCTTTGGACCAAAACATTCAAGGAAAAAAATAGGGAGAACGTTCATAATTTGTTTTCTAAATGCAATGATTAGGAACATCAAAATACACAATATTTTATATATTATCGAGATTTCAAAGTCGATGGAGCCTAATTAATGTATTCAAAAATTAATAATGAAAATATTCATTGAACTGTTTCCTATGATTTTTCAAAGGTTGATAGGTCTAAATAAATCAAGATGTGACGTTCCTAGTGGTACCACCCAAGGACACCCATTAGTCATATTTTTGTTGTAGTCATAAATCCTATGGAATATATTATATAATTTAATTCAATACAATCATTCAATAAATAGCTAGGAATAGGTAAATAGGTAGGTAGGCATAAGTATGTAAGTACAAAGGAATGGGTAGGTAGATAGGTAAGTAAGATCCAATTTATTTTTTGGTGAGAAGCTTTTATTATTGCTAAGCCATCACAAGTAATATTTGCACTTCGAGTATATTTGATGCATGTATTGTGTGTAGACTAATACCTTTTTATCTATTTATATAATTCATAAATTTGAACTTGTTGATAAGGGATATGGGATAACATTATTATTTCATATCATCTTTTGCCCCATACAAAAGTACCCAACTTTGACCATTATTATCTTTTTCATGCTTTGTCCAAGTGAAATAAATAAATTTCGTTCTTAAAGTTTTTTCCAAGATTTACAAATTTATAAAAAATATAAAACCAAAAATCAAATAATTTGATCGAAAATGCATTTGAATCTTCACTATTTCATACAATGATAGCTTGAAGATTTTTTATTTTTTTTCATAAAATGATTTTTGAATAAACATACTCAAAATCAACATGGTTTTTTTGGTATATATATATATATATATATGTACTAGTTTAAACCCTGTGCCTAATGCACAGGTGTGTGTGTATTTGACGGTACATATTACAAAATTACAACTACAAACTACATTTCCAAAACCTCTCTATATACCACATTCCACATGTATCCATTGGGACCCTAGCTGTTGAAAATCTTGATGTTTGCATTGCTTGTGACATGTTGCCAAACACAAATTTGATGCATGTACACATTTGCGATATATATATATATATAATATTTCTCATCTTTGAGAAATATAATAAATCAATAAAAATTGTATAAACATTGTGTTATATTTATTTGTAATTATAAAACATATTTTAAAATAAAATATGTTATCAATGAAACATATAATATTATTTACAACGTTCTTAAATTTTTAAAAAGTATAAAAATTATTTAAATTTCATAATTATTAAATCATACACCTATATTTTTTAATTTAATAATTTTCAATTTTTTTTAATAATAGTTTTTTTCAGTTCATTAATGTGATTTAATAAAAATTATTAAAAGAAATTCAAATTTGTATGACCAAATACTTTGATAAATTAGATAAAAAATCAAATTTTATATTTTGTGATACCCATCACATGTAAACATGAAAAACAATGCCATTTTTGCGCATGTGAATTTTTGTGAAATTCCTTGGATATCATTAATAAAAATTTATTTCAATATTTAATGTCAAAAATTTCAAAATATATATTCATTTAAATAAAACTTTGAGCACAAATCCCAGCTTGAATGTTTTATTTACATTTTAGGAATCAATTTTGTATTTAATTTTAAGGTTTCAAAAGCTTTGGCAATTTGTTTTCCATCTTTTGAAAAAAAAAAGAAAAAAGAAAAAAAATTGCCAAATTATTTTAGCCAATATCCAGAAATTCACATCAAACAATTAGTGACTCTAAAGCAAAAGTTCTATAAATTATAAAATCTGATTTATTTATTTGTGCACTAATTATGTGTTTGATCAATTGCAAACTTGTAATATGTTTATTAGGTACATATGTCTACCTTTTAATTCTTGTCCCTTTTAATTCATAAGTTTTTAATGTTTCAAATTGTATATTATTAAATAATTTTATGGAGTTGATGAAGAAGAATTTTAATCATGTAATCATATATATTCATGGTTACAATAATATGACTAAACAAAAAAAATGGCATATTTGACTATATGATTAGAAAATGATCATTAGTCATATTTATCATAATTAGAAATGTCAAGTGTTGGCATAGTGGATTAAATGATAAAGGACTCAACACTATAATGTTATATAATATAATCATATTGTATGAATTTTATGGATAGTTTTTAATAGCCATAAATAATGGACTTTCATGAACATAATTTTTTTAGTGCCTTAAAAATTTATAACAATCCATAATCAATGACTTTGGACTACATGCACTTTCAAACAATTTTTTTAATGAATAAAGGATTCAATGGTAATATGACGTGCTAACATTGATACTAAGGAGAACTTTTTGGAAGGATTTTGATGATCAAATCTTTCTATGTACTTTGAATTATGATTTTTCCTTATTAAGTCCTTTATTTAGTGAAAGTGATAGTTTAGAAGCTTATCTTTCAAATTTAAGTTCTCCATAGGGTAAACTAAGATTTTTTTATAAATATTTTTATAATAAAATTCTAATGATAACTTGTCAAATGACTTGTGTGATTCAAGGTATTCTACTTTCACACTAGTTACATAATGTTATTTCATGCAATTATGGACTTCCACACTGCTTTAAAGTGTTATGCCTTAGTGTGTTTTCATCGTAATATGTGATTTAAAAAAGAAGGTCAATTTTGTAAGCAAAATTGTGATGTTGTGATACTACTTTTTTAATTGTTGTAAGGACTAGGTTATCATAGTAGTAGTGTAATGCCATTTCCTTTGCATATTGTTGAACATGACAACTTAGGATGAATTTTTTATGATTAGGCATTGCCCATTTTGTGGTTTGAAATTCACACCTATGTGGACATGGAAGCTAATGTGTTGCAAACACATGTATGGTTTCACTTGCACTAAAATGAACCATAGGATGTGTAACAAATGTTTGATTTTTCATTTTTTTGTGTAAAAAGTTGTACTAATATTACAAGTTTTAATTTGTTTACATGACAATGTTTTTGATATATAATGGAAACATGTGGTATGATGTGGAATGATTTTAATAAATATAAAGTATTCAAAAACATTCATTAAACATTGTAACCAATGTTTATTTAACATTGTGAGTCTTATTTTTGGGGAACTTTTGTTAAAATGACATATTTTGGGAAAGGTTCTTTAAACAATATTTACATAATATTATATTGTAACATCTTGTTAAGTCAAATTTGTTTTTTTTAAACTTTCAAATGAAAGATTTCTAAATACTTTGAAAATATTTCAAGATAAGCAATATCTTAAATGGGCAAGTTTGGCTTCTATTAACATGGAGGCACCCACATGTACCATTGTTGGTGTACAATTGTGCATTTTAGGAATTCCTCCAAATGCATCCACATGAGTTATGAGGAAGAAATGCATGATTTTTGGTGGAGCTTCGTTAACATTTAAAAAATTAACAATTTGATCATTTTTGAGTCAAAGTTGAAAGCACTACGACCAAAGTTACTTCCCAAGCATTATGTTTTATCTCCTAAATGTATAAGTTCTAGTAGAAATACCACTATTGTCCTACACTTGCTCTAATACATAATAATTTCTTTTTTTACATTCCCTAGAGGGAGAAAAATGAAAGTCTTTAACAAAATTTTGAAGTTAAATAACAAAACACAAGGAAAACTCTTCATGTGAGAATTGTGGGACCAATATTTCACTATTTTATTTTAATGTTCCCATTGTGAAATAGGGGGATTATTGTATTTTTCCATTGTAAAACAAACCATTTCATGTTTGCATAGAAAAAATTCAAATTTTTCTTGATGGTCCATAGGGAAATTTTCTAAAACAATTTGTTGTGATACAATGTAGAAGATTGCTTATACAAGAATGAGGTTGCATTTAGAGCTTGCACAAGGATATTAAAAGTCTAGTTACATAATCCAAAAGTCATTCAATTCAATGAACTTATACAAAATTAATTGACATTTAACTAAGTAATAAATAAATGGTCATGTTGCATAGTAACAAATTGTCATTGGACATTTGGCTATGTAACAAAATTAGTTATGTCAAAGCTTTTCATTGCAACTTGCATATAATAATCAATGTCTCCAACAATCCTTGTATTAGTTTCAAAATTCAATAGTTGTGAGATCATTTTGTGAGTTGTCATAAATAAATATTACCCATTGATCCTTACAATTTTGTATAAGTCGTATTTGAGTTCTATTGTCTCCAATGTTACTTGCTTCTAGGTGGAGTGAACAAAATAAAAGGACTTAGCAAAGAATCTGCTAATTTCCAAGAATGATTTTCTAGATTTTGTTTAGTAGTCCTACGTGTAGATCGAAGTCATGGTACATGTGTGTAGCATTTAAACATCCTAAAAATCCATGAAGATACCATCCATGTAAATGTGAGCATAATTGAAGGACACTTGAAAAACGAACTTTAGATCATTCCATGCCTCATTTGAAATGTTTTTCTCTTCATGCAGAGTGTTCAATTTTGAGAGAAAGATACTAATAACAGTCACAAAGCATATACATGCAACATGGAATTCATTACAAAAGAATGTGACTTTTCTCACACAAAAAGTTGTGACATGAGCCATGTGTGAAATAAACTTTGTGGTTTAATTCATTACAATGTACAATATGAGATGTTTATTGTGGCATATAGTACAAATTAAAATGGCAATTTGACATTAGGTAATGGCACATATGGTATAAATGTATTCAAACATTGGTGTTCTGACTTCTTTCCTATTTGGATATTCCATATTTTAACATCCACTTTTGCTACATGGTTTCTTAATGGTTGTTGAGCGAGGACTTGACCTTTCCTTTTTTGTGAACTATGTTTCCTAAATGCTAGACCATATCTTTTTCCCAGTAGGAATGTGAGTAACTTTGCTTTCATACACTCCTGTGCCCTGGAATATAAACTATTTGTGAAGAACTAATGTCATGATTTCCTCAACTTGTAACCTTACTTGGAAGGACAAAATTTTGTGCTTGGAGTGAAGAATGTGGAATTCACCAAGATTTCCATGTTGATAATGGAAAGCAGCGTGGAGGTGTAGTTTCCAGGTGATAGGATCGGAGATACTCCTGGCAAGATTGGTGATGATCCAGGCAAACAGGTGATTTGTCGTTAGACTTTGAGCCACCCAATACACAAATGGCAGACATTATTCAATGTTTTCGTATAATTGATGAGGCAACACCGCACCAATGGGTGTCTGTGAAGGCAACACTCTGCTAGACCTTGATTCAAGTATTTCCAACTTTCCCTAATAGCTAGAAATGGGTGTCTATGAAGTCAACACTCGGCTAGACCTTGATTCAAGAACTTTCCAATTTTCCCCAAGTAGCTAGAAATTCGTAATTGTACACAACTTGGTCATTGGTTCTTTTGGGTGAATTTTTGCATTTTTTTGCAACCTGAAATATGATTTCGACACATGGAAAGGAATTTTGTGAAAAAATAGCTCTAATTTGCCAGACTTTGGGGAAATAAAGATAACAAGTTACAGCAGGTAGCCAAAATATTAAATGACTACCATACGCACTGATATTTGGCACAAAATGATTCACAAAAAAGTATCCTTGATATTTATTGATATTTGTTGATATTTGGCAAAAACTGATTCACAAAAAGTATCCTTGATATTTATTGATATTTGTTGATTGTTAAGAATAAAAAACTCCCAACATGTGAAAGACTATTTATTGTCCAAACCATTGTTACTATTCCAACTACACAACAAAAGGTGTACTTTGCATATTTATTTCTCAACTGTTGAAATCTTGGAAAATTATATTTGCAACTGCCCGACCTCATTTTTAAAAAAGAAATGAATGTTTGGGAAAGAACTGCTGAACTTCGGTAGTATTAAAAAATTTACTTCCATATTTTAGCCAAATTTGGCTAATTCTTCATGTGGATGATTGCCACTCTGGCTACACCACAAAATTGCAAATAATACTGGGGTTGATGATGATTAAAAAGACCATTGCCTGGCCTGCGTCATTTGAAAAATCAGAGTAAGTAAATTTAAACGTAAAATTCTGCCCCAAGCTAATATTAACTATTGCCTGTTCTCAAGCAACAACAAGATTTTCTAAGGTTTCACACCAAGAGCTGCACTCAATAACTTTGCACTCAATGAATTGAATCTAGATTCAGATATTTCCTCTTCCGACCCTAACCCTAAAGCTTTACTTAAGCAGCTTGATTCACCTTCTCCATTCCGAGTCGTTCTCTTGCGCCTCCACTTTTCTAGCTCCGTTGTCTGTCTGGCACTCCTCTGCGACGTTCGCACAAGGCCTGTGCACATCCACAGGAAAACGTCCGCTCAGCCACGAAAAGGCGATCCGACAACCGAGCCCCGCTCTGCTCGGAGGCCGTTGTGTGGGCCCGACTTGCACATCCGTTCCCCTCAGCAGCTCCGCTGCGGCAAAAACGAAGTTTATTGGCTGGAGGGCAATAGACAAGCCGCTGGAGGAAGAAAATGGCTGCCTGAGCGGTGATGGAACAAGGGCAACCTTGCGCGTAGGGACTGTCGGTGAGCCTCCCCATCAGTCGCTGGCCGACGATCATTGCCGCAGGGCTAAACTTGTGAGCTTGTCCGCGGCCATAGAAGGGATAACTAGCTGTCGGTAGTTGAAAGAAGCGGAAAATTGCAATACTTGTATGTGCCTAGCCTTTTGTGTCTGCCCATGGGTCGTTAGTCAGGCTGGGACTTCGGTTACTCTTGTTGCTGCTAGGAGAGTCTTTTGTTTTCATATTCTCAATCTTAAGTTCAAACTCTGAAGAAAGAAGTATCTTATTATTTTCCCAAGAGTCTGAGGCTTGTAGTGTGTATGTAACTGGTGGGGTCGAAGGACGTTCGAGATAAGGAGAGCTAGTGACGGGAAGTATACGAGGTTTCCTTATCTATAGTGGAAGAGAACAGACGATCAGGTCAAAATTATCTTGTCCAAGGAATAGATCACTCCTGCCATTAATCAGTTGCGAGCTCTGCAGATCACTGTGCGTCGAGAGCATCTCTAGTGTCGAGTACCATGGCGCATAATTACCTCCAGCTCTCGTTGGACGTGGTCCGCGCACTGGTTGGACCCGAGAACGCGGAGTCGCAGCAACTGAATGCTTCTCAGTGTGGGGCTTTAAAGACGAAGCTTTTGGAGACGGCGACGAGTATACAAGCTTTTTTTGATTCTCTCTCTCCCATGGACCGACGCTTGTATGCGAAATCTTGCAAAACAGCTGCCCAGGAATTTTATCGGGTAGTCAAGGACGCAGAGGCAATCATACACAGTTGCTGTGACAAAAACTGGCTCCAGGCAGCGCTGAAGCTAGCAAACAATACTGAAACTTTTGTTGATGTCATCTTCAAACTCGACTGGTTTACAGCAGTGCTCGGCAACCTTTCTCGGGATGTCATACCCGGTGATTGGAACCTGCCGAAATATGGTGCAACTTTAATAGCCGAGGTCGATCAGGCCGGCATGATGCGAGAGATCGAGAGAATGCTGAGGGTGGATGCCATGGACGATCGTAAGAACTTAAGAAGAAGGTTAGGAGAGCTACAAAACGGTACAGAAGCTGTGGATCTGCGCCAAGATGTAATCTTGCACTTGTTAAGGATCACGGATCCAGCTGCTGAGGACGAGCAAAAGACCGAGAAAGGCGACTTCCTGCTCACTATAGAACCAAAAGAGCTCAGAACAATTCAGGTCATTGGCAGGGGAGCTTTGGGCCTGTGCATAAAATAAATTGGCTGGGTCAAAGCTTTGCGGGAAAATACTACGATCATCCCCTGTACTTGAAGGAAAGGAAGATCCTAGCAGATCTCTCTCACCCGCATGTCGTGCAAGTATTTGGTTGTACCGTTTCTGATCCCTGCTATCTTGTGATGGAGCTCATGCATACAGATCTTCGAAACCACATTGAGTGTTTCTCAACATCTATGTCTTCTGACCATGAGGCATTTTTCGAGCTTCCTGTTGCAGTGGACATCATGTTACAAATAGCTGAGGGAATGGAATATTTGCACCGAAAAGGGATAGTACTGAGGGACCTCAAGTCCACAAACATTTTGGTCAATGCTGTAAGCATCCCTGAGATGGTGGATGCAGGCTATGTGCAGGTCAAAGTTGCAGGTTTTTGTACCGCAATTGCTAGCAGTAGCTGCTTGGCTGAAAATCATGTTCCTGAAACATGCTCACTAAGAGAGTGCTTTTCTGAGTTGAAGTCTGTAGGTACAACTCCATGGAAGGCACCCGAGCTGGGAAATTATGAGAGCAGCTGGGGAAACCCATTCAAGACAGATGTCTATAGCTTTGCTATCACATGTTCTGAGATCCTCACAGGGAGGGTGCCATTCGGAAGTATCCCACGCACTGAAATAAGAGCCAGGACCCAGGCAGGCATGAGGCCAACCTTACCTGCTTCCCTACCCACGTCTCTCTCATTTTTGATAGAGCGTTGTTGGGATCCTGATGCCAGTATGAGGCCACCTTTCTTGGAGATCTGTGCTGAGCTCAGATGTGTTAAACATCTTCTCATGAGTGTCGATGCCGCTGCAGCATCTGAAAAATGGTATGTTGAAGAGACCTTCACCACACATAGTATGATACAATTTGGCAAACCTAACATAGAGAACACAAAAGAAATTCAGGAATAACGAGTTGGTAATTGAAGTCCTCATGTGATCTGCAAGCAACCACATATAGGATATTACATTGCCTCAGAATTTTGACAAATTTTCTTGAGATTGGGATGAAATAACAGAAGGTCATTATTTTACGGTTAGTAGAACTATGTGGCAGTGCAACAGAGTGACACTATATGATCTGTGTTGGGCATCAGGGAACAAGGCCAACTTGGTGTGGGGATGTCTACGGAGGTGGGAGTTGATGAGAAGCCAGTTGGCCAACTTGGTGGACATGTGTCTAAGAATGAGCAGGCAGTTGGTCAAATTGGTGAAACTCCAAGTATCACCATTGGCTGGAGAATAGCTGATGAAGAAAATGCCGTGGAATTTTTTTTCCCAAGTGCTGAGAGCATGTCAAGAATTGTGGGAGTTGGACTTGAATTTGCCAAGGCGGTTGTGAGCTTAAGTAATTTGAAGGTGAAAATAGTTGGTATTGGCCAAAAAAGCTGGGAGGCTGTATTGCCCAAATTTGCTACAGGGGACAAAAAGCTTGAAGTAGCAAGCATTGCTACTGCCAACATGAGGGGAGCAGGATCACACAAAAACCCAACATTTAATGCGTTTTTGACAGGCAAAAAAAGTGCACAGAAATATGGTGTCGGTTTGTGCTCTGGCAATACAGTTCATGTGCAATCCACTGATGTCCCACATGAATTTCACTATGGCATGGTCTTGCACGAGCTAGTGGAGTATTTGATGTTGATGAATGCAGACCTTGCCAAGATTGGCAATCAACGTGCTGGAGGTGATGGAGCAAGATCAAGTAGCAGTGGAGCGAACAAATCAAATCAAGCTAACAGAGGTGATGCTCAGATCAGACAAAACACATCATACTCTACATCTCGGTGGTCGAAAGGAAAATCCAAATCGAATACCGATGATGATGAAGATGATGATCATATTTCACCCTCCAGGAGACAACGTCAAGAGGAGGAGCATGAGAGTGCTCTGAAGAAAAAATGTGAGATAACTGTTCTCCCAGGTCCTGGAGGTTCATTTTGGAATACAGAAGATGAGGAGCTTCATGAAGCACCTGCACGGTTGAATGATGCATCAATAGACGCTGACCTTGTCTTTGAGTTTGATATGAATGGGAAGTTTGGTAAACAGATATCTGTGACAACGACAACAACATTCGATCTTGGGAACTCTGCACCAAGAAGACCATTCAGAGATTCATTTGGATGGTATCATAACCCCCTCATGACATCCTTGAGAAATCAGGCTCGAGATGCCAGATTGCAACATTCTGATTTAGTGATGGGGATTACCAAAGATGGAAAGTTAGTTCTGAGACAAACTCAAACCTGTTCTAAAAATGGTGCATTAGTAATGGGTGTAGATGCCCAAATAGGCTTCCAGGATACTCAAATTGGAGCGAGTTTTACAAAAAACAGAACCACTGGAAAAACCTTTGCACAAGAGGAAGCCTCTGAGAATTGTACAAGTTTGGATGTGTGGAGGGGCTTCATATACCAAGACTTGAGTGCAAAAAAGAGGTCTTCAGCAGAATATGAGTTCACTTGCAATCTACCGAGTCCTTTACCACTTGCTGTTTTAGAGGACTCCAATGAACAGTTCAAACACCTTGGCTCTGGCATGTGTGGAAAGATAGAGCCAACCTTTGTTGGTGTATGGGGCATTAAACCAGAGGACACAAACACTGCTTCAAAGTATGTGTTTGATGCACAGAGAACTTTGAATGAGCTTTCCAAGATCAATGGGGAGACAGTACGTTCTGAAATGACTCAGAAGTATCATGTGCCAATGTTTGTCAATCACGCCATGGACCACCTTCACAATGTCAAAGATAATGAGCACCTAGAAGAACTGAGGTTTGTGGCAGAAGTGATGAGAGTGGGTTTAGTAGGTATATGATGGGGGTTTTGTAACAGACTGCTGTTGTCATTAAAAAATCTGATTTCTGGCTAGTTAGACATTATATATTGTTCTTGATTCTATATCTAGCCACTGTTGACTAAGGCAAAGAAAACACTAGAGATTGGTCGTCTTCAATGTTGTCACCAACAGCTATAGAAAAGCAAGCATCAGCTTGGAAACAACTGAAAAATGAATGGTACCATGTTTACCCTGTAACCAAGGAGTGTGTCTGAGTACCCGGATAAGTGGAAATCACCTGTGTGGATATTTTGAATAGCATAGGTGTGCACAAGTTTGAAGGTTTTGAGTTTATAAACTGCTACTCTTCTTGGTTAATACTAGTTTCTGTAGCATTGATCCATGTGGCCAGCTCTATCTCACTATGTGGGCTGGTGAGTTGAAGGGTTGTGATATCTGGTTCAGCCTGGATGAGTTTGCTAGGCTTTGAACCATTCTTTTGCATTCAATATTGCAGCTACCAATTGGAAATTTCTGGGATAGTTGAATGTGCAAGACAGGAACTTAGGTGAAGCTTGTCAGGTGAGTTTTTTCTGGCATGTGTATGATTTGTGTTCCTATGCCATCGATGAGAAATTTATTTCTTATCTACTCTATGCCTGCGTCGGTAGCTGAGTCTTGGCGATGGATTGCAATGAGATTCTTCTCTTTACATGCATCTGGGGTAGTCGTTGATCATGAGTAACACTTTGGGTGGACTGTGAGCAGTTCAGGTCATTAGTTTTAACCTCCTATTTGAAAGGAAGCCTGACCTCTTGTCGTTAGTCAAATTCCTTTCTATGTGTTGTCTCTTTAGAGGTCCTATTTCAGAGACCTCTGGCCGACAGTGTGAGTGGGGTTTTGGGGTTGATGACTAACATAGTATCGACAACAAGGTTTGTCCACAAGCGGACTGTTCAAGTTCTCTCGGGCTGTCCAAACATTTATTGCTTTCGCTTAAGCGCAAGCCTTCAAACACTATGTCAGTGGAATATCTGCAAATATCCAGGTCAAGCACATGCTGTTATTGGGCCATGGTTAGGGTGAAATGGGTTGATTGGAATTTGGAGGAAAGAGCGGTGGTGGAATTTAGGGTGTCTGTTGCTCTGCCACTTAACAATGCTCCAATGCAAGGTGCAGTTTCTGTTCATTGCATCTCTGTGCCACTTGATATGCGTGCCTGGCCCGAGAGCCTTCTATGAAGCCATATGAGCTACATGAACCCTCAATAGTTCTTTGCTGGAGACTAATCACAAAGACATTGAAGTCAGAACTCCACATTGCAACATTGCAGATCTCTTAATTAAGACTAGTCAAAATTGATGGGCAACAGCCAATATGCTTAATCTGCAAGAATTGCAAGTTATGCATCAGGGGTACATGTGGAGGGTGGTGAGTTCACTCTTGTTTTTTGTTGCAGTTTGAAGAAGCTCCAAACAGGAGTTCCAAATGGAAGGACAAGGGAGGGACAAGTCTACGAGAGATGCTTCAATCAACAGAAACCTCATCATGATTCAGATGTTGCATTTCTGTTATCAAGAAAATTTATATTTGACTGCCCTGTGACGAACTGCCTCATTACTACCCTGTGGTTGAAGTCCAAAATATGAGCTCACCTTCCCTGCTTGCCATTAGGCTGAAATCTGGTTCCTGGACACCTGCTTTTCCACTAATTGTGACATATTTAAATATCACCACTGGAATAGATGCAATGGGTAATGATTAGTTACTTTGAAACTAGATTTTCTGCAGAATTCAGTTGCGGGTTTGATGGATGCATGTGGCTGCAATGACCAGATTTGGGGTTCATATGTGTTTGTATGAGAAGCCAAAGGTCATGAAGATCCCGGGTTGTTCTACTGGTGAAAAACTCTACTACGAGACTTTAGAGAGTGAGTCTAGAAACATATGGTCAAGGAATGCTACTAAGTACCGGGGACATTGTGACATGTCGTTGGCATCAATCACATATTTTGTCTAGGTAGTATGTATTTGACATTGGAGCTGCTGATATTCTCACATGTATCCTAGGTCATTGCTAATCATATCTACGGTGTTTGGTGGTTTAGTGGGAGTGCCTTCATACGGGGTTTAGGTGCGGAAACACAATCCAAGTGGCGGGTCAACACTTTCACTCTCAAATTGTCTCTTCTCACCTGTTGATTTCCAAAATTTGTTTCGGCATCCAATGTACTTATTTGCAGTTTGTAATCGTAATCGATCACTATCATTGCATTTCCTGGAGAAGTTCAGTATGTTTTGTTGCATTTGAGTTGGTGAGGTTGGAGTTGCCTTGAACAGTAGAAGAGTATGTGGATAGAGGTGTATTGTGGAGTTTTATGTAATATACAATTCTTACTATTAAATATGTTATCAATGAAACATATAATATAATTTAGAACATTTTAAAATTTAAAAAAAGTATAAAATTATTTTAATGTCAAAATTATTAATTTATACACATATATTTTTTAATTTAATAATTTTATCAAATTTTATTTTGAATAGTTTTTTTTCAGTTCATTATATGTGATTTAATATAAATTAATAAAAAGACCTCGAAGTTGCATGACCAAGTACTTTGATAAATTAAATGAAAAATGAGATTTTATATAATTTGATACTAATCACATGTAAACATAAAAAACAAGCCATTTTGAGGCATGCAGATTTTTAAAAATTCCTTAGATAGTATTTGTAAAAAGATATTTCATTATTTAATGTCAAAGTTTTCAAAATATATATTCATTTAAATAAAACTTTGACCAAAAGTCCCAACTTGAATGTTTTATTTATATTGTAGGAATCAATTTTGTATTTAATTTTAAGGTTTCAAAAAGCTTTGGCAATTTATTTTCCATGTTTTCAAAAAATTTGAAAAAATGAAAACAAATTCGCCAATTGTTTTTAGCCAATATCAAGAAATTCATGTTAAAGAAATAGTGACTTTCAAACAAAAAGATTGGTAGTTGTTGTTTTGATTTCCGTTGCGTTAGTGACTACACTATGGCAGGTTTATGTTTTGTTAGTATTAGACTCTATAAGGGGTTTGATGCCGAGGGTTGACGACGAACAAAAAGGAAGTCCGAGCTGTAGAGATAGGAACATGTAGAGGGATAGATCTGCATGGCACCTTGTTTGAACCTTCCCTCAATCCAATTAGTGGGGCAGATGTCTGAGTGAATGCTAGAAGCTTTAGTGGGGTGTCCTTAAGTTGGGCAGAACAAAGGTAAAGAGGAACAAAAATGGGAGAGTAATAGAAATTTATCCATAGTCACTTTCTGCACATAAATCTATCTTTCCTGAGTGGTTGCAAGTCAAGTTGGTATACTTCATTCATCCTTTGGTCCATACCTAGAAATCAATATGTTTTTAAGATTAGGCCAAGCGTTTTTCTGCATTGTTACATTTCGTTGAAAGAAGGTTAGTAGCTCATATGGACCGACTGAACACAGGGGGTTTTGACCTCAAGCCAAACCCCATTACGTTTTGAACTCACAATGTGTGGTCTTTGTTCCTGGTAGCAAATTGAATGCTACCGTTATAATAACTTAGAAGAGATTACCAAGTATGCACCGGAGATTCAAATAGGAATGTTAAATTTTGTTTTGATAGGATAGTAGCACCAAGAGGTTATAGTAGTGTTGGGTTGGCAGTCTCAAGGATGTAAGTTGTAGGAATTGTCTCACAAGATTTGTATCTCTGATGTGAGTCTTATGTGCTCAAAAAATGTTCTTTATACACTCTTCATTTATGGTTACAAAGTATCCTTCAATTATGCTCACATTTACATGGATAGTATCTTCATGGCTTTTTACAATGATTAAATGTTACACACATGTACCATGACTTCTATCTACATGCAGGACTACTAAAGAAAATCTAAAAAATCATTCTTGAAAATTAGCACATTCCTTGCCAAATCCTTTTATTTTGTTCACTCCACCTAGAAAACAAGTAACATTGGAAACAATAGAACTCAAATACGACTTAGACAAAATTATAAGGATCAATAGGTAATATTTATTTATGACAACTCACAAAATGATGTCACAACTATTGAATTTTGAGACTAATGAAGGATTGTTGAAGGCAATGATTATTATATGCAAGTTGCATTGAAAAGTTTTGACATAACTAATTTTATTACATAGCCAAATGTCCAATGACTTTTGCATTATGTAACTAGACATTTAATATGGTTGTGCAAGCTCTAAATGAAATCAAATTCTTGTAATAAGCAATCTTTTTTACATGGTATCACAACAAACTGTTTTAGAAAATTTCCCTATCGACCATCAAGAAAAAATAAATTATGCAAACATGAAATGGTTTGTTTTACAATGGAAAAAATACAATAATCCCCCTAGTTCACAATGGGAACACTATAATAAAATAGAGAAACATTGGTCCCACAATTCTCACATGAAGAATTTTCCTTGTGTTTTGTTATTTCAACTTCAAAATTTTGTTAAAGGTTTCCATTTTTCTCCTTCTAGGGAATGCCAAAGTCAAATATAAATTTTCTTGATAACAGAAATGCAACATCTGAATCCTGATGCGCTTTCTGTTGATTCAAGCATCTGTCATAGACTTGTCCTTCCTTTGTCCTTCCATTTGAAACTCATGTTTGGAGCTTCTTCAAACTGCAACAAAAAACCAGAGTGAACTCACCACCCTCCAGATGTACCCCTGATGCATAAGTTGCAATTCTTGAAGAGTAAGCATATTGGCTATTGCCCGTCAATTTTGACTAGTCTCGATTAAGAGATCTGCAGTGTTGCAAGATGGAATTCTGACTTGAATGTCTTTGGGATTAGTCTCCAGCAAAAAACTATTGAAGGTTCATGTAGGTCATATGGCTTCATAGAAGGCTCTTGGGCCAGGCATGCGTGTCAAGTGGCACAGAGATGCGAAGAACAGAAACTGCACCTTGCATTGGAGCGTTGTTAAGTGGCAGAGGAACAGACACCCTAAGTTCCACCACCACTCTTTCTTCCAGATTCCAATCAAACCATTTAACCCTAACCATGGCCCAATAACAGCATGTGCTTTACCTAGATATTTGCAGAGATGTCACTGACATAGTGTTTGAAGGCTTGCACTCAAGTGAAAGCAACAAATCTTTTGGAACAGCCTGAGAGAATTTGAACAGTCTGCTTGTGGACAAACCTTGTTGATACTATGTTAGTCATCAACCCCAAAACCCCACTCACACTGTTCGCCAGAGGTCTCAAAAATAGGACCTCTAAAGAGACAACACATAGAAAGGAATTTGTCTACCGACAAGAGGTCAGGCTTCCTTTCAAATAGGAGGTTAAAACTAATGACCTGAACTGCTCACAGTCCACCCAAAGTGTTACTCATGATCAACCACTCCCCCAGATGCACGTAAAGAGAAGAATCTCATTGCACTCCATTGCCAAGACTCAGCTACAGACTTAGGTATGGAGTAGATAATAAACAAATTTCTCATCGATGGCCTAGGAACACAAATCATCCACATGCCAGAAAAAACTCACCTGACAAGCTTCACCTAAGTTCCTGTCTTGAACTATCCCAGAAATTTCCAATTGGTAACTGCAATATTGAATGCGAAAACATGGTCCAAAGCCTAGCAAACTCATCCAGGCTGAACCAGATATTACAACCCTTCAACTCACCAGCCCACATAGTGAGATAGAGCTGGCCACATGGATCAATGCTACAGAAACTAGTACTAACCCAGAAGAGTAGCAGTTTATAAACTCAAAACCTTCAAACTTGTGCACACCTATGCTATTCAACATATCCACACAAGTGATTTCCACTTATCCGGGTACTCAGACACACTCCTTGGTTACAGGGTAAACATGGTACCATTCATTTTTCAGTTGTTTCCAAGCTGATGCTTGCTTTTCTATAGCTGTTGGTGACAACATTGAAGACGACCAATCTCTAGTGTTTTCTTTGCCTTAGTCAACAGTGGCTAGATATAGAATCAAGAACAATATATAATGTCTAACTAGCCAGAAATCAGATTTTTTAATGACAACAGCAGTCTGGTACAAAACCCCCATCATATACCTACTAAACCCACTCTCATCACTTCTGCCACAAACCCCAGTTCTTCTAGGTGCTCATTATCTATGACATTGTGAAGGTGGTCCATGGCGTGATTGACAAACATTGGCACATGATACTTCTGAGTCATTTCAGAACGTATTGTCTCCCCATTGATCTTGGAAAGCTCATTCAAAGTTCTCTGTGCATCAAACACATACTTTGAAGCAGTGTTTGTGTCCTCTGGTCTAATGCCCCACACACCAACAAAGGTTGGCTCTATCTTTCCACACATGCCAGAGCCAAGGTATTTGAGCCGTTCATTGGAGTCCTCTAAAACAGCAAGTGGTAAAGGACTCGGTAGATTGCAAGTGAACTCATATTCTGCTGAAGACCTCTTTTTTGCACTCAAGTCTTGGTATATGAAGCCCCTCCACACATCCAAACTTGTACAATTCTCAGAGGCTTCCTCTTGTACAAAGGTTTTTCCAGTGGTTCTGTTTTTTGTAAAACTCGCTCCAATGTGAGTATTCTGGAAGCCTATTTGGGCATCTACACCCATTCCTAATGCATCATTTTTAGAACCGGTTTGAGTTTGTCTCAGAACTAACTTTCCATCTTTGGTAATCCCCATCACTAAATCAGAACGTTGCAATCTGGCATCACTAAACTGGTTTTTCAAGGATGTCATGAGGGGGTCATGATACCATCCAAATGAATCTCTGAATGGTCTTCTTGGTGCAGAGTTCCCAAGATCGAATGTTGTTGTCGTTGTCACAGATATCTGTTTACCAAACTTCCCATTCATATCAAACTCAAAGACAAGTTCAGCGTCTATTGATGCATCATTCAACCGTGCAGGTGCTTCATGAAGCTCCTCATCTTCTGTATTCCAAAATGAACCTCCAGGACCTGGGAGAACAGTTATCTCACATTTTTTCTTCAGAGCACTCTCATGCTCCTCCTCTTGACGTTGTCTCCTGGAGGGTGAAATATGATCATCATCTTCATCATCATCGGTATTCGATTTGGATTTTCCTTTCGACCACCGAGATGTAGAGTATGATGTGTTTTGTCTGATCTGAGCATCACCTCTGTTAGCTTGATTTGATTTGTTCGCTCCACTGCTACTTGATCCTGTTCCATCACCTCCAGCACGTTGATTGCCAATCTTGGCAAGGTCTGCATTCATCAACATCAAATACTCCACTAGCTCGTGCAAGACCATGCCATAGTGAAATTCATGTGGGACATCAGTGGATTGCACATGAACTGTATTGCCAGAGCACAAACCGACACCATATTTCTGTGCACTTTTTTTGCCTGTCAAAAACGCATTAAATGTTGGGTTCTTGTGTGATCCTGCTCCCCTCATGTTGGCAGTAGCAATGCTTGCTACTTCAAGCTTTTTGTCCCCTGTAGTAAATTTCGGCAACACAGCCTCCCAGCTTTTTTGGCCAATACCAACTATTTTCACCTTCAAATTACTTAAGCTCACGACCGCCTTGGCAAATTCAAGTCCAACTCCCCCAATTCTTGACATGCTCTCAGCACTTGGGAAAAAAAATTCCACGGCATTTTCTTCATCAGCCTTTCTCCAGCCAATGGTAATACTTGGAGTTTCACCAATTTGACCAACTGCCTGCTCATTCTTAGACACGTGTCCACCAAGTTGGCCAACTGGCTTCTCATCAACTCCCACCTCCGTAGACATCCCTACACCAAGTTGGCCTTGTTCCTTGATGCCAAACACAGATCATATAGTGTCACTCTGTTGCACTGCCACACAGTTCTACGAACCATAAAATAATGCCCTTCTGTTATTTCATCCAAATCTCAAGAAAATTTGTCAAAATTCTGAGGCAATGTAATATCCTATATGTGGTTGCTTGCAGATTACATGAGGACTTCAATTACCAACTCGTTATTCCTGAATTTCTTTTGTGTTCTCTATGTTAGGTTTGCCAAAGTGTATCAGACTATGTGTGGTGAAGGTCTCTTCAACATACCATTTTTCAGATGCTGCAGCGGCATCGACACTCATGAGAAGATGTTTAACAGGTCTGAGCTCAGCACAGATCTCCAAGAAAGGTGGCCTCATACTGGCATCAGTATCCCAACAATGCTCTATCAAGAATGAGACAGACGTGGGTAGGGAAGCAGGTAAAGTTGGCCTCATGCCTTCCTTGGTCCTGGCTCTTGCGTCAGATAGCAAGAGAAAGGAAGATGGCATCTTCCCTGTGCGGAGCACAGAACAGGAGAGAGGATAGCTATAAACATCTGTCTTGAATGGGTTTCCCCAAGCTCTCTCACGACTGAGCAGCTCAGGTGCCATCCATTCAGTTGCACCTACATAGTCCAGCTGAGAAAAGCACACTCTTAGAGAGCATGTCTCAGGAACATGTTTTTCAGCAAAGCAGCTATTGCAGGTCATCTGCTCTGCTACACAAAAACCTGCAAATTTGGCCTGAACAGAGCCTGCATCCGCCATCTCCAGGATGTTTACAGGATTGATCAAAATGTTGCTGGGATTAAGGTCGCTGTGTACTACCCCTTTTCGGTGCAAATCTTCCATTCCCTCAGCTATTTCCGTGATCCTTAACAAGTGCAGGATTACATCTTGGCGCAGATCCACAGCTTCTGTACCGTTTTGTAGCTCTCCTAACCTTCTTCTTAAGTTCTTACGATCGTCCATGGCATCCACCCTCAGCATTCTCTCGATCTCTCGCATCATGCCGGCCTGATCGACCTCGGCTATTAAAGTTGCACCATATTTCGGCAGGTTCCAATCACCGGGTATGACATCCCGAGAAAGGTTGCCGAGCACTGCTGTAAACCAGTCGAGTTTGAACATGACATCAACAAAAGCTTCAGTGTTGTTTGCTAGCTTCAGCGCTGCCTGGAGCCAGTTTTTGTCACAGCAACTGTGTGGGATAATCTCTGCGTCCTTGACTACCCGATAAAATTCCTGGACAGCTGTTTTGCAAGATTTCGCATACAAGCTTCGGTCCATGGGAGAGAGAGAATCAAAAAAAGCTTGTATACTCGTCGCCGTCTCCAGAAGCTTCGTCTTTAAAGCCCCACACTGAGAAGCATTCAGTTGCTGCGACTCCGCGTTCTCGGGTCCAACCAGTGCGCGGACCACGTCCAACGAGAGCTGGAGGTAATTGTGCGCCATGGTACTCGACACTAGAGATGCTCTCGACGCACAGTGATCTGCAGAGCTCGCAACTGATTAATGGCAGGAGTGATCTATTCCTTGGACAAGATAATTTTGACCTTATCGTCTGTTCTCTTCCACTATAGATAAGGAAACCTCGTATACTTCCCGTCACTAGCTCTCCTTATCTCGAACGTCCTTCGACCCCACCAGTTACATACACACTACAAGCCTCAGACTCTTGGGAAAATAATAAGATACTTCTTTCTTCAGAGTTTGAACTTAAGATTGAGAATATGAAAACAAAAGACTCTCCTAGCAGCAACAAGAGTAACCGAAATCTCAGCCTGACTAACGACCCATGGGCAGACACAAAAGGCTAGGCACATACAAGTACTGCCATTTTCCGCTTCTGACAACTACCGACAGCTAGTTATCCCTTCTATGCGCACGGACAAGCACACAAGTTTAGCCCTGCGGCAATGATCGCCGGCCAGCGACGGATGTGGAGGCTCACCGACAGTCCCTACGCGCAAGGTTGCCCTTGTTCCATCACCGCTCAGGCAGCCATTTTCTTCCTCCAGCGGCTTGTCTATTGTCCTCCAGCCAATAAAGTTCGATTTTGCCGCAGCGGAGCTCCTGAGCGGAACGTATGTGCAAGTCGGGCCCACAGAACGGCCTCGGAGTAAAGCGGGAATCGGTTGTCGGACCGCCGTTTCGTGGCTGAGCGGACGTTTTCCTGTGGATGTGCGCAGGCCTTGTGCGAACGTCGGAGAGGAGTACCAGAGACACAACGGAGATAGAAGAGTGGAGGCGCGAGAGCACGACTCGGGATGGCGCAGGTGAATCAAGCTGCTTAAGGAAAGCTTTAGAGTTAGGATCGGAAGAGGAATTCAATTCATTGAGTGCGCAGTTATGGGGTGCCGCTCTTGGTGTGAAACTTCAGAAAATCTTGTTGGTGCTTGAGAACAGGCAGTAGTGAATATTAGCTTGGGGCAGAATTTAACGTTAAAATTTACTGACTCTGCTTTTTAAAATGAAACAGGGCAGGCATTTGTCCGTTTAATCGTCATCAACCCCAGCAAGGGTTGTATATTTGCAATTTTGTTCTGTAGCCAACAACAAGCTCCCACCTCTACTCTTCTGCAACAGAATCAAAAAAACCAACAGACTTACCTCCATTGCCCTTGAATTCCTCTTCTTATGTTTTCATGCACCGTCTTACTCTCCACACCTCCATCAAATGTTTGCAGCATGCTTAGCCACGCATTGCTTGTTGTCGACCTGTTCCACAAGTACACAAACAAACAAACAAAGTTGCCTACGCAAGCTCGCAAGTCTCCTTGAAGCAGTCATTGCAGCCAGTAACGAATAGTGATTAAATAAAATTTGACGTCTGCATGAAGAAAGTTGACAGCCACTCAAAACAAAAACCAAAACCCTAAAAACTTGCCGTGTTCACATGAGAGAAATATCCATCTGACTTCTTGTCCGGTCACAACTTGAAGAACGAACTTCAGATCAACCTATGCCTCATTTCAAATGTTTTTCTTTCATCCATGCTGAGTGTTCAATTTTGAGAGAGATATACTAATAACAATCACACAACATATTATACATGCAACATGGAATTTATTACAAAAGAAAAACGTTGTGACATGAGCCATGTGTGAAATAAACGTCTTGGTTTCATTCATTACAATGTGCAATTTGTGATGTTTATTGTGGCATATAGTACAAATATTTCACATTAGCAAAGGGCACATATAGTACAAATGTATTCAAACATTGGTGTTCTGACTTCTTTCTTATTTGAATATTTCATATTAGTCGGACGCGGTGGAGAAGGTTATAATCTCAGTAGTTGCAGTCAGATCATGTCTGGCGTCGTCGACGTTGGGAATGATAATTTGTCTATTGGAAGTTGCCTGGTGCAGAAACCCGGGAATCGCAGCAGTAACCTCTATGGCGGCGATGTAGATCATGAGAGGCTCCACCGTGGCTTTGTGATGACGGACAGCCGGCGGCTTGCCGGAGAGACGCGGAGATTATCATAGTAGGAGCAAGAGTTTATACGCTGGTGCAGGATCAGGCGTGAACTACGGCCGTATATCATCAGAGGTTGGAGTACATCATGATCATCGTCATCAACCGGCCAGAGTAAGTTCGGGAGCATTGGCGTTGCTACCGGGAAGAACTTGGCCATTGCTAATGCGATAATCAACGAGAAACTGGCACACTTGAGTGCAGATTTGCGACACAACTTGTTTTGCGTCATGCATCTCAGAGTTCTTCGATTAGTGGCCAAAGAGTCGAACATTGCGATCAAGTCTGTCGCTACAGGTGTGTCCAACCTCACGAACCTTGATCTTGAATTCTACGTAACTCGAGCAGCTAAAATCCTTATTGCCGTAAACTAGAGATCATGGTGTTTTGTGTGCGGAAACAAGCAGATGATAAGAACTATATTACAATTTATTTGTCGCAGTTGCAAAACAAAAGACGCCAGAGATTGATCTGATCTAGAGTCTAGACCTTGAGTTCAATTGTGCTCTTCCTCAGACGCGGGAAAGATAATCGGTGAAATGAACGTGAGGGACACACGCATCAAGGTCGTTCTTGCCGGTAGACAGTGTAGAGATATGATTGAGTTCTGAGCATCCTCTTCGTTCTTCTTGATCCATCTGTTCATGCATCACCGGCATGTCTGATGTAACCTACTCACGAGAATTGCATCTATGTTATACCTACGTCGCAGAGAGGAGAAGACAGGAGGAGGCAAAGGCCAGAGAAATTGCAAGAAAGAAGGAGGAACTGGTACGGCAGCAACAAGCTTGGCAATCGCAGCAACCGGCTCACCACTTCTGATCAGTCACCAAAGTAATGACATCAGGTTCTCCTAAATCTGAAGACCCCAGATCTGGCTTCCTCCTCGTCTTCTCTTCTTCTTCTTCTTCTTGTAAGAGTACCCTTCACAGAATTATTGCAGCAGGTCTTACATACATGTAGATCATGACCATATCTGTGTAGACAAAGATTACACACACCTGAAAACAATTGGTTTAGAAACTTTTGTGTACATAAGGATCTGTACCTGATTACCTATTCTTCACCATGATCATTCACCTTTACAAGGTTGCTACCTATATTGTTATATACATATATACAAAGCATACCCATATTCTGGGCTGATGAGCAAAATCTGTACAGCCCTCAAAACTTTTGATCATGTACAAGGGTTTCTATATTTCAGATCTTGACCACATTAGGCTGTAAGGGGGGAAGGTTTCTCTTAAGGTTTGGGAACACCCGGGCGCTGTGTTTTGTACACTAACAAAATCCATAGATAGATACGAATCTGATGATGATATTATAAAGTGAGATGTTCTTTTCAAAGTGCACATTACCCATAACCCACAGATCATTACCCAGAACCCATAGATCATAACTATATGCGTTTGAAGTATGATTTGAAATTGAAGGGGTTTGCATCAAATGGTTAACTATGGGACAGGAATACCAGGGCGGGCAAATTTTGTTTTTCCCTGTACACACAACATCATCCATCCATCCATCCATCTTACAGGGGTGCTGGTTCACTCTAGCCCGGATAAATAAAGGGTATTTGTTGACGAGGGTCCCATAGAAACACCTGGGAGGTAGGGAGGGAGGGAGAGAGGGAGATAGGGGTGTGGTGTTACAGCTTTCACCTACCATGTCCTAAACTAACCCCATGGGTTAATAATACCTCCCCCGCCCCGCCCTCTCCTTTGGGGCTCATCAAGTGACAGAAATCAAAACTCCTGAGCACTGCAACAGCCCAACACTTTTTCATGAATGATTCCATTTCATGAACAGAAAGAGAAGAAGAAGAAGAAGAAGGGGAAAGAAAAACGCTGGACCCGTGTGCTAACCTGCAGTCAATGATCTGGGGTCAGGCTCACCCGGGTGGGTACTGTGGGTTGGGGTACAGAGTGGGTTTCTTTCTTGGGTTGTGGGTCAGCCTTGATTGATGATGTAGGTATCATGCATTCAAGTCTGGAAAACACACACACACACACACACTGCTCTGTGTGTGTGTTTTCTATTGTGTTGAAATGAGGTTAGGGTGGGTCTGGCCCCCATGCAAAAAAACCTTAAGTCTGACACTGCACAATTCACATCACTGCACACCCAATTTGTTAGTTTTGTCTCTGGCTTCTTCTGATGAAGCCCTTCTTCTCTGGGCCAATAATATATATATTTTTATATTGTTTTTGATTTTTTCTTCATGCTTGCTGTTGCTCCTCTTCTTTCTGATGAAGCGCCTTTTCCTTGGGGTTAATATTGTATTTTTATATTACAAAATTATAAACCCTAGATATGAGAAGAATGAGCTTTTAATTTAACAACTGTTACTTCCTTAGATGCTACTTATTATTCTCTGTTTTTATAATGGACTAATAATTCTCGTGCTGAATCAGTCTGTTCTTTGTTCAGCACAGGTAGTTGCCGATTTCACGTCATAGACAGACAGACAAGGCAATTAATAGATTAGATCTAAGAGTTTTTTATGAGTGAAACGACATTACTCTTATGCCCTCACAGATCCTGTTTTTGAGGGGGATCTACGATGAGTGTAACTTTCCCCACTTAGGAATTTCTCCGGATGTGTTAGGAATTTCTCCACATATGTTAAGGCTTTTTAATGATATTCATGGGAAGGAAAAAAAGTGGCTAGATTAAGACTTTTTTAGACACTAATCCTCACAGAAAATAGTAGCTACATTGTGACTTTTTTAACAACTATTGTTGCAAGGAAAATGTGGCTTTAAAAACAACATTATAAAGTACATACACGATTTGGAGGGCAAATTCAGGCTGTACATTTTTCAGGCATCTTAAATAGCAGAACATGGACTTCCTAGCAAACGTATCGATTTTTTCAGAAGCCCTGGTTTCCAGGAGACCAAAGCACTATGTATAGCAGAATGTGACCTCAATAATTCTGCACCTACTACTTCCTGTGTGAATTACTATTGGGAACACCATAGAGGAACACATTAGGAACATCTGAGAACACAAAAAAATTAAAAATCTATCTTCCCCCACACCCAAAATAAAGACACAAGCCCTCCCCACTGCATGTTCAGCTGCCTCATGGACTGCATGCAAATTCAATTCCTAAAACTACTTGTCACTATTTTTGGCCTAAACTAATACCCCTTAGTAGGGTGGCTACCTATATTACTAGGTGTCCATGCTGCTATTGATTAAAGAGGAGCTGCACACACAGTTTTTCTTTTCTTTTCCAGAAGGACTTTTCCAGAATGAGCCATTTGATTGGCCCACCACTAATCTTTTTGGAACATGGGGCACTCAAAGTGACAAACACAACATTTTTTATTTGTTGCAAAAATGAAAAATCTCAATTCATGTGATGTTGGGACGAGTGGGAATTGTGGTCCACAATTACTAAAGACCTTTAGTAGCAACCATAGCTAAAGCAAGCGCAAGAACCGTGGAGCAAAAGGAAGTACCCAACATCAATTAAACATACCAACACAATTTTTTTCTAATTGTTCTTCTTCACAACCATGATACAAAAGTAGTATGGCTCAATCCCACTAGCCAACTTCTTCATCACCTTTTGGAAAAGGCTCAATAAGTGAAAGGATTTATTTTGACATTGTTGCCATTGGTACACTCGTACCCTCTTGTATCTAGAGCTCCAATAAGGACCAAATTATTGTTGGAAGCATCATACTTTCTAGGTGTTCATCAATTTCCCATAAGTATGAAAGCTAGACAAATCAACATGAAAAGTTGAACTCCTAGGCTCCTTAGTCGAGGGCTAATTAGCTACTACTTCAAACTTGGAGAAAAGTTTATTGGGTTGATTTGCAAAAATGTTAGGAAAAGCTCATCAAACTACACCCATGTCCTCCACCATCATACCTACAAATTGATTTAATTTAGGAAGGGGAAGGGAAATTAATAACCTTAAAGAAAGGCTTACTAGACCAATTTTTGGAAGGTATATTGGTTTGGAATACCCTTAGGATACAAGATATACATGATTCTTGGTATCAACCTATGAAATGTATATCTAATGTGTATGTTGTAATCTTTAGTCTCTATTCAAATTTCATATTGCATATACACATACAAAAGGCCTTATAAGTCAAAACAACATTAGCAAAGTTATTTGAATATATATTTTCAACATTGAATATGAAATATGTCCTAGTCAATAGGTAGACATGATGTAAATATATACATAGGTTTGCAAGCCTAAGTTTATATAGATGTCAAAATTTAACATTAATTAATTATAACATCCAAGATGCAACACAATGCTTCCTTTGAGGTACAATCCTATGAATGACAAGCTTGTTCGATTCTCCCAAGCTCACAGATGTACGGGAATTGTAAGCTTGTTACATTCTTTGAAATTGTATGATCTTTTGGTGAATGGATATAATAGGTGTGGAATGTAGATTGGTGCAATTGTGATGCAATAACCCTAAGTGAAAGGACATGTGAAGAACCAAATCATGTGTTAATCAACTATAGTTGCATGAGTTCTGGTTTGCAACTTCTAGCTTCTTTGATATGATTACCAAAGAAAGCATTAAAAGTCAACTCTTAAAATTATGTGTGAATTCTTCAAAACCTCCCCTTCCATATCCAATTGAATTTTCTTTCCCGAATACATACATTGAACTACACTGAACTAGAATACCATATAGCAAGAGATAGGGTTCATTTCATTTTTGTATCAATTGACTCATTGGGTCCTTCCGTGTAGGGTAAAGTCCCAAGGTGAGGCCAATCCCAAATTTAAGGGGCCTAAGACAAGGTGTTACCCGAGTTCAACTCCATGTTTGGGAATGTTGGCCATCCACGGGCCTTGCCCATCTTAAAGCGCAAGGTGAACCTCGACAAATAAACATTTGTAGAGCACATGACAATAGGTGTGGGACGGGATCTTATACCTACTTATTTAGGAGTGAAAGGGACCTTATATAGATAAATGGGTGTGATTTGGGTTGGGTTTTTTACACATGTTTTTTGTTTTAAAGGCCATTGATTTGGGTTAGGTTCTTTTTAAAGTACCCTTGTCTTTGTTATAGAGGCCTTTTTGTTTAATCCCTAAATAATAAGCAAGAAATTGGGTTTTTTGGGGTTTTTTTCAATCAATCTATAAGGAGATTTTTTTTTTTTTAAATTATTAATTTGGTTTAGTGCACACATCAAGCATCTTTCCAAAGGTTTGTTGCCCAAGCACATCTAAGTGGGGAAGTTAATAAAACCCCAAGCAACCAACCACTTTCCTATGTGGAGGAGGGGGTGTCCAAGGGTCTCATAGCCCACCCCAATCAACCCTCCTAGCCTAGTCAAGTTCTTTTTTAATCTATTTCCCAAGGATACTCACATTCACACTTTCTTCCTAAAACTTGCAAGGCCTCATTCTTGCTATTAAAAAAAATTGCATGTTTTTTAGCAAGAAATGTTGCAAGAAATAGACAAGTAAGACTTTGTGATTTCCAAGTGTTTTTTTTTTTACTAATGAAGCTTCAAAAAACATTTATCCGCCCTTGGGCAACAGTCAGAGACACACACCCCGGGCACCTCTGAGGCACAAGAGAGATGTTGGGAGAACGTCCCCACTCAGGTCATGGAGGCCATGAACGCCAACATGACCCGATCTTTATCCCTGGCAGAAATCACAGAAGCCATCACCTTGCTCCCCAAAGGAAAGGCCCCATGGCACGACAGAATCCCAACAGAATTCTTTCTAGGATATGTGAATGAGGTAGCCCCCATGCTACTACTAGCCTTCAAGGCCATGCTAGCACAAGGATTGACCTTGGAATACATTAAAAAGGGCATGATCACCCTAATTCCGAAGTTAGGGGACCACTCAAAACTGGGGAATTGGTGCCCAATCACACTTTTGGGAAGCATCTACAAGATCCTTGCCAAAACTTTAGCTAGAAGAATCCAAGAATTCCTTCCTTTCGTGATCAGACCAAACCAAACCAATTTCGTAAAAGGAAGAAGCATTCTAGACAATAACTTCCTGGTTCAGGAGGCTCTGGTCTGGGCACCAGAGAGCAGCCAGCACCTTAGCCTCCTACTCTTCGATTTTGAAAAAGCATTTGACAGGATTGAATGGGACTTCCTCTTCCCAACCTTGTCCAAACTAGGTTTCTGCCCCACCTGGATTCAATGGATCTCATCCTTTTACTGGCTCGCATCCTCATCAATTAAAGTACATGGGAAACCTAGAGAGGATTTCAGACTCGCCTAGTCAGTTAGATAAAGTTGTTCACTAGCTCCATACTTGTTCATTCTTGCTATGGATGTTCTCGGTCATATGCTAGACGACCCAAAGCATGAAATAGACGGGTTGCACCTCCCCAAAGGGGTATGCGTCCGGGATCAAACTTTCGCGAATGACACCGCACTTTACCGTAAGGGCTCCCGAGTAACTTAAGCAAAGCTCGGGCGGTCCTTGATCTATTCTGTCTTGCCTCTCGTGTAAAAATTAATTAGGAAAAATCCGCGGCCATATGGGCCAGCAAGGAAAAAAAGGAATGGGAATGGGGACAAGAAGTTGGGCTGAGATGGATCCCCGAAGGTCAAGGGGTTCGATACTTAGGCATCCAAATAGGCTTCTGGTTACCCATCGAGGCCAATTTTGAAAAACTCATGCTCACCCTAAAAGGGAAGATGATCGCCTGGGGTAAATGCAACCTCTCTCTCGTCGACAGAATCATGGTTGCCAACCAAGTATTGCTCTCCTCAATGTGGTATCTAGCAGCCTGTTGGCACCCCAATCCGAGGATGTGCAACCAGATCAGAAGAGTGGTATGAAACTTCATTTGGGGGGGAAAGGCTTCCAACACACGAGCCAAGGTCAAATGGGATTCTCTTACACTTCCCTTGTCTAGTAGTGGCCTAGGGATCATAGACCCCAAGGCACAATCCGAAACACTACTAGCCAAACTTCTGGTGAAAGGTCTTGCCCCAGGAGGAAAACCCTGGAAAGAGATTCTAAGGCACTGAGCAGATCAGGTCCATCTCCCGGTGCATGGCAAAGGGCCATGCATCCCGAATATAAATTAGCTCTTTGCCGCCCCCAAACTCAAAAAATTGAAATGTTCATTTTGGAAGAGCATCCTTGGTTCTTGGCTCAATGTAAGAGTTGGTCTAGCAAAGTCTGAACCCACATCCCATGCGGAGGTTCTTAGACATCCCATTTTCAGCAACCCTCTCATCCTCAACACCACTGGTCACCTTCTGCGAGTGAGTGGTCGCAATGAAGGACGAGCCATTGCCAATTCTGGCTGCACCCGAATCAAAGATCTTTGGGACCAAGAGGGAAGGGCATGGAAAAGCCTCCAATTTATGACTTTTGTCCTGTGATACCTGACAGGCACCACCAGGAAATGACATCCATAAGGTTTGATGTACAGTTTAAAACTCAAAGATGGTGCAGGTTTACTGGAGTCATGCCTGCAGTCAGCTCCATCTCACATAGGCCCTTATTCCGAGGCCATGGTGTTCGAGGGTTATGATTTTTTGCACATGTTATGATCTTTCTGTCTCTCTCTCTAAATCTAAACCCTAAACCCAAAATCTGAACCTTATTTTTTCGGGAAAATAATGCGTACTTTTTCGGGATGCGTACTTAAACGGGTGCGTACTTAGGCGGGAGGCTACTGTACCATGTAACCGGGGTCACCCCCAACACAATGCAAGCCATTGAATTCCAGAGGGTTACCCCCACTGATCTCATCAGAGCTGCGAACTCCCAAGTGATAACCCTTTCCCCTGAAGGTTATCACCTAATCATGGTCCTCTTTCAAGAAAGACATGCAGCCCCATATAAAGTTGCCAGGGAGCTCCCAACATTCACCAAGCTCCCCTTACTCTGGATTTTCGAATCCGGTTTCATTGATGGGCTTCCTTGGGATCCGGGATAGTGGCACTGGCAAGCCTCCTCCCAAATGGGTGACTCTCCTTTTTTTGGCTATTCCACAAAGCGGGGTTACCGAAACGCAAGGAACCCCACCCAGAGCGCCTACATATGCTCCTTCATTCAAAGGTTAAACCTGCAGAACTCCACCGTCACGCAAGTTATAGCCAGAATCTGGCATAACGCCCGACCCAAGAAGGTCGGCACTCTCATATGGCTCACTTTAAACCGGGGCCACCCGGTTGGCACCTGGCTACAATGTATGGGGATCCTCCCCACGTGCAAGGTTTGCACTGCGGAGGCCCCTGAATCCCCTCAACACTGTCTTCTCGAGTGTCCCCTCACCAAACGGGCTTAGGAGGCCTTCTTCCACATTTGGCAAAAATGGGGAGCGCCCAATGACATCACTCTTTCCTGGCCATTCATCATGCTTGGTGAAGCTGTTTTCGATAGAGAAGATGACCCCCCTGGCATCCAAGGGTATCATGTAGGAGGCTTCTTCTACATTAGACAACTGCTGGCATCCTTCGCAGTTTTATCCTCTACTTCCTCTGGACGGAGAGATGCCGGAAGCATTTTGATAACCAGTATTCCTCTAGAAAAATCCTTCAACAAGCCTAGGTTGCTACCGTTGAAGTTGGAATGACCACTTAGAAGGCCATTAATTCCCTTCGGCCCACCCGGGACCCTAGTATTCAGGCTAGGATTGATCAAGCCTTTAAGGCGGAATGGTGCCACTTAGGCATCTTTGGGGCTGATTACGCCACCATTGTGTGGTGCTTCTTGCCCCCCTTGTATTTCTTGGATTTTTTATTTGTTTGATGGGGCTGTTGCCTCCTTCCCCTTCTCGGGGTCTTTCTCTATCACATCCAAAGAAGTCTTGTTGGTTTCTTTCAATTATGCAAATTGCATTGCAAGAGGGTAAATTCTCTTGTATGTGCAAGTCGCTCCAATAAAGTGCAGAAGGTCAAAACAAGGATGCCTTGTGAAAACAAATCATGTTTTTTTAGCGCTTGACAAAACTCATCATATCTATAATTATCTCTTTTACTTCAGTGATCACCCCCTCCTCCCCCCATAGCTGACATATTTATGAGATTGCAGAGAAATGTGGTCTCCCATGTTAAAAACTTTTGTTTAATAGGTTTGGTCAAATATTATTAACATTGGGTCAGAACTAAATTAATTCCATCTTGCATTAATAATCAATCCCTATATTAGTTACTTGAAAAATTGTAAAACTTGCAATCTATGATCCAAAATGTGCATTCAACTTGGATTCCTAATATTTAGCAAAAATCTTCAATGACCCAAAGTTGTTGTCTTTTGCTTTTGTTCCATATATGACACTTATTATTGGTGACAATTAGTTGATGGAAAAAATGAATTAATTTTGTGAAAATTAAGTTACATTTGCATGAAAATATTGAATGACATTCCATGCAATCAATAGTTGAACAAAAAAATATATATTAAATAAAATTCAAATCCAACCAAATTCAAATTCCTAAATTGAAATTTATTTTGATTGAATTCAAATCTATATGACAAAAATATTGAAATTGTCCAATAGTCTTGTTCCTACCCATTTTTTCCAATCTTAACTACCTCACATTTTTTTTTACTACCTACTTCATTTATTTCGCCTACCCACTTACATGAATGTGAAAAGGCACATTCACATGTGTGTTTTCATGTCCATATTATGTATACGAGTAGTGGGTAACCCATGGCAATGCCACTCCAGCCACCCTGAACGCTCTCTGAACGCTCTGTTAAGTTCTACTGTCTGCCCTGCCCTGCCCTTCCCCTGCCCTGCCCCTGCCCCATGTCCCTAAACAGAGAGACCCCTCATTTCTTGAGACTTGAAACGAAAAGGTATGGGTTTCAAGACTTGAGACCTCAAACGAAAAGGTATGGGTTTCGAGACCTGGACGGACGGACAGAGAGACACTGTTGCCTTTAAATCTTTGTGGCCGGTTCCGCCACAGAAAACGCTCCCAGAACGCGGAACTGTCCGACTGTCCGGGCCAATTCCGGCGCGTCAATTAAAACGTGGAACTGTCGTCAGACGCACGGACACACATGTTGTAATTATATATAAGATTAAATAATTTAAAAGCCTACCTTTTTCAACCACATTATTTAACACCTTCCCCTCCACATGAAAACTTAAAAATAAATTATGATGAACTATTTGAAATCATATGGAAACATATAAGGATGAGTAAAAAAAAAAAAGGAAATAAAAAAAGATTGGGGAAAATTTTCATTTAATTTGGAACCTTATCTTTTGAGCAAGGGCACTACAGAATTGAATTGAATTGAATTCAAGTTCAATTGAAGACAAATGGGATAGAAATTGGTGCAAAAGGTATTAGTTTTTTTAATTTATCGTTTTAATGGTTTTTTTATAAACTTTGAAAAAACATAAATCCAAAACGACACATTTCCATTCCTTTTGGTTTCTTAGGAACCATTAAACAAATTCCCCTTTGGAAGTATAGAAAGGATGACGAACCAAACCTAAAATTGTCCTACCTAAATTATGACATTGTAAGGTGAAATTTAACAAACTACTTGAGACGAATCACTTCACGTCACCAGTTTGTTCCTTCAAATTTCATAAACTTGTTTACACCAAGTGGACAAGTTGTTTACTAGGATCCCCATTTCCCTTGTGTCAGATTAAATGGCCTCTCAACTTGTCCTACCGTGTGAATGCATATCTCTAGGGTTTGGAGCTCTAGGGTTTGCATTTGTAGGGTTTGGAGGTCTTCAGCTTTCCAGTCGTCGTCGCGTCGTCGGCTTCTTCAGACTGTATTTGTCGCAGCGTTTCTTTTCCCGAGTTTTCCTTTGCAGGTACGTAGCTCTCGCTTTTATTTCTCTTGTTGCTTCAATTTCCCTAATTCTTCCTCCGGTATCTGATTTCGTTTCTGTGGACTGTTTTCGCTGTTTCCGGTATTTGTTTCGTAGCTCGGAAAATGCCCTGATGTCTGTTCCAGATTATTTTTGATACGTGTTTCAAGAAGCGTAAGGAAATCTGAAGAAGCGGAGGAAGTCGAAGAAGAAGGAGAAGGCGGGACCTTGCTGTTTTGGCTACAATGTACGGGGGCGGTAAGTTTCGTAGGCTTGACCCTTCCTGTTTTGTAGGGTTTCCCTTTTTTGCAAGTTTGCCCAGATAGCAGCCTTGTGTTCGTGTTGTGTTGCTTTACGTCTTTTTTTTGTCAGATCTTTTCGAAACGTTTTCTGTGCCATCCAATGGATTTTTTTATAGATTGTTTGTGTGTATGCAATTGTGGGATGGCGCAGATGAAGTTTCAGCAATAGTCTTGGACTTGGGATCACATTCCTGCAAGGCTGGTTATGCTGGTGAAGATCAACCGAAATGTGTCTTCCCATCTGTAAGATATCTTTCTCTCTCACTTTCAAGCCTAGATTCTGCCAGTGGGTGCCAGAAATTTTGATCTTGAAAATAGCAGAGGCACAAAATAACCTGGGGGCCGTATATCATATGTCACCCATGGGGGGTTTTGCCAGTCCTCAACCTAGAGTGCTTCATGTGTCCTTATGTTTGAAATCCAGGTACCTTTCATTTGCCTCCAACCATAAATGCATATCAAGCTGATCAACAATGTATTCACCATATCCCAGGCATAAATGCTATTATATGAACAGAGAAGGCCACACCGACCTTCTTAATCAGTGAGAGAACTTTGTCACGGTGTATTGTATTTACTTACCTTCTGTAGCCTACTACTACTATCCCGATAGTGCAAAGGATCTGAAAAGAATTTCTACTAAAGTTTAGACCATGGCAGTATAGCAACCAAGAGAGAGAGCAACAAGATTGACACTAACAGAGCTATGGCTTCATTTTCATGTTCAGTCACCTTCTCTGATTTGTGATCCCACAGATGCAAAGGATCCAAAAGGAACTCCTGTCACAGTTTCTCTCTCTGACCTCCCGGAACTGCAGAAAAACTTCCTATCAACTCATGTACTTTGATCACATAGAAGCCACTCTTGTATAGATTGTGTCCAATCTTTTGATTTGCTTTGGAAGATATCACTATAATCAAGTCAAGACTTTCTGGCAAACAAAACACACATACTGTGAGAAATAGGCAGTAGAGAGAAAAATGCAAGAAAGCTTGCAACTGCATTGATCTCTGAGTGCTGCCTTTGTTTATATCCAGAGCACTCTTGGATGAAGTGCATTGTAGTGCAAAAGTTGTTGATGGGTATTGTACAACTGCGGATGCACACAGACAAAGTAGTGGCGAGCTCCTCCTGGTTGACCTACCTCTTCTCCATGTGGTGGTGGGGCTGCTGCTTTTGTGGTCTTGAAAAGAGTTGCATCCTGCATACAGCAATTACCCTTGCTGCACTGATGATGAAGAAATTTCTTCACAAGAACTGTGGCAATTTCTCTCACTCCTCACAATCCAAAGTAGACCCAAATGCCTCTCGGGTGAATAAATCAGTTTCATTCCAAACTAACCTTGATATTAAATTCAGGTGGTGGGAGCAGTGGAGCAGACAGCAGTGGTGGGTGATGGTGGGACAGATACAGATATGGAAGCTAAGAAACCTGGGGAATCTGAGAAAGCGAAAGCAGGACGAAAGTTGTATACAGGTTTCTCAGCTCTCAACTACCGTCGGGACTTCATGGAGGTATTATTATGAGCCCAGGAGCTTCTGAACCTGTGTTTGTTGTGCAGCTTGCAATCTGCAGCTTTGGAGATTCTGGGAAGATCGAAAGGCCGCTGCACAGTTGTAACAGAATAGCTGTACTTTAGTTGTTTGTCATCAAACAGTTAGTACCTTGTGCTGTTTCCACCTAATTTGGCCTGTTTATGAACATTCAGGTGGTGCCAGCAATGAAAGATGGACTGGTGGCTGACTGGGAAATTGTTGAGAGCATTTGGGACCATGCTCTGAAGTAAGCCTTGCCACTCTTCTGGAATGACTCTGGTGACACGTGATTGCAGATAGAGAACCTGCAAGCAAATGAGTTTTGTAATTATCACTTTGTGGTTTGAAGCTTTGAGGGCAAGCTATGATGACCTGAGAATTAGTTCTTGGAGTCATGGATGTTGAATGATTCTCTAATGACAGAGATTTTGAACAGAGATCGGCTTCTGGTAGACCCCAAAGAGCATCCCATGCTCTTGGCAGAACCTTCATTCAATACACAACAAAACCGGGAAAAGTAAGAAATTATCATTTTCCTCCATATCTATTATTGTTCATAATAGGCTTGGTACTTTAGCTAAGTTTTCCCTTTTTTTAATCTATCTGTTTTATAGGTTCATCAATTTGCCTTGTAGAGTTCATTTGATCATACTTCTTAGTTTCTCAGTATTGTGGTGAAGTAGAAGCCATTCCAACATAAATAATGCATGGATTTTTTGTGAGAAATTCAGAGCTTTTACATCTTGCTAGATGTAGTGATCAAGGACGACCCAGAAACCTAGTGTTAATGGTGAGCTTACAAATGGATAAAACTTGATGGATTTCCGTGTGGCAGGATGGTGGAGCTCATGTTTGAGAAATATGGAGCACCTGCAGTGTTTCTTGCCAAAAATGCGGTATCAACCAATCTCCTTTGACTGTGTGGCACACTAAAGAATTCTGATTCACTGTTCTGGACTTTCTTGACTCAAAATTACTGCACCCTATTTTGGTATTGAATAAATAGTTCTTGTCTGTTAGAAATAGAATATGTAGTTTGAAGGCTCTTACACTGTGTACAATAATGTTAGAAGATTGTGCAACTAATGGGAGGTGTTGGCTTGTGTAGGTCTTGACATCATTTGCATCAGGGCGAGCGACATCGCTTGTTGTAGACTGGTCAGATATCTTACTTCCTCTGCTCTATTGACTTAGATTTAGTTGTATACTTGTTGGAACTCTGTAATTGGAACATTCATACTTGACCTTCCTGATGCTTCTGTCCTTTCTTCTGTACCTAGACTGGCTTCAGGATGCAGAATCAGAGAGTGTTGTATCTAATAGCCATACAGTTGTTGATTGCAGTGGAGGTGCATCCACAAATGTTGCAGCAGTGCATGATGGTTATGTTCTTCAGAAGGTAACTCTTGTCAAGTCCTTGTCTGTGCATCCTCAACTTTACTCACAGTTTTAATTCAGTGCAGTTTCTGGAAACCTCATAAAGCTGTGGCTGGTGGGTGGCAGGCTATTGTGAAATCAGCAATTGGTGGCGATGTTCTCACTGAGTGTCTTCTCAAGACTTTAGAAAGCAAGGGTATTTCTGTATGTTTGCTACCTTCAACCTTGTCTAATTTGGATTCTGTGACCTGCTACTTCAACAGATATCTTTAATTCTAATACAGAAATGTAATTGCCCTTTCAGATCAGACCACGCTTCTCATTCAAGCGCAAGGAGGTCCGTATCGGGGAGTTTGAGGTTTTGAAATTATCTTTAAACCTTCAACCCACTGATGAAGTTGGTGGATAAGTTGTGAAAGATATGTCATCATCATACATACATTACTGTTGATGGTGCCTGAACAAGTGAGAGACTGTGACTGTTATTCATACTGCTAGCTTTATTGTTCTTGTTCAAGTTCTACCCTTCTGTGTACTTCTTCTGTGTGGTTCTTCAGTCCTTATCTGGAAGTCTTGCTTTGATGTCAAGGATTTTAGTTTTTGCTGTGTTCTGGGTTTTCTCAAGTGTGAGTATGTAGATTTCTCAGTACTCATGAGAGTCAACATTCACATTATCCACTTTGATAATTTATGGTTTCTGAATTTCGGTACATCCACATTTGAGTTTGCAGGTGACACCAGTGGAATTCCCAAATACAACAGAAAGTTACTACAAATATATGCAGGTCAGTGGAAGTAATGCAATCTCAACTCATTTTCTATGGCATTGAATGTGAAATTTCTTAATTTTCTTGGTGAGAAGTCTATTTAGTCACAGTGGTGTGCTACAGCATAAGAGACTTTTATGAGTGCAGGTTAGGGGGCATTTAGAAGCATTGAGAAGCTCATCCATCTAGGTGAATTTGTCAGCTGTGTTCAATGTGGACTCGGGGCTTGGTCGCAGAGAGTCATTGCAGCAGATGTGAAGGAAGCAGTTTGTCGTGTGCCAGACTCACCCTTTGATGGTACCTTGACTTCTCATGCTAGACACATAATGTTTAGTACAGTCTGGAATTGTTCTGTGTCTTCTGCATTTGCCAAAGCTGAATGGGGTAGGCATGTTTGAGCTTGGCTCTTTGGAATAGTGCTCTTGGATACTTTCCTTGAGTTATATTCTTAGATATGGTTGACAAGGTTGTTGCTGATCAGCTGGTGCCTTCTATTACTGCAGATAATTCATATGCAAATATTCCTACAACGCCTTATGAGCTCCCTGATGGCCAGTAAGTGGCCAAACAGTTCATATTTGGATTCAGCAATTTTTTCTGTAGCATGCAACTCCTCTCAAGTCATTATGTTTCCAGTCACTCTTTGAATCCATCAGTAGGTTCCTTGGTAACTGTGTTGAACTTTTTTTCAAGCCATTGAGTTCACCTGTGCAGGGTCTGTCCTTGTTATCAGGTTCATTTACTCCTTGATTGGCATGCATTATCTTCTACTGTTCTTGGTTGTTACTTGCTCCTCTACACGCATGAGATCTTACATTGCAGAAGAGATCCATTGGACTGTACCTGCAAGTGTTATGTTCCAAGAGCTTCACTGGATTGGAGTAGGTTTGTGTAGATACAGAGCTAGGGAGAGGGAAGTTGAATTGTGGCATTTGTGCGTCAGGATGATTGAGGTGGGAGCTGACCGCTTCAGAATACCTGACATCATGTTCAACCCTTCGCTTCTTCAGGTGCTTACTGTTATGGAGGTTTTTTGTATGATTAAGATGTTGCTGACCTTTGTCAGTTGCTGGCCTGAGGGTTTCGTGCTTTTGTTTTTGGGGTCAACCACTGTTTGATATTGATAAACCTGAGGGGACTGGCCCAGACAATTCCTGGAATGGAGAAATTTGGTGCCGAGGCCAATGCCCCTCTTCAAGGACTACCTCAAATGGTGAGAACACTCTTACTTGGGGAATTTCTGAGATTTAGTATTAGTTTGTCTGTTGTAGGATGGCATGGTGTATATGCATTGAAACTGAAATGTGGGTGTGTGAAAGAGACAGGGAGAAGTTAATGAAGTAGTTCTGTGTCACCCAGACTACTAAGATGTTCTTTCTCCTGGGCTTGTTGCAGGTGATTGATAGCATAAACAAGTGTGATGTTGACATAAGAAGAGAGCTTTTTAGCAGCATCATGGTAAGCTGACAATGCTTACCTTTCTTTTAACACAGGTGACAACCCTTCTGGTTAACATACTCCTGCTCATCTTTTGGTTTCCCTTGAGGTGACAAATAAGTGTTCTTTCTTTCACATGACAGCCATTTGTTTGGGCTTGTGATTTAGCTTGCAGGGGGAACAGCAGCAATGCAGCAAATGAAGGAGCGTTTGGAAAAAGACCTTATGGAGGTATGGCATCTGCTGTGTGATGGAAAGGGTAATCATCTTCTAGATTGGACCAACTTACTTGGGCCTCATGTGCTGCTGCATTGATTCTCACTTTTGAAATGGGATTTTTTTTAACTCCAACTTATGACTGAGACTTGCTGTGGTCTCATGTGATGATGATTGCAGGAGGCACCACAAGCAGCACGTGTGAAAGTGTTGGCAAGTGGAAATGCTACTGAGCGTCGCTTCAGGTCTCTCTGTGTGTCTTTGTTTGGTATTTCTGAGCTATGTTTCACATCACAGAAAAATGTGAAGTACATATCTCTCATAAATGTTTACAGTGGTTTTCAGGAATAGAATTCCAGGACAAGGTTCTTTCAATATGCAATTTGATGCTTAACATGTTGAATGCTTCTGGTTGGGTGGCACAGTGTCTGGATAGGTGGGAGTATACTTGCCTCTCTAGGTTCATTTCAGCAAATGTGGTTCTCCAAATCAGAGTAAGATTCTTTGTAAACCAGATTCACATTTTTGAAGATGTATCCTGTGCTTTTTCTAAAGTACTGAAGGGGTTTTCTCCTTTTATTGATAAGTTTCAAGGAAATGTGTTCTTTGGCAGCAAAGTTTGTGGCAATTTTTTGCCTCTTCATGAATTGTCGATGAGTAAGTATTTATTATTCTTCTGGTTGTCTTACAACAGATTTGAGGAGCATGGTCCAAGCTATGTGCAAAGAAAATGCCCATAGATGCATGGAAGTCCTTGGTGAAAGCTCAGAAAACTGTCATGGATTGTACATTTTCTTGGAGATGTACATGAAATTATGTGATCACCACATGATCAGTTGCCTAATGGTTCACATAATAGGTTGTGCAGTCACGAGTTATTAGTCAATAGGCCTGCCTTCTGTGCCAAACTGTTTGTAGCACAAGTCAACCCCAAAGTGTACAGGGGGATAGTGGCATGGAAATGGAGAGTCTAGGATGTACTTCTAAATTATGGTATCTTTGCACATCTGGAACTACTGCTCTGGTTCTGATCAACAGAGCATATCAGTGCAGTCTTCAATTTTTGGCCTTGGAGTTTGTCAAGGGAATGATGGCAATGGGTATATGGTCTTGCAATTTTATTGCAGCATGTCTGAAATATGTTGTGGATGTTCTAAATCTTCTTTCTTTCCAGGCAGATGAAAGAACACATGTTTTGTTTTAGACGTCCTGGATAAAAAGCCTTGAGAAAATCATGACTTGTACTCCTTTTATAATGCAATACTAGTTCTCCTCATTAGATGTAACATTTTCTTCTTATGAGAAAAATTCATCTCCAATAATATGCTGAAATCATCAGAGAAAATCAGAAACCTGAAATATAGTAGTCCAATGGATGGATGCCATAATCAACCTTCAAGTACCAATCAAAGTTTATTAGCAAATGATGTTACAGGAAAGATGAAATTTTTGATTGTTGGATTCACTGCTGTTCTTCACCAACCCCTTGTTTCAAAATTGTAAAAGCACTTGGGTAGAATTTGTGGTTTAAATGGAGGATGCCTTGTATACAGGAATAAGCGTTGTTGAGAAGAGGAAGCAGCTTACACATACTTAATGGGCATAAAGGTGCCTCCTGTGCTTGCAAAGTAGGTAGATGCTGCCTCTCTCATACCTTATTACTTTAGTTTGGGGAAGGGCCTTCACGTTGGGAACCCTATGTTTAGTGATTGGGTCCCCAACCTGAAGTTATTATGTCCTGACAGCAGCGCCTTACCCTACACATACAGAACCCTCAAATTGCTTTCAAGTGTATTTTGAGGACTCTCTTAGAGCAAAATCTGGCATGGAGCCATCCACTTCACAGACGATTCCATGCTAGCCTATCAGAGTACATTCCACAATTTGGATGGTACCTCTTTTTTATTTCTAGCTTTATCAATCTTTCTTTTGCATTTAAACTGAATCAGCACACTTTTTTTTTCAAGATGCTTAATGTAAGGAAAGGGTCTATCTTCAGACCCTTAGGCAATTTTCAGTAACCTGCATTTTCCCTATGACCCTTATCTCAAATCTTAGGAGGGTCTAAAGATGAGCCCTTCTCCTGTATAGAAATCTCCATAAGTGAATAAATGTGTTTGTTATGGGCATCAAGAATGAGATAAAATTTTCACATGCTCATGGTTTAAGCATCTCAAAATTGAGAATTTATAATGGGTTCTGATTATTAAGCTTGCTCTGAGTGCTGCTAAATTACTTTTACATTTTATAGTACTCCCATAAGAGTAATTGGCAAACACATAATGGCTTGTAATTTGTAATTTGGATGAAGTTCAAGCTCTAAAGAGCATGAGTTTGGTCCTGTACATATGTCCACGATAAAGTGCTCTTCAAAAGGGTCAATAAAAACTTTGGTTGACCAGTCACTTTGATTGACCTCTGTGGTGATATTTTGCTGATGCTGACTATACACATTGTACAATATTCCATGTTTAAGAGTGACGGTGAAGAAATAACTTTGCATGCTCTTTTGGATGTGGTTGACAAAGAGTAGAGGCCTAGATACTGCTTGTGAGTGGATCTCCATTAAGAGCAGCTCCAGTGGTTACACTGGAAACCACTTGCTACCACCAAACATAACATCCATTTCTAACATAAGTGGTCGCCCCTCCCAACCCATAAACACTATAGCTTACACTCTATTTTCTTTACTTAGCAATAGAAGCAACACATGGATCAACCGTGGTGGCTGGCCAATGAGCAGTAATCAACCCAAAACCATTAACCATTTTTAACATAAGTGCTCAACCCAAAACTCATGGTGGAGGGCTTGGAAAACCCACACCATCAGGCAGGTTTTTGGTACAGGGATTTTTTTTCATGACACAGAGGCAGAGGGCTCATCCAAAAAGTGGCATTTGCAGCCATTTTCAGCAGCTGGTGGTGCTAGGTTGGCAGAATCTTACTGAGGAGACAAAATATGCTTTCTGTGATTGAAGTTTGTCCACTGCCAGCATATTCTTGACCACTACCCAATCTGCAAAACCAGCCATCTTCCTGCTGGTCAGCATGAGATTCTGTCACCAGAAGCTTGCTCTAAAATATCTATGCTTGCATAACTCATCTTATGCAAGGCAGGACACGCTAAGGCCAAGAAATTCAGCTTTCAACAAACTGCCAATCCGGCTGCATAGAAGATGCTGTTGGAATTGGTTTTCCATAGGTCCTTCAGTTTCTGCAGGCAGAAATACTCTGATGTTTCCAATCTCCATCCAGCCTTCAGTGCCACAGCGCAAATAAAAGGAGCATAAATGGAAGAAAAACTCTCACCATTCTCACTCATCTTCAGGAGACTGTTCAAAGAAATCGAAGAAGTAGGAATTCTCTGTTTGTAGCAGCAAAAACATGGGATGATTATGAATGTCTTTCAAATTATCTCCAAAAATGCAATTGTGAGTTCATCAACAATAAGAACCTAGATGGAAGTGAGATAACACAAAGCATATGAGATAAAATTTGAAGTTTTAATTTAATAATAAATTAAGTTGCAATTAGGAAGTTTAACTCATATCTTTTGTCTTCTTTTTAAATTTCTAATTTTTTTAAATAAGTAGATAAGTAACTAACCAACTACTTGACTAGCTAACTAATTATTACTTATATAATAATATATTTATTTATTTATTTTAAATAATTAATTAATAGTTCATAAAGAAAAAATTCATTAATTAATCATTAATTAGTTAATAAGTAGGTAGCTTAGGCTAAGTAGGTAGACCAGCATATGTAGGTAGGTAGTTATCTTGCCTAACTACAAATATACACCCATGAGAATATGCATTCATTACATTCCTAATAAAATTTAGCAAAAATACATATATCTTTCAAAAAAAATTAATACATTTATGTATATCACTAGGGATTATTTTGATATCCTAGTGTTGTTTAAGTTTGGTTTCATTTGTAACTAATGAGACATATGAAATGATCATGGATTAAAAAATTCTTAAAATAGAAGATTAAAATTAGTTACATATGTAATTGACTCCATAATTGCAAAAATAGTCAAGAGTGTACAATAATTGTAAAGACGATTGAAGCTAGTTGCAAATAATAATTAGTTCCACATCATTGCAAATGCATTAGTTGCATTTTGAAATTTTTCTTGTAAGATAAAGGTATGTTTGAATTTGTTGTATTATGTGAATAGATGCTCTTAGGTTGTCAAATTTCAAATATTTGTAAGTCTCTTATTGATTAGTCATCTCTAAGTTTCTTTTAGGTTGAATTAAAATGGAAGCATGGAAACATTCTTGATACTTATCAAGATATATAAATTTTTGTCTATAATCTTGCAAAAGTGATCTACTATGACAAATGCATCCTTGAATCCCATTCAATGGAACATACCTACTAACAATAGGGAATTACTATTTGGTGAATGTGTGAGCAAGAGTGTGAGCTTATGAGTAGGAGGTGGAAGGCATATTCCAATTATATTACATCATGTCATTTGGAATATTCCTTGACATATTTTAATAACATGTCAAAATATACCTTGACAAAAGTATATTCCACCACATCAACAAAAATTCATGTCATCACTACCATGTGGATTTGTCACATGGACATTTGACAACAATGTCTTTGTTCAATCAAACATTAATATTGAATTCTACCAAGGTTGGTGCCTCATGTCTTGAAGCAAAAAAAAAGTTTTTAGCACATTTATTAAGAATCTTGCCCCTTCATTTCAAAAATGTCCCATGTGGCAAAATATTATTTGACAACATAAGCATATTTTACACTACCAACATAATATTCAAATATTTTGCCACATCATTCGTGGTCATTGTCATTGTGGGCTTTGTATGGGAAACAAATTAAACATGGCTGAAACATGAACTTGTCAACAAAACATAAATGATACATATTCTGGTGGCTAGATATAATAATTATCTATAAAATACAAAAAAACATTGAAAAAAGATATTTCAACCATTCTAATAACATGATTGTGAAACAACTATTCTACTAACACACTAAAAAATTGATGCAAGCTTTGCAAATGTATCCTACAAAGGGTTAGGTAATTAAAGACATCACTATAGGAATGTAAGAAGAAAATGAGAGAAATTGACAAGTACATTATAATGAATATCTTTTTGGAATCTAACAATGGCACTTTCTATATAAAGTCTAATTTTCGTTGTCATTAAATCCAATAGGTTTCTGGCCATTTTTACTCATATTAAAACATTAATATATTCCAATGTAAACCACATTCTAATTATTCAAGAAGTGGGTTTTAATTTGCAATTTTTTTTGTACACATCATTAATAACAACCTATTCATTTGTTGTGCTATGATTTTTTTGTACAAGATCTTCACTCTCAATTGCTTAATTTGCTCCATTTTGAAAAAGACAACACACATGTCTTGTCAAACTCCCCAAGACTTAGACTTGTACCCTACTATTGGGAAGAAAGAGATGAAATCCATTGATGTAGAATACCAAGTAGAAGTTGGATATTGGGCACAAAGGAACCATTTGTAGGACTACAAAATCTATGTGACAATGATTTGTATGTTTGATAAAGACTTCCTCCACACCTTATTACGACATTTGGGAGATAATCCATGGCGAACATAGCCAACAAATCAGAATTATAGAATTCAACTCTTGAGGTAGTTTGATTATCTATTGGGATTTGTGTCTTTGAATAAGTATTCCTTGAGATGGTTATCAACAAAAAGTGGTCAAAAAATCCAAATGGCCTAGAGGAAGATGAGTACAAATCACCAACACTTGTTTATTATATGGAGACAAATGTGATGGTGCCACTAATGAGAGTTAGCATGTAGACTCCACCTAATATGCAAGGATCTTGGAGCGATGATGATGCCAAAATGGGCCGAAAGTTGTGGTATGTAGGGGAGTGGACAATGAACTAGGTTCAAGTGTTGAAGGCTCCCCACAATATTACTACAAACGAGGCCATTGACATCAATGGCATCTTATAACTATGGTAAAGTAATAGAAAACAATAAAAATGTCATTCAAAAGACCATCAAATGAACCAACATAAATGAAATGGAAGTTTTGAATTGGTGCATGATGTGTATTCGTCTATGTGTGTTTGGTTCTTTGATCATGGCTACTTGAGGATTATTGCATTTTAACAAATTTAATCAATCAATCGTTGATTTTTTTCTTGCCCATTGTTAGCAATTCAACATTTGAAATTTTTATAGATGAGTTTTTTTTTTAAATGTGTTTAAACCAAATGAAATGTCATATGGAAAAACACCAAATTTTCTTTTAGGAGTTGACAAATGAAATTCTTGATTTGCTTCAACAACTGCAACCATATGAAAACCATGGGAATGTCATTTCAAGACCATCAAACAAACTAACAAATCCAATTGGAAGTTGAGTTATTTCTTGCCCAATACAATCATGAAGATTTTCATCTAGATTGAGTTAGGATGGAAAATATATTCACAATTTTAAAAATATTTTAATATAATAGTTGACACATGAGTCCACAAAGATATGTTGAACACAAAAGCAATGTAGGATATAGAAGGATAGATGAATTATTTATGGCCATTTAAAAATAAGAAAATTGGGAATTCGTTTCAAATATACAAGAAATTATATTCATAGTGCAAAACACATTTCACATATGCATATGGTGATCTATTTCCATAACTATACAATGAACTCAATTGCAATGCCTATTTAAAAGATATTTCATCACTTGATGTGGTTATTCAATTATAAAATTTGTGATTTGTTATCAAATAGACTCAAATTTAAATTCACAATTGATATAATACTATACAATGGAAATGTTCGATCTGCTACCAACATAACCCTGATGAAATCAACATGATGCATTTATAAAGAACACTCAAATTATCTCTATAAATTTCCAACAATCCAAGTTAGGGTTTGTTTCCAAAACATATGTACAATACAACTTTCCCTTGAAAGATTTTCCAAAATAAAATTTGCCAAGTTGATCAAAACATGCAGACATACAATTTGTCATTGGCATGCACAAAATGTGTTTCAACCCATATGGTAAGCCATCTAGAAAAACATGAAAGTTTATTTTAGGAATTAATAGATGAAATTCTTAATTTGCTTGAACATCTACAACCATCATTTAAAGTTTGAAATCAATTCTCAACACAAGGTACATAATTTTATGCCTCTTAAAAGATAATGGTCTTCATCTTCACCATGAACATTTGTAAGTTGCAATTAAGAAATTGCAATTCAAACATGAATATTATGATCTAATTCAATTACTAGAAGATTGAACACACATATATATATAAATATCTCATCTCCTAATGTGGTTATTCGATTTTTTAAAATGAGTTCTGTTATCAAGTAGCCACAAACTTAATTGGAAATTGTTATGTATTCTAAGGTATTGTTTGGGTATAGTTGCAACTGTTGTATTGTTATAATTGTAACAATTATGTTTTGTTTAGGTATTGTTAGGTATAATTCCCCACTATAAGGCACAACAAAGGTTAGAAATGTTGACATTATAAATAATTATAAGCATTTGTGTGTTAGGTTATTAAATTGATAAAATTGAAAAGTTTGATCTGATACTAACATATAACAATTTTGATATCATCAACATCAACATAAGTTATTTTTGCAAATTTCCAATTATGTAATTTGAAATATGTTTCCAAAACACATGTGCATTAGAACTTTTGCTTGAAATATTTTATAAAACAAATGAAAGTTGATCAAATCATGGAGAGATATAATTTCTATTTGGCATCCACATAATGTGTACAAACCTTTATGGTCTTCCAATTGCAAAGAACCCAATTCTCTTGCAGAACTTCATAGATGTAAAGCTTGATTTTCTTGAACATTTGCAAGAATCATTTAAAGTTTGAAATCATTTTTAAAGCACTAATATATAATTCCATGACTGTCAAAAGACAAAAGTCGTAATTTGCACAAGGAATAACCTTTCTAAGTTCAAATTAATAAACTTTAATTTGACATGCAAATCATTTCACAAATTATCTCTTTAAAAAGTAATTGTTTTTTTAGGAGACAATTTATGAAACTTTTTGATTTTCCTAAAGTATACTTCAATCATTACAAGGTTTCACTTTTAAACCCCAAATAATTTAATTTGGGAACCTAAGTAGAAATAAAGAAACCTAGAGAACACATAATTGCATGGATAGAATTTACAACTAATCATAGAACCAAGCTTAAAATTACAGGAAGCATTCCAACATATAACATTATACTATCACTTTTGTGTGACAATGGTTACTCCAACATTGTGGTATGTACAAGATTTGACACATACACTACAAGAGTTCAAGGAAGAAGATAAAGAGGAGTCTTGTTTGAAAATTGAAATCAAAGCAAAGTTTGGCGCAAGACATGAAAACATCAATAGAGCTCTCCACCCAACCATAGGACCACCAAACGGGTTCATAAACCCAATGGTCCACCCTTAAGTTCAGAAATTAACCCTACACATTTTCTAATGTTTCATCATCGACATAACTTCAAACTCCTGGATCATGATTAAGAAGGTGAAGGCAAGGACACCAGAGCTTGAGCTTGTGCCTTGACATATGATGGTAGCAAAAAACTAGTGGAAGGATCTTGGAACAGTTCATCCAACCCAAATAAAAGGAGGATTTTCAATGGAGACAACAATTTGTAAAATAAGTGAGAAGACAATGTGAAGCATACAACATAAAAAATCAAAAGAATGCATAATATTGATAGAAGTGGTCAACTTATTCACAATCAAACAACCTCCTTAAGCATTTCTTGACAAAAGAATCAATGTCAAAGTTGTGAATATGCTTGGAGTTAGAGTCGAATGTAGCCACTTCAACAAAAGGTTCCAACACCTTTGGGAAACCTTCCATATTTCACTCCAAAGCTAGGATGTGGTGCCCAAGGCTTTGGGAGGCCCTAGTTCACTATTGCATGCATGGTGAACGATGGTTAAACATGATATTTAATCTAGAGATTGAAAAACATTTCTTGAGGAAGGATATAAATAAATCTGCAACATAAGATGCATTCTTGGAATAGATATTGATCAAGGCTTGAACCGTAACAATATGCATTTCCTTCATAGCCTTGAATGGCTTGCCAACCTTGGATATAGACATATAAGCCCTATCCATCTGACTATACAACACATTTTCATTACAAACATCAATAACATTGTTCACAAACTCATCGAATGGAGAGGAAAATATGAATCTCCCATTAATCAAAGAGTTCCCATTGCGCAACCTAATGAAAAAAGTTGCACGGTTGAGGAGAGTTTGCAAAATTAAAAGATATATTTCAATACAATGAAAGTTTATGGGATTGTGATGGAACCTTGAAAGATGGGTCCTCACTACTTGTGAGTGGTAATAAATTCACCATAGCCCACTTCATCCAAATTTGGAGGTCATAATTCTTCATATAAGACCTAACCTCCTTTAGAACTCCAAGGTCATTCAGGTGAAATAGTGACACATCCCCATTAAAGGCAAAAAACTTCTCAACAAAATCATAGATTTCAACAATGTATTCATCAAACTTTCAATTCCAAGGAGGAATATTAGAATGGTTCCTTGATATGAATGGAACAAGGAGGTTTCTAGGAACGTCAAGAATGACAAGTTAAACCTTCCCACTAGGATCCATTCGCACAGAAAAAGGCAAAATACTAGTGCATCCAAGACAAGTTGTTTGAATTATGTTAAATTGAAAGAGAATGCAATGTAAGCCTACCTTGTGAATGAACTTGGAAATTGTGTCATATTTTGGGGGCCAAGTCCGAAAAAAAATCTTGGTGGCCACAATGGAAGGCCATGAGAATGGGAGGACGTTGTGTTGAAAGCCAAGAGGCTTGCTAGAGGTAAGAGCAATTGGACTTGGGCAGGATGAAGAAAATTGGAATGATCCTTGCTAGGTGTTTCGGACTCCACTAGGAGGAGGGGTGGCAAGAATTAGTGGGGTAATAGCCTTTCTTTCTCTCTTCATATCCTCTATTGTTTACAAACATGTAGTTTGGTTCAAAAGAATTTATACAAAGGCCTTTTAATTTACATTGGAAGAAGGAGCCTCCATTCTTTTCTCCTTCAACTCTCCCTTTGCCTTAAAAATAATTTTATATTTCCCACCCTCAATCTATATTCTTGTAAAACTTGCAAGAGTCTCCATGAAGGACATCTTAATACCCTCCCTCAATGGAATCATTAAAGAGGGTGTAATCTTTCAAATAATCAAAGTACCAACCACATTAGAAAAGATGAAAAGTAGGCCAATCCTTGAACATGTCCTTCTAGAACAAAATGTTATTTGCCTTCGGGTTCCACTAAATCTCCACATGATTGGGGAGTTGATCAATGGCATCCTAGAATAGCAAGACATGATAGAAATACTTGTAGGGGAATGAACAACACCTTCAAAATGAAATCTATAAACATGGCTACCAACTCTTTTATTCTCGGTGTTAAGAGTAGTGGAGGCTATGTGGTGATCCCAAAAAACCTATGTGGACCAACACACATTCAAAAAAACATTTATTGTAGATTAAAGATGACATGGCTCAAGGGCATAAGATCCTTTGATGGCAAGCACCTAATTTGCCTTTATGTCTAATCAAAATATAAACATTATAAGACTCTTGAATCTACATTGCCTATTTGTTTCAAATTCCTTGCAACAATAGACCAATCTTATAAAACTTTGTTTAAGGATACCCACATGAACACAATTATGCTATGAAGTGAACATGTGAGCACGAATGGATATTTTTGGAATATTTTGATGACATGGACATAATATTATTAGAATATCCTTATGGTAGGAATGACATGGAAAACATTTTTCCACATGTACATGGATGAAAATCACAAATGGATGAAAAGTTTGGATGAAAATTGAACATCAATGAACTTTTTGGATGATAATTACAAGTTGGTGAACTATGGATGAAAAACTTGACATGTTGAAATGTTAGGTGGAATGAATTCCAAAACAATTATGCTAGATGAAAACCACATCTACATGGATGAAAGTTACAAAATGGATTAAATATTTGGATGAACATGGAACATGAATGAACTTTTGGATGATAACTAAAAATAGACAAAAAAATTGGATGAAACTTTCGATTGGTTGAGTGTATGGATGAAAGTAACTCCAAAGTAGTTATGATGAATGGAAATTATTGTAGTCGCGTAATTTTCATGTCCAACTTCATTCGCAAAAAAAGGTGTCAAAAGTGAAACTCAAAGGAATTACATTACAATGTAAAAAGGTGAAACAATAACTTGTGTAAATTAAATCAAGTCACACAATAAGTCAAGGGTAGGAAATCCACATAATGATGGAATGGGAAAATGCTTAAGAGCACTACACACATCATGTTGAAGAATATTTTCATTTCTACAGCAGAATAAATTCCAAAAGAATATAACCCATAACATTCTTATTTAACAACAATCTAAGGATTCTGTAACCTAATTTACCTCTAGGACTTTAGCACAATTTAATAATCTATGAACTTCATTTCAGTTCTAGGATGGATAATGGATGAACGGTTCTTTAATCCCAAAATACATGACATGTTGCAAAATGTAATATAAGTGCTTACAGGGCACCCACATCCCCCACTTGCCCAAGGACGAAGCCATCATGAAAAAAAATTCCATGTAATTGAAGCTAGGTAATCACTAATCGTTACCTCATATTACTTACGATTTTTTTGGTGGTCTTAAAAGGAGGTAGTAAATCCGTCCATATCTTGGAGGAGGAATGTTTGAAGGAGTTAATAGTGTGGCTTCAAGAGTTTGTCCCACCTCCCCCTTGTTTTCTAATAGAATGGATGGCTTGAAAATGTTGGGATGACGAATCTTCTTCCCATTCCTTAATTTTGGCTAATCATCTGGATCCAATGGTTTATAAACAAAGGCAAAAGTACCATCGCCAAATGATTCCAAGGGGCACGTTTGGGAAGTTTCACGGGTTCAAATATGTCATCCGCAACCAAATTAACAAGGGGACATCTTGGCTTTTTCGAGAGCAAGAAACCAACCTCCTCCAATCCCACCATGTCAATTTGAATGATATATGTCCCTTCTTACACATGCCATAATGAAGGTAAGGTTGGCCTATTGAATGCATATTTCATGCTTGTCCCTCCCACACAACACATAAGGTCATCATGAAAAAACTAAAACTTATGTAGCTCAATTGATACACCTTGGGTTACTAACTAATAAACAACATAACACGGAGCATGAACACCATAATTTGTTTGTTTTGAAATGATTTTGGCTTTGCAATAGTGTTTTTTGTTTTTTTTGTAATGCTAAACAACAATTATTTGACTTCAGGGGACAACATTCAATTCACTAATTAATGCCATCCCCATATAAGCATTCAAGGACCTTCGCACCATTGTGGGTGATAAAAAGATCACTGCCACTACCTTTTCCCACATTAATAGTTGACAATTGGTTGATTAGAACCATTGCATTAGCCACTCTCAGATGAAAGAAGTTCACCCAATCATGTTGGTGTGAATTTTTTTTGACCTAGGTGGAAGGTCTACTTTACGTTTGGCTAATCCAAACACTTCTTCAACTTCCAAGTGTGGTATTTTAGTGGAAAGACTAAAGCTTGAGGTGTACTTCATAACTATAGTAGCAATTTTGACTAGGTCCCCAAACTGACTGGCCCTACACAAGCATAATTCATTATTGTCTGAATCGGTCCCAAATGCACCTCCTTGTAAGAAGGCATAATATAATGAGGATTGTTTGAATGTTTGCACATAATCATGAAACATTGCAACAAAGAGGCAAGTACCCTTATTGCTAAATTATTATAGCCAAATGTTATGGATTGTTTCAAATGAATTACAAGTTAGCATATCAACTTCCTCATCCAAAGAAAATTTCTACAAGCAAATAAAAGGAATGAAGTTAGTATTCAAGAAGGATAGATGGAAAATAAAATTTGAGCACAATAATCTAATAGAATTTACATCCAACATGAAGTGTCCCCATTGTCAAACACAAAAGTGCTAAAAGCTAAATCAATTATGTCGTAACCTTAGCTTTGGGCTCGCGACCAAGGCAAAAGGAGTTGCAAGGGTGCGAGCCAAGAGGAAGCTTGGGAGTCACATCACATACTCTTGGGAGTGTAAGAAAGTGTGAGGGAGTGAACCCTCACACTCCCAAGGCAACTCCCACTTTGGAAGATGGAGTCCCGGTGGACTTCCAAAACTTCAGAGAGCAATTTGAGGGGTCAAAACCCAATGGCTTGTGGCATTTTTTATATCATTGAAAAGCTCTTAGAATGTAGATGTCTAAAATGGGATCGCATTGCTCATTTAGACATCTAAAACACAAGTTATGGCCAAAAGAAGGGCTGGGAATCAAACTGCTAGTTTAACTCTCGGCCAGAAAAAGTCGGGAATCGACCCGATTTACTTGGGTGTAGACAACGTCCCACATACCATTGAAAAGCTCTCAACGAGATCTACAACTTTGCTTTAGACCGCACTTCAATGCGAGGTCTACTCGCAAAGTTATGGGGCTCCAAAGTCGCGAGAGTCCCGGCAGGCGGGATTTCGGGACTCCCACGCGGGAGTCCCAGGAGAGAAAAGCCATTTGGATGTGGGCCCCGTGGAGAGGTCCAGAGTATATTATAAGGGGGAAGGTGGTGGCTTCCCCCAAGTCCGGGCCGTGGTGAGCCTTGTGTGTCAGTGTTGCCCGTGACTCGTCCTAGCACCAAAGGTGCTCCAACTATGCACTAACCACTTTGTGTGGGTTGTGTGCAGGCCTGTGCGAGTGAGTAAGCTTGTCAATTCTTCCTAGTCGCATCCTGGAGCTCCAACACGCCCCTCTACCCCCCCCTCAAAGTGGTTTGAGCTAAGGAGCGCGTCCCAACTCCTCCCTCTTCCACTGCCTTTCACTTGGACTCACATTTGAGTCCTTCAAGGGGTTGGGAGTGCGTCAAATTATTGAACTTGTGAATGGAACCCTTGTTTACAATTTTATATGAGTACCACCAAGATTGAATGGTAGTATATCAAAGGTCAACTTCCTCCAAGGACATGGCTTTCTTGTAATCATAATAGAGGGTTGTGTTGATCATGGAATTTAAGAGTGATTAACTGCTTCGAATGTTTGTTGAAAAACTAATTCCAATGGAAAAAACAAGTCCACTATGTGTCAACCATCTTCACTTTAGGATCTTTAATCCCATAAACAGTGCAAACAACATTCCAATTTACTTATGCACCATCCGCCATGAAACCATGGAAATGGGCATACCCAACCTTTTCCTCTCAATAATTGTATCGAACTTCGTTCATAGAATTCATTGAACTTCCATATCCTTGGATTACATGTCACAAATTGCAGTTACAATAGACTGGTCATAAATGTGACATGCCATGGTCCTCCATCCTCGAACACATTTTATGTGATTGAGTATCATCCACACATTTTGTAAATCAACACACGATTACATTTGTTGGACTAGATCAAATCTAGACGTAGCTCCATTGATGGACATCTTGAACAAATCTGCTACCTAGCTTGTTGACTAGGAAAACAAATGTCTTGAATATAGTTGTAATTAAGCAGCGCCTTCAATTTTAGGATATAATCAAAAGAGCTCACGTGAAGCAATTCACTACAACAATAAGGGGCTATTTTGCGATCCAAATATCATCGCAAACAACAAAGAAAGATGTTTCTGAAATCCCACTATTGCAAACCATAATTCTTCGCAAATTCTTAAGCTTTTGCGATACCATAACATTCGCACCCGTACAATCGCAAGTCCTTTGCAACTCCCGAACTTCATACAATCGCCAAACTTTTTCGATTATAACTGCTTCTATCCATTGTTTGCGATTAACATTACATCGAAAACTATTTGCAGTAAACCCATCACCGCAACGACTTAGCAAACCGACTCAAAACTCTATCGGTTTTCGATATAAGATCTAACACAAACATTTTGGGATTTTCAAAATGCCGCTAAAACTTTGCGATTAACATTACATCAGAAACTATTTGTAGCAAACCCATCACCGCAACGACTTAGCGAACCGACTCAAAAGTCTATCGGTTTCTGATATAATATCTAATGCAAACATTTTGGGATTTTCAAAATGCCGCTAAAAGTTTGCGATTAACATTACATCGAAAACTATTTGCACAAACCCATCACTGTAATGACTTAGCGAATCGACTCAAAAGTCTATCGGTTTCCGATATAAGATCTAACGCAAACATTTTGGGATTCTCAAAATGCTGCTAAAAGTTTGCAAAATCTATGATTTCGCAAACTTGTTCTGGAATGGTTTTACCTGTAAAAGTGTACCGATGTCTATGACATGTTATATTTGGTCTTTTGGCTTTTGCAGTGTTGCGAATAATTATGACTCGCAAATGTTTTTGAGATCCACTATGTATCGCAAGAGCATGGTACTGTATTCTTATTTTGGAAGCAGGGTTTATATTCATTTGGAGTCACTTTGGGCCATAAAAAAAAAATCTATATCAAAATTTCAAAATTTACAATGTAAAAGGGTTTGTAACCCTTGAGTATCTAACACACTAGCTGTCTATCTAGACTTCCTTCCCTTCTTGGATTTCTTCCTTGAATGTTTCTTCCTAGTGTTCTCTGGTGGAGGGGGAGGTTGCTCATCCTCCTCCCTCTCGTCATCGTCCCCCTGCCCCTCCTCCTCTTCCTCCTCCCTATCCTCTTTATCTTTGCCCCCTGCAGAACCTGCATTTCGACTAGCAATTGAACTGGGTCCACTGCTAGTGGTAGCACTAGGAATAGTGCTAGCGCCTCTCTCCTCCTCATCATTGCTGCCCTGGGAGCTCTCACTCTCACCCTCAGATGCCTGCATTTCAACATGCAAAGCTTAGTCAACACCATAAATGAAAATCCTGATTCAAATGAAAACAATCTCAACACAAACAGAAATTGAATCCCAACCAAACCCACTCACTAATAGTGCATCAACATGTTCAAAAAGATGCTCCTTGCCATGCTCCTGGCCCATTGTCATTTCTGCAACTGTGATCTTCCTCTTATACCTCTTGTATTGTCCCCATAATACAACATGTCAATAAAAATGCAAAGGTATCGCAAACAGAAACTATCTGAGTCGACAAAAACTCAACTTTATTCGAATCTTTGCAGGAAAGAAATGGAGGAGAGGGAGGGTACTTACAAATGCTGCCTTGAGGCCGGGAATGCCACCTTGCCCTAGCTTGTGGGTGGTGGGTGGAACCAGTTTCACTCGCTCTGCTGCCTTGAGGAACTTCAATGGTGGATCACCAACCTCGTCCACCACTGATTGGCATTCAGCAAGCTTCAGCTCCAATGCCTTCAGGTCACGGTCAGACCTCCCCAACTCTCTTGCCTTCTTGGCCTTGGCTAACTGTTCTGTGATCTCCTTCAGCTGCCTTGTTGTTTTCAGCTGCACTTCAGACTGGTAGAAGGCATTCCAGATGTCTTCTGAAAATTGAAGCGGCCTCTCCAAGTTCCTGACACATTCAGGTCTCTTAGGTGAACACGAATCTTCATCTTGTCGTGGTATCTTGCTTGAGACATTGAATTGGAGATCTTGTCTGTAATCCACTGTGAATCAAGCTCTCCTCCATTTCGAAATGCTCCCTTGACCTGATTTATCACTCTCTTCTACTCTGCCTTTGAAAGAGTGCCCCACTCAACTCCTCGTGCAAAGTTGGTGGAGACAATGTGCCTAATGGTGTTCTTGGCCCCAGTGTATGCAAGTTCGGTTGGAATTCCCTCCTCTGCCAATGTTATTAGAGGGAGCTTCTTCCTCTCCTTCTTCTTCAGGTTGAGCTTCTCCTTTCTGATGGCATCCCTCTCATCCTTCCTCCTTTTCTTCTCGAGAGTTCTAGGTGAGAGAGCTCATGTTGTTGCTCTCTCATCTCTCTTTCTCTTCTTCTCTGTTGCCTTGGCTTCTGCAGCCTTCCTTGCCTCCTCCTCTTTTTGTGCTTCCCCAATAGTCAGCCTTGCTTGTAATGCTTAACCTAAGATGGCTGTCAAGGATGCTAACCCTTCAGGTGTCCTAGTATCGATTGCAAACAACTCTGAAGCTCTCAAGTGATCAGCAACCATCTTCCTCAACCTTTCTTCATTGTTGTCACCTCCTTTAGACCCAAAACCCCTTCCACCAGTCCCAACCATTGTAATCCGCAACCTCCTTTCTGCCTAAGCTTTCCTTCGAGCAATGCCGAGAATGAATTCAAGTTCACTCGCCGTCCTACTCTAGTCTAGACCCCCAGAAAGATTTCACTACACCTTCAAGGGATTCCGTTCCAACTTAAGGACTTTCGGCAATTCAGGGCTTGTGATGTAACCTGCATCGCAAAGGCCGTGCAATGTTGTTAGTTTCGCAAAGTTAAAGGGTTGCAAAGTCGGGCGCTTTGCTAATTAGGAGGAAGTTAAAGGGTTTAGGGTTTTGGTTTAAGTAACGTATGCAGATGCGAAGAGGGATGTGATGGTGGGGCCCCTGGAAAGATTTCACTACACCTTCAAAGGATTCTGTTCCAGCTTAAGGACTTTCAACAATTCTGGTTTGCGATGTAACCCGCATTGCAAAGGCCGTGCAATGCTGTTAGTTTTGCAAAGTTAGAGGGTTGCGAAGTCGGGCGCTTCGCTAATGTAAGTTCTTTTTTTACAAATCTATTATGGGGGGAGGGGTTGGTTGAAAGTGGTTATTTCCAAAAAATTAGGCACTCATGGGTTTTAATTCATTAGTGTTTTTTATTTCTTTTCAAATGTCATTACTACCATCTACTTAATACGCTATTCCACTTTAAATTTCTCCTTCTCATTTATCTTTTTGTATTTTTTTAATCTCTTTTTTTTTAATTTTTTAAAGGCATTTTTCCCCCTTATTTCCATCCTCCCCTCTTTTCCTTAATCCTTTTCTTTTTCCTTTCTCATTTTTTTTCCTTACTCAATGTTTCTTGTCTTTTTCTATTGTATTTTTTAATTTTACCTCTTTTTTTTTTTTATTCATTTATTTTCTATCTATCATTTTTGTTATTTTTTTCAATTTGTGTTAATATATTTTCTTTTAATCTTTTATCGTTTTCTTAACTTTGTAAAAGACATTCATTGAATAGTAATGAACAAGTATAAACAAACTTGGAGAATTTTTTTTAATAAACTTTTAAAAAACATCCTTACATTTTTTAATTATGTAAATTAGAGATTTTCCTTATCATTAATGCTTACTGTAAAACTTAGTTGGCAACAGAGATACAACTCCAATTTTAGTGCAATTAAAAAATCTTGAATGTTTTAAGTTTATTTTTAAAACCTTCTTGAAGTGTTTACTTTGATGACATGTGACTACACCTATTATAATACTATTTAATGAATGAAATAAACTTATGAAACTTCTTTGTCCTGCGAATGTTATTTACAAACATTTCACTTTTTTTTAAAGATTAAACCACTTGTAAGCATTACAAATGGTTTTAAAGCTCACCAAAATGACCATGCATTATCTTTTAAATCTTTTAATAAAATGCCTAAATAGCCGAAGGTCTTAAAATAAAAAATTAATTAACTTACGAATTAAAGGTGGACATTTCTTAAAAGTCAATTTACTCACAAATACCATGATAAAGATCAATTCGAAGGTCAATAAAACCATATAACTTTTAAAGAGGGGTCATGTCATAATTTTAAAAACATGAAAAACTTATTATAAGAAAATGATGATTATACCACTTTCCTCTTTTTTATAAACAAGAATGCTAACTATTAAAAAATCAAAAAGGTTATACAATGATGTATTTTTTTACATTGAAGGTGGACACCTCTTAAATGTGAATCAACTCGTATAGACCTTGATCAAAATTGATCAGAAGGTCAATAATGTCGTACAATTCGTCAAGAATCGTCAAGAGGTGTCAATCCACAATTTTAAAAAACATTAAAAGATTACTCTTTAAAAAAAATTACCATGAATTATCTTCTATTTTATAAACTATAATATAAACTGTTGAAGACTTATAAACATGTGAAACATTTAAAAACAAAAATTCATTTACAAATTCATTTTCTCTATACATGTTTTTTTAAAACAAACAATTTAATAAATGTTTATCAGTTCCAATGTTCGTTAAAATTTAAGAAATCCATTTCACCTGAGCATCAATTTGTTAGGATTAAATTACATGCATGATGTCACGACATAAGGGTTAGCCAACAAGTTCAGTGACTGATCAGCCAACCAAACTATTAACAAGCACTAAACAAAACTTAGCCCCCAAAAACGTTGTTTAACCAATCAACTAAAAAACAATGTTTGTGGGGCCTTATCTATGAACATAAAAATTTATACATGCAAGTGAGCTCATACTGAAATGAATTTCTAAAATCATTCTTTATAAATTAATTTACAAATTCATTTTCTCTATATATGTTATTTTTAAACAAACAATTTAATAAATGTTTGTAAGTTCCAATGTTCGTTAAAATTTAAGAAATCCATTTCACCTGAGCATTAATTTGTTAAAATTAAATTACATGCATGATGTCACAACATAAGGGCTAGCTAACAAGTTCAGTGACCAATCAGCCAACCTAGCCCCCAAAAACATTGTTTAACCAATCAGCTAAAAAACAATGTTCGTGAGGCCTCATCTATGAACATCAAAAATTATACATGCAAGCGAGCTCATATTGAAATGAATTTCTGAAATTATTCCTTATAAATTATATTTTACAACAAACATTACAAAAAACCAATAAATCTAATAACATAGCTTTGAAATGAAAAACAAACTAAGAATCACACATACATGGCATTTACAATAATTTACAATAATTTAAAAAGACTAAAGAAAGGGCATTTACATGATAAATAAAGGAACTTGACAATTTTGAAAAAAATAGAAAAAAGAAGGAAGGAGATATAGGAAAGGAACAAAGAGGATTGCTCTCAACAACCGCATCCATTGCTCCAAATCTTAGCGTATTGGGCACCACCCACCTGCATGAAACCTTCTTAGAGTATGAGGCAATATTCCAACTAAAAAACCACATGTTGCTGCATTGATTTACACCATCTACTCTTCTAGACCTTATACTCACCTGTACATGAACCAAATTGGCATACATTTGGGAAACCAAAATATAAGCTCACCATAACATTACATAAAACTCACAGTGCATTCATCATTTAATCAGATTCTTCCACATTTCCAGACCATGTTTATTTCTAGAAAAGTTCACATAGATCTGACTTGAAAGCTACAAATAAGAGACACCAACCTGCACATTGTGCATGTCATAAATCTTGGCCTTCTAGGAACCAACCATCTCTGTTTTCTCTTGGCACCTCCAAGTGGTCTGGGCCACAAGTTCTGCCTGCATGACATCAATGCCTGTCACAGCCAGCCTCTTTCAACCATTTCACATGAACACAACAAACAGCCTTGTGTGCTTGCATACACACTGGCAACTATACTTCTCTTTGCTTGGTGTTGTAAGACTGTCATATCTTGGGCACACTCTATACGCAACCTACATTGATCACAAATTCTTCTGATTTGAACAAAATACATCCGACCTTCTAAGGTCAAATTGCATTTCAGATCTTGAGCCCAAGCTGCTCTGGCTCAACTCTCCCTTGGCAAGATTCGACTCCCATACCTGGAAGCTCTCGGAGATGGCCTTGTGAAACTCGGGTAAGAACTTGCGGCTGTTGGTTTTGAGAACCTCAGCACACATTGCCCGAACCCCAAACAAAGCGATCCATAAGCTTCCCGACTACTAGCTTTCTCTCTACCATCTATTTCTATACAATCATTTTTTCTCCAGAGAACTCTTCAAATGGAGTTGAGAGAATGAAAAAAGACGAAGTTAGATTACTCTATTACAAGTATTTTCCAAAAATAAAATAAAAATCATACAAAAACAAACAACAGTGCTACTACCTGTCTGCTGTCTGTCTGCTGTTGCTACAAAACAACGACTTCTTCTCTCCCACGCAAGTTCAGAGAGGCCTCAAAAGCTCAAAAGACATGAACAAAAAACACATAGAGACAAAGAGACAGAGACCGAACCAATAAATTTTTAGAAAACATAAAATTTGTTGCATGTGAAAGTGCAGAAAGTTGTGATCAGGAATAATTACTCACCTGCTTGAAGCTCCAAAGTAGGATCTTGCAACGTCGAATTCCCTTGCGGCGCTCGGGGTGTACTTTGAGAATTGTCAGCACTGCTACTGCTTATTCCATGTACTGATTGCAAACTGCTGCTGCTCCCATTCAAAGATGCAGTTGTACTGACATCTGAGGAAGTTGAGGAAGCAGAATCTGACACAGGGTTGTTTGCTTCTGCTTGAGATCTTGACAGTGCACCTGTGTGCATTCAGGGAAAAAAACTCACAAATCAGATCTCAGGCGCAGTTCCCCTGAACAGTTTCCGGATGAGATCTTCTTGCTAGAAAAAGCTTGTGATGATCAAAACATGGCAGCAGAATTACCTGAGTCCTGCTCATTTGGCAATTGCTGTTTTGGGTTCCAGCCAAGCCTTTTCTTGACATTGCTCTTGGGGGTAGCTGGAGGAGGGAAGTGCAGCTGCTTGGGTTTAGGGTTTAGGGTTCAGGGTGTAGGGTTTAGGAGTGGATGCTGCTGCTGCTACTGTGTAGCTCAGATTGCTGCTACTGTCCACGTTCTCGCAGTGCTGGAACTTGTGAGATGAGAGTCCTGAAGATCCTAGGCCTCATCCTCCTTTCTTCCCCCGCGGAGTTGCTAGAAGCTCCATTTTGGGTTGCTGCTGAGCACCAGATCCAGTAGCAATGTTGGTTCGAGGAGAAAGAGGAACTCGACCATCCATGGTCACGGATGCATCATGAGGAGAATTTTTGTCGCCAGCAGTGGCATCTTACATGGGCACTGCAAAATCTTGGTACAAAGGCCAATCTGGGTGCCCTGTTAGTGCAATGATGTCCATAGCTGTCTCTGCAGTCTGGTTGTTGATGTAGACATTAAAAACACGCTGGTTGATGGCAGAGAAGAAGATCTCACAGAAGTGAAGCCTCACGAAGTAAGTGTATCCCAAGTCTACAGGGAAGATCCAAATGAGATTGAAGTTTTGGTTGATGGTGTTACTGCCTCCCATTTCGCGAGCCGTCGCGTACACAGTTGCGGGAGCAATGTACTCGGGAAGAGTTGTGGGGTACTCGATACTGGTCACAGGAACATCGCCAGTCGTTCCTACAGCTGCCGAGAAGATGAAGAGATAGTCAGGCTGCCATGTTTGCCACATTCCGGTGGAGTCGTTCTGCGAGCTCACACTCGCTCCACCCACATTGAGGTGAAACATGGCTTGTATGGCACAATCTGCCAACCCTAGAGGCGTGATGGATCCGGCTTGTCCCAGCAGTGATGCATCGTCGGAGTAGAGATCGGAAGGCATCGATACCACTTCCAACGCGTTGATGAACGCGTAAGAGCCGGGAGCTGGATTGAAACCTAGAACCAGAGAAGAGCTGACGTTGACAGCATACTCACGGAACAAAGAAGGAAAGTCTGGTGTGGTCCAACTCGAAGGTCGAAAGCCGTCAAGCAGCACAAACTGGTTGGCCGTCACAGAGAATAGAGAAGCATTGGCCGCCCAGTTTGCAAAAGCAAAAGGGTAGAAGTAGAGACGGATCCAGTGCCTTCCGGGCGTCACAGTGAAAGTGTAAGACAAGTTGGTGGTGAAGAAGCGCGCTTGCTGCATGAGAGTTGGGTACAACAGATTGGGACTCGGCTGACTGATGGATGCAGAAACACCTCCTGATGCTAGCGTCTTGGCCGTGTTGTCCGCCTGGAACACACGTCCTCCATCAACTGTCACATTTGTGGAAGACCCACAGCTGATGAGAATGTTGTCCACAGGGACGTAATTTGCTGCACTAGTAGTTTGTGCCCATACGACTCTTTCTACTGCTGCAGCATACACCACCGACAACAGGAAGCAGATTTGCATGCAGCTACCATTCCTCCCCATCCGTGAATCCTCTACTCTTCTTCCTCCCCACTACCTAGTGTTTCCACTCCTCCCACACTCCTAGCTTCGGAACTGATCTCTTTCTTATTCTATTTTCCCTCCTCTAAGACTTCTTCTTCCGCCAGTACAATGCTGCAGCTATTTCCAGGTTTTCCTTCATCATCATCTTCTGCCCATTAAACGTGGCGAAGAAGACGCGGGAGTTATTGCTCACTGGCAGCCATATCCCGATCTCTCTTCTGCAACAACGCCCACATTCTCGCGCAGCTCACCAGTGCAACAGGAGACTACACTTCGCGCGCGAGCGGGCACAAGCGGCGTAGCACCTCTTCCAGCCACGCGGCAAGATTATCAACCGACGAAGACAGCCTTAATGGATGAAGAAGAATCACACTCAACAAATAGAAGAATATCATCCATGAGGAGCTTGTATTGCTTATTTAATATGACTCTCAAGTTTAATTTTATTTCCTGCCCTTTTGGGAGCTGTCAAAGCAACTAGTTATGCGAAAGTAGTTGGTGCCAGCACATGTTATGTTGTTTAAACCCAATTGGTCACATTGTTCTCACCTGACAACATTGTGTTTATGGATGAAGAAGCATCATATTCAACTAATAGATGAATCTCATTCATGAGGAGCTTGTAATGAGGTTTGTAATCTCACCTCAAGTTTAATTTTTCTCATCCCCTTTTTTTGGAGCTTCCAAAGCACTTAATATTATATAGTTATTCATTTTTGTCATGCAAAATATAGTTGGTTGGTGCTAGCATATATTGTTAAAACCCATTTGGTCACATTGCTCTCAACTGACATCATTACCTTTATTATGAATGAAAAAAGGTAACAAATTCAACTAATTGGATGAACCTCATCCATGAGGTGCTTGTATTGGTTTTGGTAGTCTAACCTCAAATTTAATTTGGACAACCAGGTCTTACCTCAAATGTAGTATTTAGGGATAATTTAAATGGATTAGGAAATTTTTACCATGGTATTAACCTGGGGTGCTGGTTAACCCAAGGCCTGGCAAAGCACTTAATTAATTATATGAAGTGCATATTATTATATGTTTTTTGTTAGACAAAAAAAGTAGTTGGTGCTAGCCAGAACATGTTAAACCCATTTGGTCACATTATTTCTCAACTACCACCATTGAACAAGGATGAAAATCATCCACAGACACATGCATCTGGGTTTTGTAATCTGACTTGAATGGAAAAAAAAAAATTCCCCTTCTGCACTTGTGTATTGGGAATGGCGTATTGAGAATCAGATGACATTGCGAAACCTTTTGCGAAACTTCCTTCTCCAATAATCCTTTCACTAATTTGCAAGCTAACGCACATCGCAACTTGCGATATGTCCACCACCGGAAAATTTTGTAAAAATTTGTGATGAGGTTTGCAATACATATTCAAACGCAAAATGCGAGGCGCCGAATAACGCAAGCTTGCGATGTCTTGTGACTCTCAAAGTTTGTAGCGATACTTTGTGTATTGTAAAATGTGCGATGTTTTGAATATGATTAAACGTTGCGAAGTATGGAATATCGCTAAGGTGGACGAAGACTGAGCGGGTCGCAAAGTTTTGTTTGTCGTATATGTCGTAAAAGTGTTGCGATGATTAAAGGTACATTATAAATTAGTGATGGGTGGTGCACCACAAGTTGCGATGCGTGTCGCATCGCAAATATGGCAGATTGTTTTTGCTTCGCAAACCCTTCAGGTTTTTTGTTTTTGCTTCACAAACCCTTCAGGTTTTTTGTTTTTGCTTTGCAAACCCTTCAGGTTTGTCGTTTGGCCCTTCGCAAAAAGGCACAATTGTAGTAGTGATTAGATTGTGCATGCCATGAGAGCACAAAGGAACGAACTTTAACAACATTTGATTTAATTTTTCACCTTTGAGGAGCTCCACAAGACCTTTTCCATCCTCGTTGAACAAGTGACGCGAAAGAAAACTTTTACTCATAGACAAAGCAGTAGTTGAAGATGTAACAGTTGGCATGCGACAGACCTCATCTACAACCATGTTCTTCATCTCCAGGAAGGATTGTCTACACATCCCTTTTGTAATTGGATGCGAATGGGTGCCCAAGTGGATTGTAGCTCTTGAAAGATTTGGAAATTTGTGAACAACATAATACATTCTACAACTACAAGTTTGTAGATAGGGGGGTGAAGAGTCACAAAAGTTATAGCTGATGGTACAAATCGGCAATTTCATCAGACATTGCCTAAAAAAACGTTAGTTGGGAACAATCACCACTCCAACTAACTTCATTACACATAGGAAAACATTAAAATAAAGGACAAGAATCATTCTAACAACATGATTTTCCAAGGCATTTGGTTGTTATAAAGCCTAATCCAAATAAAATTTTGATGTTATGGGTCTACAACTTGCACCAAGCATGACCGTTGTACTTTCTGTCCATACCTTGCAATTGTCCGGAATGTCCCAACAAATAACAAATAGGAGGAAGTTCAAATAAATATCACCATTGAATTTTTTGGGAAGATAATTCACAAACTCAATTGTGATGGGTTTATAGTTAAGGGATTTCAATTTAGAAGAAACTTGCAAGGTCAAAGACATTACCTTCAATGAATCAACAATGCTGGTGAAATGAGCCACTTGCAACACATCCAAGTACAAAGGCTACTCTTTAGCAGGTTGGGAATTCATGTAAAGAAGGACAACCACATCAAGAAGGGATGGGTTTTCTTCTTCAAATGAATCATAAATGTTGATAAATGATGACTTCACCATCAAAACAAAAAACTTTGAATCATGGGAAACTAGATTGGGCTCTTCCTTCATCACAATGTCTTCTGCAACAATGTTTGCCATGAATGCAATTGTGTTTGGTGTTAAAACAATATCTTGAGAGTTGTTGAGTGCATGTTCACTAACGATTTGATGCATGCCATTAGTGATCGTCCAAAACATCCCTTTAGAGTTCGCATTAGGAACTTGATAAATAAAACTTCAAACAATGTCGTTTTCAACGTAAGTAACATCTTTTGAAACATCCAAAGATCCCTGCCAAAATGCAAACATTGCATAGAAAACATTCTCGATCATTTAGACAACTCCAAAATCATGGACCAGGGTGGTACTTAATCTAGCTTTCCTACAACATGGAAAGTAGCCATTGAGATTAAAATAGAGTGCAAACACTAAGATAAATCTCACAATAATATCATAGTAAAAAGACAAAAAACACAACTACATTAGGAACTCAAATGGAGTTAAAGAATTCAAAGAAAAATACAGAAGGACAAACATAGTATTAGTAAAATGAATTACCAAATAACAATAACACACAAAAGGTTATCTCACATCACAAGGAAGAATGAAAAAGGATTATAGAGAACTAAATTGGAGAATGGATAAAATTTTCGTCTCATATAAAATCTTGTCAGGTGTAAACAAAATAAAATAGGCCAATTGGTCATCCTTATTAACAAATAAAAGTAGATTTTTGGAATCTTTTGCATTTTAGGCATTTTAGTCATGCCATAATTTTTGGGAAGTACTTATCATATTAAATAAACCATATATGGTTATTTAAAAAATATGTTATTACTTTAATTAATTAATTAATTAATTGCAAGTTTATCACTTTGGTTGGTTACACATTTTCCAAATCAAATAATTCAAATGATGTGTTACTAATGTTTTGACCATTATGCACCTTGATACACATTTTTTAGGATTTGAATTTTTGGATTATGACTATGTGAAGCCCTTCAAAAATAAATTTTACATAAACCCAAATTTTCTGTTTAAAACATATTTTTTTGATGTGATATTAAAGTGCATTGCATGTGCTTAATTCATTAAATCATGCCGCAGACCCTTTCAAAATGCAACATGTGAGTGAAATTTCCAAATTTATTTTTCACAACATGACCAACTGGCCAATTTTGCAAAGTACATTGGAAGTAGGTTTAAGAAAAGGTTGATACAACTTTTGAAACTTTCAAAAACTTCAACATATCACATTTGATGCCGTCATCTAATTCAAAAGGACAATCTCGTAGGGCATCACCTACTTCCTGATCTACTTGTCACAATTTTATTTATTTTTACATTTGAAGACTACTTTTTTGGCCTATTTTAGCGTGCTTTGACCCCATTGATATAGTTGACAAGCAACAACAAGATTAGTATTAGCAACAAAAGGAAAAATGTGATAAAATCACTGTTTAAATGTTTGGTGGTTATTCGTGGTTATTTTATTGGTGGCTATTGGTGGCTATTCTATTAATGGCCATTAGTAGTGATTCTATTGGTGGCCATTCGTGGTTATTTTATTGGTGGCTATTGGTGGCTATTCTATTAATGGCCATTAGTAGTGATTCTATTGGTGGCCATTCGTGGTTATTTTATTGGTGGCTATTGGTGTCTATTCTATTAATGGCCATTAGTAGTGATTCTATTGGTGGCCATTCGTGGTTATTTTATTGGTGGCTATTGGTGGCTATTCTATTAATGGCCATTAGTAGTGATTCTATTGGTGGCCATTCGTGGTTATTTTATTGGTGGCTATTCTATTAATGGCCATTATTAGTGATTCTATTGGTGGCTATTTGTGGTTATTTTATTGGTGGCTATTGGTGGCTATTCTATTAATGGCCATTAGTAATGATTCTATTGGTGGCTATTCGTGCTTATTTTATTGGTGGCTATTGGTGGCTATTCTATTAATGGCCATTAGTAATGATTCTATTGGTGGCTATTCGTGCTTATTTTATTGGTGGCTATTGGTGGCTATTCTATTAATGGCCATTAGTAATGATTCTATTGGTGGCTATTCGTGCTTATTTTATTGGTGGCTATTGGTGGCTATTTTATTAATGGCCATTAGTAATGATTCTATTGGTGGCTATTCGTGCTTATTTTATTGGTGGCTATTAGTGGCTATTTTACTAATGCATATTGGTGGTTATTCGGTTAATTAATGGCTATTCTACTAATGTTTATTGGTGGTTATTCTATTAATGCCTATTGGTGGCTATTTTATTATTGGTGATTATTAATTGGTATTATATTAATGGCTATTGGTGGTTATTCCATTAATGCCTATTAATGATTATTCCATTGTAAGCCATTGGGGGTTATTTTATTGGTGGTTATTGATGACTATTTTATTAATGCTTATTAATGGTTATTGTATTATAAGTTATTGTTGGTGATTATATGTTATATTACAACTATCGATGATTATTTTATTATAAATTATTGTTTGATATTCTTGTATAGACTGTTAATGAACTTTGAGTATATTTAACAAAAGACGTAAACGCGATATTGAACTATAGGCCAATCTCATGGTGGACTTGCTATGGAAATCAATAGTCTATACTCATGCATTGGACTTGTTATTGATTTTTTAAAATGTAAAACTTGATTTTAATTAGTGTTAACCCAATTTTTTACTATGTAAATAGTAACCGATTGTTACCAATTAATTATTGGTGAGGCAATATTATCTTGAAACTTAGTTTAATTAGGATAACGAATCTTTAAATTAATCGGTTTGTTAAGTTAACCAATAATATGTGTTGATATAATTGGTGGAATATGTGAACCGGTATCCGATCTGTTATAATAACCAATTATTGACAATAATAGGTTGTTTTAAAACTTGTGGCTATTAATTGTTGTAGTTTAAGTTTGAGTTTTATGATTGTTAAACTAGCTAGTGACTGTTTAACTTAAAATAATGTTATGTTTGGTATAAATAGGAGGATTGGAAGATGATGAAGAATTATTTTTCAAACTTCTTTTGAATTTTTGACTTTTGGAACTTCTTTCTTTTCAAAATCACTTTTGGGTTTTGAGGTTTTATTTTAAAACTTTGATTTGGAAGAATGATTTCAATTTTGTCTTTGCATTTGTTATCAAGTGTCTGTCTTTGTATCTTTGATTTTCACAATCTACAAATTTGAAACAACTCACTTGATGTAATCTAAAACCAAAATTAGAAATTTAGAAGAGAATAGAAAACACCCTAAACATTTGCAACCACTTAGTGGAACAAAATTGTAAGCAATCATGCTTACATTCTTTGGTTTTCAATGATTATTTTGTTTTGAAATTTTAAGTTTGGATTTGTAATCATTTTAATAGTTTTTTAATAATGTTTTATGCCTTGATCTTTTTTAATTTCTATAACAACCCATTGATTAAAAAAAAATTATTTTAAAGCAATATCAAAGATGTCAAAAGTAGTCAAAAGGCAATTAGAATTAAGAGTACCACAACAACCTATTCATGAAGCAATTCAACCACAATAACAAATATGTTTTCAAGCCAAGGGAATTCAACTAGTTAATGTTCCTAGATGAGCCTTAATAACCAATTATGGCAAATTTACCTCTTCATCAAATAGTAGTAGAGCAAGAGGAAAGAATCATAAGTACTTTCAATCGATCAATTTTTGATACCCCAATAGTTGTCCCAACAACAAAGGTCGAATGCATAATTGAGTGGATAAAACATTGCACCTATTTGACATGTTGATGAAGTAACCTTTGCAACACACAGGTGGGAGTTTACAACACCCAATTACTACATTCCCAAAGCTATTATACCATATTGATTAACATTGGTTTTGGGTACTACACATCTGAATTGATTCTTGTTTTGAATCCAATTGTAGTAAATTCAAAATTGGAACATAATTAACTTAAAAACCTATTGGAATAATTGCACAACTTGGAGTGAAGACCTTCACATTGATGTAGTTCTCAATAACATGTGGAAATGATGGACGCGATCGTAGTGTTTTCTGTTATCCAACAAACACAACTTGTCATTCAAGGTGTTTAGCTGAATGTATTTGTTATGGGAACTATTGAATGACCACCTATTTAACAAAATATATTGGTTACAACCTCGTAGCCCACTACTAAAATTGCATTAACATGTGCATATATATTGTCAATAGGTTAAACATGAATTTAATAATTTTCTTTTTGTGGACAATAAATTGAAACAGTTAATTAAAGAGACTTAAAAATTTTCTACCACCAACCACAATGAACACACCGGCAATATAAGTTGGTGTACCCATTCCACAAATTTGATCACAATTGCTTTTAGTTACTCACCGAACATTCATTAGTGAACACCTAGGTTGGCAACAACCTATTACACCAATGATTGCAAGACAACCTAGAGCTATGCCATATCCACCATATTTAATGTGGTAGAATGCCATTCCACCCTTTGTACCCATGGATCCTAACATGAACTCTATGTATTATTTTGGAATCAAAGGACCTAATCCATTGAGTTTTGGAAGGAAAGAAAAATATGTAACCAGTACCACTCAAACAAAACTAGTGCCACATGTTGAGCCACTAAAGGAGACTTAATATTTTGTCAGAATACCAAGTTTGGGATTAGAACAATTGAAGGTACCTAAAGGTGTAGCCATTCCATAGATAATGATAACAACTTTACTTATTAACATACTTGTTGCCAATGGACTATTTGTCCAGGGTAGTGATGTTTCGTTTCAATAGCCAAAAAGGGTTAATTTACATCCATAGTTAGGTGGAGAATCACCTAGACTTTCACCTAATGAAGGATCACAAAGAGGAAACGAATCACTGGATTGAGACATGCCTAGAGGATTGTTGCCTGATCCACTTATTGGATTTTATGAATGGTTAGCACTTGATCCAAGAATGTTTGTGCCACCATGGTATTTATTGGTTGCAATTTGATTTGAACCAACTAGTAAATTGTCATGTATCAAAAACTTCAATATCCAACATATGCAAAGGATATTGATCTTGATTTTCACATCAAAATGTTTTTTAAAAAATTAACATTTAAAGTTAATGGGGAGACTATGGAAGTTGATATCATCAACCTATTTGGTTTCACTTTACAAAGCAACATCTTCAAGTGGGGTGAAAACTTTGTACAAGATCATCCCAATTGCACGTTTGAGGAGTTGGTGTTAGGGAGTAATTACTTGTGGTAATTATTAGTAAGTATATTTTTATTTGCCTAGTTATTGTTTTAGGAATTACTAATTAGACTACATAATTTTTATCATCATTTGAATTTGAATAGAACATAAGACTATTTTTTGATGAGGAATATCTTGAGGAAAGAGGAAGAGATGAGGATTATATCATTGTAAAACATGGAGCTTTAATGGCATATGAGATAAATATACTTTGATTTTTGGAAAGCTTTGTTTTCATAGCCATAATTTGTTGTTTTGATGTTTTTAATCATATTTTGGTTATTGGATTTTAATCCTAAAACTAGTTCTAAGTAGATTTGAATGAACATATTTTGTTAGTATTAGTTTTATTGCATTTCAATCCACATTTTAAACCAAAATATATAATTAAAGCTTCTATATTTACAAGTTGGAGCAAATTTATTCAAATTATGAAGAACTATGAAAAAGTTTATATGCAATTGAAGAACCTCCAATAACAAGTTGGTGAACATGTAGAGGTCTATTACGAATGTTTATTAAAACTTGCTAATTGTTTGCAAATGAAAGCTACCAATGTGTTCCTTACTACTATTTTCAGAATAAGTTTGTAACCATACTTTAAACTAGCAATATGTAAAGGTAAGAGATACCCTTATCAAGCATAAAGAAACTTACATTGATTTATGAAGAAAAGGGATTGATCATAACAAATTATAATGTTTCAAAACAACTCATTTGAAGTCCAAACCGTTTGCACAACCTATAGTCACTTGTACTAGTGCGAAACAACAACTTACCTATTCAAAATGTGGTAAAACTAGTCATGCCAAAGAAACTTGTCACAATAGGAAAAGAAAAGAACTTGTAGTACATGTTGTTTCCACCAAAGTTGCTAAATTGGTAGTTGAAGTTATCGCACAACCTATTAAACTAGTTAAAGTACCCTTGAGATATCCTTGCATTATTTATTTTAGCTTTGAACATTGTGCATTTAATTGTCATGTAAAGGTAGAAGTTTTAAACATGCTTCAAACTAAACCAATTACTATTGCCATTGTAGTAGCACAACCCTTGAAACTTAATATGTACTAGTTAATGTAGTTGTTGTCACAACACATAACCAAGTCCCAAAACAATAGGTGCTTAGAGAATGTGAATCAATGAAGGCAAAAACAACAATTGATTGGCAAACTAAAGAACAGATGCATGATTATTTTGTCCATACTATTATAGGGGAGTCATTTAGTATCACAAACATGTGTTGAGTTAAACAAACCACTTCATTCAAATTGGGCCGATTACTATAACTAGTAAACCAATTGGTTTTTCTTAAGCAACCTGTTTAGTTGATCACACAAATAACATTACTAGAGAAATCTTTGGAAGAGATTTTAAGAAACATCAACATTCCAATTTTGGAGACCAAATATGTAATCAACAAGTGGGACAACTCTTAAGGATTATGCTAAACATCAAAAGATACATTTTCAAATTAGGGCACAAACAAGATAAAACGAGTCAACGATGTTACTTTAGAAAAGGATTACATGTCTTTTTGCCCCAAAATAATTTTTTTATACGAATGAATTTTTGAATAGTTTTTTTTTGCAAATTATTATAAAAATGCATATAATTATAAATGACATGTTTTCTTGTTTATATTTTTCTCTGTTTCATCTTTTTAAATGTTAACAATTTCAAATCATAACCAAAATTGATTTTTAAATTTTTATGTTTTCTTGTATAATAAACTACAACTTTTCTTTAAACCCCATTTATATGTGGTAAAGAAACTTTCAAAATTAAAATTTTCACATATTTTTGGGTATGATTGCTTTTTGAATAGGTATTTGTTTTCTTAAATTTTCCCATCAATTTTGTTTTATTATATGAGTCCTTTTGACAATCCTTTGCAAAATTGATTCAATTTGACATAACATATGTTCATTTTCAAAGGTCCTAAATTGAAATTTAAACTTGATTTTTTATCAAATGGATTTTGGTTTGAATTTTTTGACATTCATATGAATGAAAAAGGACCAACTTGCCACGATTGCCATGGTTTTAAATGGTAAAACATAAGTATTTCTCTAATCTTGACTATTTTTAGGACCCATCTGACATCCTTTTTAGCTTGTTTTATTATGATTACACCCATTAATTAAGTTTGTTTAGCCGATGCAACCTGAACCTGAATGGCAATGATTCAAATCCAAGTTGGTAAGAACTTTATTGATGACGTGTTAATTGATGGAGGTTATAGAATAAATATCATTTATTGATAACCTAAAAATATAATTAGGTATGTTAAAGCCTAATCTAACACTTTACAACTTGCGTATGGTGGATCAAACATAGCCAAACCACTTGGTCTTATTAGGGACCTGGAAATAATTGTTCATGGTATTCCTTATACAATTACATTTATAGTTGTCAACAATAATGTTCTAAATTCTAGTTATTCAATGTTGCTAAGACACCCATGGTTGAGAGATGTTAAAGTATCAGGCATGTTTGGGGAACTAATATTATTACCATGCAAGGAATAAGTATAGTAAAACCCATACTTGCTACTAAGAAACTTGGTGTTCAAACCAAAAGACTAAAAGTCTTAGTATGTTATGATTTTCATTTTGGAATATTACATGAAGAGGAAGATGTGATGTTTGCCACATTGTTAGACTTATTTTCAATAGGAACCATAGAAGTACCTATTCATACTGAATCGATTTCTAAATTACTTTGCATACCATATCTTAGTATAACAAAACCGATTTCAAAAAAACCAGTTGAATTGGTATGTGTTTTAGTGGTTGACTTTAATATCCCACTTGATACCATCAAACAACACCTACTTGAAAAAAATTTCCATCTAGAAGTGGGGGAGATGATCATTGATGAAACACTTGTTCAAAAGTGAATACAAGATTTAACCATAACTAGTTGGACAAGTTATTAAAAAGGAGTAGCTAACCAAAATCAATTTAGGCACCAAAGAAAATGTGCAACATGTGAAAGTGAATGTTGCACTTCAATTGATTACACAAAATAGCTGATTGAGCTTCTAAAAGTGTTCAAAGATGTATTTTCCTAGACATTCAAAGACCTAAAAGGTGTCCCACCAAAGATTGTTCAACATAGGATTGAATTAGATACCAAAGTACCACCTGTTCATTAAGTAAGGTATCACTTGAATCCTAATTATGTTGTCATCGTCAAACAAGTCATAAACAAGTTACCAACGAAGCAACCACATAAGCCATGAACCATGAGCCCAAAAAAAGGGGCCATCAACTTTTACAACAATTTTAAGGTTTTTTTGAATAAAACATTACCTTCAAATGCAAACTCTCAATTTTGAAGACTAATATTTTCATCCATAACATTCATCAAAATAGGGATGATATTTTTTCATCCAAACTATATTTCTTAAAATAATGAAATAAATGTGAACATGAAAATGAAAGGATTACATGGTCTTAATTAGAGATTTCACATATTCTTTTCAAAATGGCTAATTTGCCTCCATTTATCTAAACTTTTATTCATGCAATTAATGTACCCAATTAAATACATCGAGGATTTGGCCTGCATTTGAATAAAATTTATGTTTAGAGTAAATATTACAAAGGAACTATGAGCTAAAACTCCAAAGATTATGCATGATTAACAAAAGCTTGTGCCAACATACTAGAGACTTCATCAAAGCTCAAAGTAGGTTGATGGATGCACACGTCTAATTTGGGATTGCAATGCATGACATGGCAAAAGATGTAGTACAAATGCTTGCAATGCACCCATTTCCCTCTCTTGCCTAGTGTAGCCATAGACATTTTCACAAAATCAAAAGAACTAGAACTTGGGAAATCACCAATTGTCACTTGATAATGATGCACATTTGGAGGCGTGCATTAGTTTCAATTGCAAAAAAATTTCCATATCTAGGAGGAGGAACTTATGTTGGTGGCATCTTCACAAAAGCAAGTATATGAAATGTAGTTTGTCACTTACTATCATGGTCCATCCTTGGAGGAAATCAACAAATTTGTTTCCTAAATTATTAGTTGGGTGCACATCTAAATTCAAGGGCTTAACAATGTGCAATCCAAGTCTAAAGTTGGAATGGTCAAATAGTTGTCATGGAATGACAATAATTTTCTTGGTTAGAACAAATCATGCATCCTCAAGGCTATGCACCTTGTCTTAGTTGAGTTATGTTCCAAATTTCATCGGTCACTAAAAAGGCAGAATAGGTCTATCCAAAACATGTGGCCTCTTTGTGCCCATGACACATTATTTGATGTCATTCACATAAAACCAAAATTGATGTTTCATAATTTTTTTGCTAGACCCAAAAGATGGGGCATCTTTGTCACTAATAAGTAGGAGTAGGTGTGTCAAATTTAGAAGATTTGCACACACGTACTATACATTTCACCTACCTGTATGCTTAAAGTTTAGAACATTGCATTGTTGTTTTGTAATGTTCAATATGCCATTGATTGTCCTCACAATTTGTCTCCATAATTTCCTTCCCATTGTTGGAAAGCATTCTAAAGGCATTAGTAGACGCTCCAATAATTATAAACGATGGGGTAAACAAGCTAATTCTTCCTCGAACTAAATGAGCGTCAAACTTTGGCACAAAGAAGTTAACGTTGTCAAGTTGATGTGACTCACTATGTAACCTAGGTGGCAAATCTGATTGTCTTTTGCAAGAACCAAAAACCTCTTCACCTTCAAAGTGAGGAATTTTGCAAGAAAGGCCATTTTTAGTAGTGGTAACTATTGTAGGTAACTTTGTTAAGGGAGTAGTTTCTAGTGGTAATAATTAGTATATTTATACTTACTTAGTTAATGTTTTAGGAATTACTAGCTAGATTACATAGTTTTTATCACCATGTGAATTTGAAGAAAACATAGGATTGTTTTATATTTTTGGAGAAGAAGAAGAGAGGGGAGTATTGTTAGAAATATTGAGCACTTTTAATGAAGTATGAGAAAAGAGCATTTTGATTTTTGGAAAAGCTTTATTTTCATAGCCAAAATTGTTATTTTTGATGTTTGTTATCATACTTTCATTCACTAATATAAAATGTGGGTGCAGTTCCAGAGACCCTGTTGACTAGACTAATGAATTCACTCAAAATCTAGTGAAATCACTTGGCATACAAGGACACCTTTTGTTATAGTGACTATTGGATTTTAATTTTGAAACTAAATATGAGTAGATCTGAATGAACAAATTTATCTAGTATTAGTTTTATGACATGTTTAGTCTAGATTTAGATCATAATATAAGATTAGAGATTCTGTATTTACTAAACTTGTGTGGGTCACATTTGCTTCGCATTATTGCTTTAAGTTGAAATTCACTTTTGTTTAGGCCCCTTCTGTCGCAACCCTAGCCTTGGGCTTGTGACTAAGGCAAAAAGGGGTTGCAAAGTTGTGAGCTAGGAGGAAGCCCAGGAGTCACATCACATATTCCCAAGAATGTAAGAAAGTGTGAGGGAGTGAACCCTCACACTCCCAAAGCAACTCTCACTTTGGGAGATGGAGTCCCCGTGGACTCCCAAAACTTCATAGAGCAATTTGAAGGGTCAAAACTCGATGACTTGTGGCATTCTTTATATCATTGAAAAGCTCTTTAAACGTAGATGTCTAAAATGAGCTCGCATTACTCATTTGGAATTTGAAACACAAGTTATGGCCAAAAGAAGGGTCGAGAGTCAAATTGTCAATTTGACTCCCAACCAGAAAAAGTCAGGAATTGACCTGATTTACTTAGTTACAGAAAATGTGTAACATACCATTGCAAAGCTCTCAATGAGGGCTACAACTTTGCTTCATATTGCACCTCGATCTGAGGTCTGCTTGCAAAGTTATGGGGTTCCAAAATTGCGGGAGTCCCAATTGGCACGATCTTCGGACTCCCACTCGGGAGTCCTAGGAGAGAAAAACCATTTAGATGTGGGCCCCTTGGAGAGGTGCAGAGTATACTATAAGAGGGAAGGTGGTGGCTTCCCCCAAGTCGGGCCGTGGTGAGTCTTTGTGTGTCTGTGTTGCCCATGGCTCGTCCTAGCACCAAAAGTGCTCCAACTATGCACTAACCACCTTGTGTGGGTTGTGTGAAGGCCTGTGTGAGTGAGTGAAGTTTGTCAACTCTTCTTAGTCCCATCCCAAAGCTCCAACATGTCCCTCTACCCCTCAAAGTGTTGTGAACTAGGGAGTGTGCCCCGACTCCTCCCCTTTTCGTTGTTTTGTACTTGGACTCACTTTTGAGTCTTATAAGGAGTTGGGAGTGCGTCACCTTCTATTTTGTCGACCTTCCAAGTACTTGGCATAGTTTGTGGATTGCATGAAAGCTTGGACCAAATCGTCAAAAGTCGCAATGTATAAATCTTGTTCAATTTTCCCAAATTGATACATCCATTTATAATGCATTATTTTCACCAAGTTACATGTTGACATATCCACTAGTTCGTCTAATGTGAACATTTATAAATACATAATGTCGCAACCCTAGCTTGGGCTCGCGACCAAGGCAAGGGGTTGCAATGTAGTAGGACAAGAAGAAGCCTTGGAGCAAAGGAATGTTGAGAATTCAATCTTAACTAGTTAGGTTTCATTAGATACTGGAGTAGGAAAGTAACTAAGTTACTTTCATAAGGTTGAATTACCTTGGTTACTTATTTTAGTTTGGTTATTTGTGGTTTGGTCTTTTAATTAAATACCTTGGTGTTGATGGTTTGCCTCTCTTTTCTTCCTTACACAAGTTTGTGTATTTCTTGTGACAAGAACCTTGGAGAGTTCTTGATGTTGTGTTTTGTGTTGTGAGCATTATGTTGTAGTTTCCTTTCAATAAATATTTATGTTTGCACTTAAGTAGATCTCCTATTTGTTAACATGGTATCAGAGCTTAGGTTGTTTGGTGAGAAAGTTGAAAGAGATCTAGAGCTAGAAAGTCTTTAGAACTAGAGCTTGAGAGTCTCTAGTAATATCATAGGAGTTTGTCAAGTGCAAAAGAGAAACGGGGAAAGGAAAGAATGTGAAGAGAAAGAAAAGAAAAGAAAAGAGGTGAGAGGAGATCAACATATCAAAGTTGTGGAAGTCAGATCTTTAAAGCTAGATCTAGAGCTACTGTGAAAAGATCTTGGAATGAAACTTAAAGAGGTTGTTAGAAAACCATAGGACGTTTCTATTCTCAAATTTTCAAAAGAAAAAGATATGTTTTGTGAGAGTTATGAGCTTTTGAAAACTCTGTGCCAGATTTGGTTTTTTGGTCATATTTCCTTTGTTTAAGCTTTTTTGGATCTACAGCTTTGGGATATTATAGATCATATAAGAATATATGTGTGAGAGAAAATTTCATGTCATTTGGATCTGTATTGAGAGAGATCCAAGCATCTAAAGTTTCAGTCTTAGTTTTGAAGTCAGTTTCTTTTGAAAGTGATATCTCTTTGAAATCATCATCAATAGAGCTGAAATTTTAGCAGATATAGAAGACACATATATTATGTGTTTCCCAAAATCTCAAGGATTTTGGAGTTGCTGAGAGCGAGTTGTAAGTCATTTTGTGTTCAGGTCCCAATTTGAGGTGACTTCAAAGAAGTAGCAAGATCTCTCAATTTAAGAAGTTAAATGAGCTGAAATTTTGAGAGAAGGTAGTAGACATAGTGTTTTGTGTTTCACCAAAATTTTAGATTGATCCAAGGTCATATGTGTGTGGAGTAGCTTTGCAAAGTTGCTGTGACAGAAGTTTGTTTTGAGAAGACATCAAAGCAAAGTTTTGAAGTGGAGCAAATACAACTTGGGAGAACTTGAAGGAAGGAGTTTGAAGATTGGGAAGCGCAAATACATTATCAAGACCTTCGTACAAAAGTGTGGTATGTAATCATGTATTTAATACCATACGAAATATTATACGAGATACGTACCTATACGTAAAACCTATGTATAGTATAAAATTTTGTATAATATTCAAGACATACATACATATGCAAGGTCTATCTTGTTCAGCCCTAACCCTAACCCTAATCCTAGAAACCCAAGGAAGGAATTAAAATCATTTTGAAACCTCAAGAAGACATTGAGTGGTGTCTTGAGAGATGGCGGACGGTCTTTCTCAAATTACAATTGAGAAACTAGACAAGAACAATTTCCAAGTGTGGAAATTTAGGATTATGAGTTTCTTGATGGGGAAAGGCTACTGGGAATTCATAACTGGTGATGAGAAAGAACCTCCTCTCCCAGAAAACCCCACACAATAACAAATTCAAGCCAATAAAACTTGGCATGAAAAAGCAAGGAAAGTCTTGTATTGGTTTTCTGTGAGTGTGTCCAATTCCATGATTGTGCATATTCAAGATGGAAAATCACCTAAGCAAGCTTGGGATACATTGGTGAAGATGTACAACACCAATACACAAGCCCGCAAAATGCAGCTCAAGCAAGAGTTGCATAATCTATAGAAAAACAAGATGAACATTAATGACTATTCTACAAAGGTGAAAAACCTTGCAGATGCTCTTGCATCTATAGGAGCCCGTGTAGATGATGAAGATTTAGTGGCCGTGACCTTAAATGGAGTTGGAAAAGACTATAATCAGTTCCGTACCTCAATTGCAGTTCGAGAAACATTTCCCAACTTCCAAGATTTAATAACACTACTTATAAGTGGAGAGATGAGAATTGTTGGTACTTCATCCAATGGAGGATCACAAGAAAGTGCTTTTTACTCAAATACTAATAGAGGTAGAGGCAGAGGTAGTAAAACCTCATTTCGAGGCCGACCCGTAAGCTCGCATGGTGGACATCAACAACATGAAGGTCAAGCTCATGGAGGTGGATGAGGAAACTTTGGAGGAAGAGGAAGTCGAGGAAGTCGTGGAGGTCGTGGTGGAAGTCATTGAGGTCAACAACCAAATAGTGATTCAAATTGCTACTACTACGGGAAACCTGGGCACATGGCAAAGAACTGTTATCAAAGGGATGCACGAAATGGAAAGTTGCAACAAGGGAATTATGCATCAATTAGCAATCAAGGTGATGAACAATTGTTTGTGATGCAACACATGGCAAATTCAATGATAGGAGGTGTATTAGACAACAATGTCTGGTATGTGGATTCTGGAGCTTCAAACCACATGAGTAGCCATGGAGAATGGTTTAGAGACGCAAAGGATTTGAAGACACCAGGGTTTGTGGAAACTGGTGATGACACTACACATCCCATCACACAAATTGGCAAGGTGCCATTGTCCATGGAAGATGGGCAAACAAAGTACCTGAAAGATGTGCTTCATGTTCCAACAATAACAAAAAATTTGGTCTCCGTAGGCCAGATGGTGGAACAAGGTTTACAGGTGACATTAAACCCAAATGGATGTTTTGTGCAAGACCTGAAGAACCAAGGCAAATTGATTGCAAAAGGGGAAAGGAACGGACGAATGTTCACCTTGGATCACTACTAGAAATTCTGTCATATGCAACCACACCCTTTGCAACTGGGATGCAACTGCATGTCGCATGCAACTATTTTTGCAACTATGCCCCCTTTTTGGGTGTGTATGCAACTATGGTGCAACTATGATCACCTTCATCCTAACCTTTGGATGATTTCTGTGACATATCATCGTATATATTTGATATGCATATACTCATAGTTCCATGTGCAACCAAAATAGGCCAACTATGGTCTTTTGGTAAGCTAGGTACACATTTTTTGTAACCAGCGACAGTTTTTTTCAAACACAATTGGAGAACGCGGGAGAGTATTGTCGTGGTCTTTGGTGTCTGTTTTGGGCAGGAGCTTGTTCTTTGCTGCTGTGTGTGATTTTTTTTCCTTGGCAAGGATGACTTGATTTGGAGGTTATAGAAGAGGGCCCGTCGTGTTTTTGTACCACTAGATATATCATCGCGATGCGTGCGGGATACAGCAATACCGCGGCCGATGGCAGCAGATGGAGAAGAGTGAGTTTTAATCATAGCACAACAGATTGTGAGATCGTTAGGCACCACAGATACTGCATGACGGACGACATGCTCCAAATTCTCTCGAACTTTGATCACAAATTCTCCAGCATGAATGACAAGCCCAAGAAGCTAGAGTTTAGTTCCTTGCATGAAGTAGGCACAACAGCTACAGATGAGGATCTGCAGTCGAAGCGTTCCCGACCTTCTTCACGGGGCGCAGGCAGTTCGAAGATGATCGAATCGTGCTTTGATCATGCGGAGGATGTGGTGGTTCGATGGCATCTGGGATACTCAGAGCGAGCCAAGCAGCAAAGGATTTTCGAGTGCCCAGAAGAGGAGGCTTCCACTTATTTGGAAGCGGTGGACAAGTATAGAACCTGTTGGATCAGTTGTCTGTGCAAAACAAGGAGGAGGAGCAGTAGCCTGCAACCTTGGAGAAAGCACAGAACGTGATTCAGCTGGCGAGGGAGAGACTAGAGGAGGAGTTCTGCCACTTGATTGCGCAGAATAGTCGATATGTGGACCCGGATTGGCTCTTTGACTGCATGGCAGTGGCTGGATCGTTCAGAAGCTCTTTCAATGACGTTCATCATCATACCGTAGATGATGCCGCAGCAACAGCGGAGATCAGCTCCTCCGGGGAGGAAGATGCCGCCAGAGATGAAGACGAAGATGTTCTCCCGGTGGCAAGACCCAAAGAAATTGTGCCGACGACAGTGGATTGGATCTCTTCTAGAGAGAGAGAGAGAGAGAGAAAGCTTAGTGTCATTGTTTGTTTAGGAGTTTCAAATTCTCGTGGGTTGGGTTCTAGCTTCAGCTTCCAAGTTCAAGGGATAAGGTTTTGTAAATGAAAATTTGACTGAAAGTCCCAGGTTTAGGGTTTCTAGTTTTAGGGTTTGGGATTTTACGGTTCCTCTGAATCCCGGGGTTCACATGCAAAACATATGCGCATGGAGGAAGGAGTGAGGGAATAAGACAAACAGACAGAGATGCGACCTCCATTGCAACTTCTGTCCATGTTGTCTGCTCAGTCTTCTTCATTCAAACCCTCTCTTGCTGTGTCAGTTGTCGGTAAGTTGGTCCATCTTGAAACTTTTTAAAATTGTGAACCATTAGAGATCTGCCTCATCAGAAGGCGGTTATGTCATTCTTGTAAAAGTACACAACCGTTTTTTGTGTCTTCCAGAGTTTGCAATGCCATTTGAGATGGGCACTTGTTGCTCTACACGATTCAAGAGTGAGTTTGTTTGATGGGTTTCTGAAGGGGTTGTTTCCCCCCTCTTTTTGAGATTTGTGTTCCTCTTTGAAAGCTGCTTTCTAAGGTGGCGGGTTTCAGTTGTGACTATCTGAATTTTCTTTTATATTGAATTAATTAGACATCATCTCACCATCCATCTCAAGCAGGGTTTCAATCCATTCAAGAATTGAGCCTTCGGTGATTGTGGGGATTTGAATCTTAGTGGCTTTGATATATGCATTTGATGATTATCCATTACAGGTTGTGGGTGGATAAGAAGCAATTTCAATGAAAACAATCAGCGTACACCATTGCAAAGGGTGGAATTTGGAAGAAGGGACTGCGTTCCCAATCATGGGAAAAGGGGAGATGATGACTATTGGTTAAAGTTTTCAACTACTCTACCTCCAATGTTTCGAAGAGGAATTTGTGCTGAGAGGGACTCAGTCTCATCATCATACCCAATGCAGTCTGTTCAAATTACCTGTTGTGGTGCTCTTTGCGTATGTTTGTTTCCTGCTTCCTTCAGTATATGGCAAACTATGTAAACAATGCATCTTCATGGTCTTGAAAATTTTCATAAAATTTGGAAACATTGATCTCTTGAAAACATATGATAATGAGAATGTGTCAGGTGTTAACAATCATGACCTTAAAAACATCCTTGACTCGTGGTTTTTGTGGGGTTTCCTGTATGAATGATCTCTTGAGTTTAATGTTGGCCTGGTTTACTAGCTTTTCTGGCCACAGGGCCTGCGTAGGGTTAACTTCATAATGGTACAGCTGAGTGCAGACTTCCAAGGGTTTAGGGTTTAGGGTCTTGAATGAATTTCGATTCATGTTACCAATGATGAGCTTAAACCTCATTGGGGGATTGCAGGATGCATTTATGGAAGCATTGATGTGTTTTGGTGCGGGCTTTTGCAGTATTGAAGATGCACATTTGGGAGCACCCCAAGAACCGGAGGTGCATGTCTGATGTAACTCCCATCTTGTTGGTTTTACATGATGTTAATAGCTGTCAGGCATCTGTTCAGATCTTCATTTGCAGAGATAGGTTGAAGTAATGTTTTGGTTATAGGAGTGCAAAATACTACACAATTTTTTGTTGTTGCTGAACTCAAAATACCTGGACTTGAGTTGATAGATCACAACTGGAGCTTCATCATGTCACTGAATGTGATGCACGTTTTTTTAACTCTGACTAATTTTCTTGCTGTTTTGGAACTGCAGATTTTTTTTGATGGCCCTGTACCATGGACAAATGATAAGCGACAATTATGGAATGAGGTAAAGATTCGCATCTAGGGGTATTTGCCCTATGAATCTGGGACAATAATCACATCTATCCTTTGTTTGATGTAATTTAAATAAATAATTCAAAAGTCCATGTTGCCAATTGCAGAGTCGCATAATTGCACTGTTTATGGCAGGTGAGGATGTGGCTGAGGCACTGGCTATGGCTGCTGACTCAGTAGGGCTGACAAAAATGCCACAGAAGAAATCGACTGGGTTCAGCAAGTGCAGGTGTTCAGACTCTTAATTCTGGCTAGTTTTTGAAACTTATTACCATCTGTATTTCCATCTTCAATTTTGCTTGATCACATGGACATTTCCTTCTCATGATTTAGTTTTATGTTGGAATGTAGTGTCAGTTCAAGCCAATTGAGGTGGCAAAAGGCCTATGGATAGTCCCCAAGTGGAGCACACCTCCTGTATGTCATGTGCTTTCCTGTAGGTTGGTCCTATTCTTTTGGTGAACCCCCTTATTTGTGCATGTGCTAAGACGTTTGCATTTATGGACCTGAAAGAGCAGTCAACCTCACTAATAGCTCATCAAACCACTGCTAGACCACTCTAGACAAGAAATGGCAGATCTGTTGATGTGGAAAGATGTAGAACCAGATGATCATCATTGACAGAAAAATTGTCTCCAAGAGCTCTCAAAAAGCTTGTGGATGTGTGTAAGGTCTCAAACAGGAAAATGGAATCAGGAATTGAACTTCACCATGACCCACTGTGACCATTAGCATTGTTTCAAAACACTGAACCATTTATTATTATTTTCTGGTGGAAATAATACCACTGTACAATCTTTTTGCTAGAACTTTTCTGGTGGAAATAATAATATTTGTTGAGAAGCTAGAATCCTTTGATGTATCCAACAATAGGATCTAGTCTACCATAAAGTATCCTTTATTGGAAATTAAATTATTTGAGCTTGTTGCTGATTTGCAAGTTTTCTGCTAAACTGCAGGATCCAGAGGCACTGAATGTGATGCTGGATCCATGGCTTGCATTTGGCACAGGTGAGCACCCCACCACTCGCCTTTGCCTACAATGGCTGCAACATGCTGTGAGACCTGGTGACCAGATCTTAGACTATGGCATTAGCTCTGGCATTCTTTCAATAGCTGCACTCAAGGTGATGCCCTGAACTTTGAATCCCTTCTTTTCACTATGTAATTTGAAGTTTCCATACACAAGCAACATCTTAACAACATCTCTACCACAATGGTACTCACTCATAAGCTGTTGTTTGCTCTTGCATTTGTAACCGAAAGGCCTTAAGACCATTGCTATTGGCTATGGTAACCTCTTATCTCTACTGTCTTAAATGTATGAACTTCTCTGGTGTTAGAGAGCATGTTTGTTTGTCCACCCATAATGGACTAATCAAATCTTGAACTATCTATAAAATCTACATTCATGTTACAGATTGATAAGAGCAGGTTTTTGTGATTGTACAGATGGGGGTTGATGGTGCTGTAGGAGTTGATATCGATCCCATGGCCATCACTTCTGCAAAATATAATGCATCTTTGAACAATATTGAACCTCACATGTTTCAAGTTCTTGAAGCTAGTGGAGATGACAACCCTTTGACCCTTGGCAAGGGCAAGTTTGACATTGTTGTGGCCAACATTTTGCTGAACTCTTTGGTGCAGTTAGCCACTTGCATTGCTGCTTACACCAAACCACAAGGCCTTGTGGGCCTCTCTGGTATTCTAGTTGATCAGGTGTGTTTTTATTGCTGTTTGCAGATTCTTTTTCTTTACAATTAGAATTGTGCTACAACTGGACAAGCAAGTCTTATGCCTTGGAGTCTTCAAAAATCTCAGAGTGTTATGGAATTCGGGAACCCAGACAAGGAAATAGGGATAGCACTCAAACCAAGCCATTGTAGACATTTTCTTCTTTGGCATCAATTGGTAATCGAGGCTTGAAAAGCACCTTTCTGTTGCACAATGCTCTTTTGCTATTGCTGAACCTTGGAAAATGTTCCCACAATTTTGTAACTTTCCTTTTGGAATATGCTGTTCTTTGCCTTGTGCATGTGTTTATCAGTGATTGTAGAGTTTTGTTGATCGATCTGTTGTTGACATGCACTATTGGCAATTCTAGATAGCACATTGAACAAAGCAGATGAAAACCTTAAACCCTAACCCTAATCCTAACCCTAATAGTGGGACCATGTGACACATGGTGATTCAAACTTTCAAAATATTAGTTGCATTTGTTGTGCTGCCATGTGGCGCACTATAAACGGTATGATGAAAAGCCCTAACCCTAACCCTAACCCTAAAACATGGGTCAGCAGTTGCGTTTGCAACTAAATCTAACAGTTGTGTTGCCATGTGGTGCACTATAAACGGTACGATGAAAAGCCCTAACCCTAACCCTAACCCTAAAACATGGGCCAGCAGTTGCATTTGCAACTAAATCTAACAGTTGTTGTGCTACCATGTGGCGCACTATAAAAGGTACGATGAAAAACCCTAACCTTAATCTTCCGCACGTGCACAATGACATAACATGGTTGATCCAACACGTGTTCGCACCCCAACAGCTACGACTTGGACGGTCTAGATTAATCAAAATAATTCTTAAAACTAAACATCTAATTACAAAATAAAAATACACGTGTTCGTATACAATTGGGTTAGCTAATTATCATGTAATGCAGTGTGAACGCAACCCCTGTAATTGCATGCAGTCGCACGACCAACTGCTAGTATAAGGTATGGGTGGATGAAACCGTATAACCCAACCGTATGTACTTGTATTATACGACTGTCGAATGTAACTGCAAATTTCATGCAACTTGTCGTTCGCAATTGGGCGAATTTCTAGTTGCATGTTGCATGCAACTGAAAACCAGTTGCATAAGACAGTTGCAAAATGCCAAATTTTTAGTAGTGGATGTGAACATGCCTGAGGTGAATTCCATGTTATTCACACATGGAAAAGGAGCTGGAGACATTGGAATTTGGCACAAGCGAGTATGCCATGTTAATCTCCAACGTCTTAAGCTCATGGAGAAACAAAAACTTGTTAGAGGTCTTCCCAAATTTGGAGCAGAAGAGGTGATGTTAGAGGTTTGTGAAGCATGCCAATTGGGGCAGTAAGCTAGGCATCCATTCCCAGCGCAAACAACTCATGTAAGTTCCAAACCTTTGGAAATGATCCACTCAGATGTGTGGACCACGAAGACAGAATCCATTGGAGGATGCAAATACTACGTGAGTTTCATTGATGACCACACAAGGAAGGTGTGGGTCTACTTCATGAAACACAAAGGTGAAATGTTTCAACATTTTTTGAATTTCAAAGCAATGGTTGAGAAGGAGAAAGGTGTGAGCATCAAGTGCCTAAGGTCCGATGGAGGGGGAGAGTATTTTTCAAATGAATTCAGTGAGTACTTGAAGGAGCATGGAATTCAAAGGAAGTACTCATGTAGTTATTCCCCATAGCAGAATGGAGTTGTTGAAAGGAAAAATAGGCACATTGCAGAAATAGCACGTGCCATGTTGAATAAGAAGAATTTGTAAAATTACTTTTGGGCTGAAGCGGTAGCAACTGCAGTTTACATCATGAATTGAACACTCACAGCGGCAGTTCATGGCATGACACTTGAAGAAAAATTCACAGGCAAGAAACCCGATGTTTCACACCTCAGAGTGTTTGGTTGCATTGCATACGTGCATGTTCTTGATGAGAAGAGATCAAAACTAGACCCAAAAGTTGAGAAATGTATCTTCATTGGATACTCCTCAGAACAAAAGGGATATAGATGTTTCAGCCTTTCCACTCGGAAGTTGCAAGTGAGTAAAGATGTTGTGTTTGATGAGATGGCTAGTTGGTACTCACCATTGAAGGTAGTAGAAGATGGAGATGCTAAAAATGGTGATGTTTCATCAAATGTGGAACAAGAATCACAATTAATTAATGGACCATAAGAGTCTTCAATTAGTGGGTCTAGTAGCACTCCATGGAAAGGAAGATTAAGATCTTTAAACATTGTACATGGTAGTTCTCAAACATCATCTAGAAATTTTCATGTAGATGGTGAATTAAATGAGTCAGAGAAGAGTGAGGGTGAAGAATCAAGAATCACCTCAATTACTACTCCTGGAGCTGGATGGTCAAGAAAGCTTTGAAAACACCTGACAACAATAGTGGAGTACGAAGATCCACACGAGTCAAGTACCCTTTACAAAGACTAACATATGATGGCTTTATAGCTCACCATTATGCATACATGGTGAGAGTTATACAAGAGGTTGAACCCACTTGTTTTGAACAAGCGATTGGAAATCCTAAGTGGGACAATGCCATGGATGAAGAGATGACGGCTTTAGATGCGAATGCTACTTGGGAATTGGTAGCTTTACCAAAAGACAAGAAAGCAATTGGGTGCAAATGGGTGTACAAAGTCAAACACAATGCAGATGGATCTGTGAGCAGATACAAAGCAAGATTAGTTGCCAAAGGTTATGCCCAAACGTATGGCATAGACTATGAGGAGACCTATAGTCCAGTTGCCAAAATGACAACTGTAAGAGCAATCATTGCTATGGCAACAGCAAAAGGATGGTCTTTACATCAAATGGATGTAAAAAATGCTTTTCTTCATGGAGATTTACAGGAAGAAGTGTACATAGAACAACCACCAAGTTATGTGGACCAAACACATCCTAATTTGGTTTGTAGGTTGAAGAAAGTTTTGTATGGCTTGAAGCAAACACCTAGAGCTTGGTCAGACAAGATAGGTCAGTATCTTGTCACAAGTGGATTTCAAACATCTAATGCAAATTTTTCACTATATGTGAAAAAGACAGATCATGGGATTGTAGTCATAGTCATCTATGTTGATGACTTGATTATCACAAGAGAAAGTGATGTAGACATCTTTGATTTGAAGAAGCTTTTGAAGCAAAAATTTGAGATGAAAGATTTGGGAGAGTTACGTTATTTCCTCGGCATTGAGGTAATCCATTCCCCGAAAGGGATATGGTTACTACAAAGGCAATATGCCTAAAACAAATTGTCCGAATATGGGATGACGGGTTGTAAACCCATTTCAATTCCAATTGGAGCAAAATGTGAAGTGGAGTGCAAATGAAGGAGACCTCGTGGAGGATACCACTATGTACAGACGCATAGTGGGGAGTTTGATTTACATGACCATCACAAGGCCAAATTTGAGTTATGCAGTTGGAGTGGTGAGTCAATTCATGCAAACACCACAAAAGCTACATTTGGATGCAGTGAGGTGCATACTGAGGTACATAAAACATACCTTGCAATGTGGAATTTTTTATGAAGCCAAGAGCTAGTTACAAATACATGGATACACGGATGCTGATTGGGCTAGCAATGGTTCAGATAGAAGATCAACCAGTGGTTTCATGTTTTCTTTTGGAAAAGGTGCTATTAGTTGGAGGGGTCAAAAACAACCAACAGTTGCATTATCAAGCACGGAAGCAGAATACAGAGGTGTAGCAATTGCTGCATGTGAAGTAGTTTGGTTACAAAAACTACTCCCAGATTTGGGATAATCAATGGATGCTCCTGTTGTCATCTATTGTGATAACATTAGTAGCATACTACTTGTTAACAACCCAGTCTATCATGCTAGGACAAAGCACATTGAGGTGCACTACCACTGTCGCAACCCCACTTTGGCCAAGTGTGGGGGTGAAGCCCAACACTTCCAAAGTTGGGGACTTGGAGTCCTTCGGGACTCTCGTATGTTTAGAGTTCAACAGAAAGGCCCAAAACACTTTGCATTGAAGTATTCTTGGTGTCATTGAAAAGGTCTTGAAGCGTAGATGTCGAAAATGGCCTCGCATTGGTCATTTGGACATCTACAGCCCAAGTTATGGGCAAAAGAAGGGCCATGAGTCAAACTGACAATTTGACTCCCGACCACTAAAAGTCGAGAATCGACCTCTTCTTGACGTCCGAATTGAGTGTGCAACACGGCGTTGGAATGATCTCGACGAGGGATACAACTTTGGTTTAAACCTTGTTGCAATAAAACTTGACAGTCGGGAGTTATGAGCTCCCAAAGTCTTGGGACTCTAACCGGGACAGGTTCGGGACAATTTCGGGACTCCAACTTGGGAGTCCCAAGAAAAAGAGCCATTCGGATGTAGCCTCCGCGGACCGTTGTAGAGAATACTATATGGGGGAAGGTGGTGGCTTCCCCCGAGTTCGGGCCGTGGTGAGTCTTGTGGTCCAAAGTGCCCGTGGCTTGTCCCAACACCCAAGGGTGTCCCGGAATGTGAAACTAACCCCATGTCATTGGTTTTGGATGCAGATTCAAGCTTGATCTACTAGTCCCTCTTCCTAGTCTAATCCCGGGACTTTTAGCATGTCCCTCTACCCCTCTACAGTGCTGGAAGTCGGGAGCGCCTTCCGAGTCCCAACTTTCCGCAACTACACATAGTTGAACCCTCAAGTGGGTTCAACTTGGGACTTGGGAGTGCATCAACCACTTTATTAGAGAAAAAGTTTAGCAAAAGAAATTGACTTCATTCATGTCAGTACTGAAAATCAAATTGCTGACATTTTCACAAAGGCTTTAGGTACAGACAAGTCAAAGAAGTTTAGAAAAATGCTTAGTGTACTAGAAGTGGATTTGAGCTTGAGGGGGAGTGTTGAGAATTCAAGCTCAACTAGTTAGGTTTCATTAGTTACTGGAGTAGGAAAATAACTATGTTACTTTCACAAGGTTGAATTACCTTCGTTACTTATTTTAGTTTGGTTATTTGTGGTTTGGTTTTTTAGTTAAGTACCTTGCTGTTGATGGTTTGCTTCTTTTTTCTTCATTACACAAGTTTGTGTATTTCTTGTAACAAGAACCTTGGAGAGTTTTTGATGTTGTGTTTTGTGTTGTGAGCATTATGTTGTAGTTTCCTTTAAATAAAGATTTATGTTTGCACTTGAGTAGATCTCCTATTTGTTTACAATGCAAATGGTGTTAGTAGCATTGTAACAAATGTAGGTAGCTTCTATTTTGAAGCATGTTACTATATGTGAAGGTTCTTCTAAGCTAGACAATTTGTCAATTATTCTTCCCCTCTTCTTATTTGATATGCTTTTCATAACTTGGGGGGGTCGATTATTTGATTGTTCCCATTTAGTTGTTACTCTAGCCATTTGCTTTTATTGGATATTTTTTCATTTTCCTTGACTTGGGTCCTTCCATCTTGTACTTTTTCTTCCCCTTTGTTGGGTGTTTTGTTTTATTGATGATGTTGTCATCATTTATAGGAACAATTTAATTTTCAATGGCAATAGGTGGCATAAAATTTGAAAGTGTGGTTTGGAAAGGTTTACTTGATTATGGTAGGCTTGAATGGAAGTGGACCATGTTGTTGGTTTAAAAGCACCTTAAAGATGAAGAAAGACTTTGAGAGAAGTTTGAAAAAATTTAGTGTCCCCATGATCTACATGCAAGATGGTCAAAATTTTAGATGATGTTAGCAACCTCTATGAGTGGAATTATTATTGGTACATGTGTGGTTTTGCCTGGCTAGGGTTGGATGTTCCCCTGTCTTTGCCTTGTGTTGGTCCTTTTCGCAATGGATATCCATTGGATGTGCAGAACATGTGCATGAGGGGGTTCACATTGAAATTTCCAAAGGTTGGCAAAAGTATTATGCAATAAGTCTATTGTGGTATGGGCTAAGGTGTATGGAATGCCTTTATTTCTGTAAGCAGTCAAACTGAAAAGAACTAAAGGTCTGAAACTGAAATTGGTAGCCAAATTTAGTTTTCACACTGAAGAAACACATTTTTCCAAGTATTGCAAAAGTAATGACAAAATAATATAAATTTGGCATTAAAGAATCACTTGGAGCTCTCGTTTCCCCATTCTTGCTTATCTGTAGTTGAACTTTCCCCAGCAAAAAGCGAATGTCTGTGTACAAATTTTCAGTCTACAAGCTATGAACTGTCAACTTGGAAAACCATTCAGTCACAGAGTTACCCAAATGTTTGGGTTGTCACCTATCCAAAGTAATTCTCAGTTGTAATTTTGTGAAGATTCATTTCTCTTTCTCTAAGATTTGAATGGGTTTTTTAGGGCAAAGGAATAGGTTGGCATGTTCTCCACATACATACCATCAGTCTACGTGTGAACAGAACATACAGAGCAGCATGCTTTTAAAATGAGCATTTCAGTTTGACCCATGTTTGAGGTCGAAACCCTGTGCGTACTTGAAAAGTTTGAAACTTTTCTTGCAACTTCGAAAGTACCGTTGCACTGTACCTCCATTTTACTTTTGGAACTTTCACCTCCGTACTTTTAAACATTACTTGCTGCAGCCTCCAATAATGAAATCTCATGTTTTCAACATTGGAAATTATTTTACACAGCTTTAAAATGCTCATCGTCTGTACTCTCCAAACTTTACAAATTTGGAGCGATATGCTACTCTAGTGTCAAAGGGGAGACACAAATCCACATGTTTCCTTGTCGTGAATGTTGCTCAATAGCTTCTTTACATTTTAACACAATCAAAAGTTGTACTAGCTCTACATCTCTGCACAATCGAAAGGTGTTCAATATCTCTAGATTTCTACTAATGTCCAACTCCCGGAAGCTTCCCAAGGTTTCCAACTGGAGCGGCGTATGCGCATCATCTACCTTCATCTCTGCCAGGTCCTCCTCAAACAGCTATGTTTAGGTGTTACATTCCCCAAGGCCCATGGCCCTTTGTATTCTGCAAGAGACAGCCCTTGTAAAGTACTCTAGTGCCTGTACCAATCCGGCGTCTTCTTCTCTTTGGGTGCACCAGCACCCACGTTATTACCATGGTACAAATCTCAAAATCCATTTAAATTATTTCTGAATATTATAAATATCCCGTGCTAAGAGTAAATCAGGGTCCCTAAGTTCAAATCTACCATTTTTGAGATTAATGTGGTCAATAAGAGGCCTGACTAGAAGAAGGTGAAGGTACCACCGTGGGTGCTGGTTCACTCTGTTCTTCTTCTTCTCTTTCCCCTTCATTTTTTCATTCCAGCAGTTCAAATAAAAATTTCCTAAGACTCTGGCACTTTCAAAGACGTGGCCGTGTAGATGTGGAATAAATGAAATGACCATGTTGGTTTCTAGAATTTTCAGTATTGTGGCTAGCTTATTTTGAGAAAAAATGAAATTTACTGAGAATCATTTAATTACTGCACATGTTTCTATTGGTGTGTTTCTTTTTAAAAACGAAAAATTTCCACTTTTTGTGAAACCCAAACACTGGACCACAAAGATTTTGTTGAGAGATGACAAACTCAAGAAAGGCATGCCCTGGACCAGGTTTTTTTCAACTCAATTCTTTAAATTTGTAAAAGTGGCAATTTTTTGCTGGAAGTTTTCTTTTTACACCCTCAAAAGTAAAACACTTTTTCAATAATTTCTCAAAAAGTTGTGAAATAAGAAAAGAAAAGAAAAAAACCCATGGTGACGGTGAACTGACACTTAGCTCTACTCGTACCTTCAGTTTCTCAAGTGAGGCGTCCTAGAGGCTATATTTGACTAAGGAAGTGTTAGGATTCGACTTGGAGACCTTGAGTTAGTATAATGTGACTTCATATTATTAGTTGTAGGGAACCCCAAAATCCAATTTTTTTTTTTTTTTGGTCATGGGATTCTTTGATTGGCCCATCACAAAACTAGATGTACTGTAGCTTTCTCTTTTGGGCTACTAGAGAGGTTACAAGAGGAGAACTTTAGGAAAAGCATATGGGATAAAGTGGTGCTATTGGGAACACATTGGAAACCTGGGAAACATAATAAATAACCATTGAGAACATGGTGGGAAAATGATGGAACCAGATGGAACACATTGGGAACACCAAATTCCCAAAAACCCCATGCCCTCCCTACCCTGCCTTGATCACGCGTCCCCAAAAAAGAAAACAATTGGGCTTTTGGGGTGCTCCCTCATTGGCAGTGGTAAATTCAAACTCTTCATTGTGGTTGTCACACCATTGGCTAATGGCAGGGGCATGAATTGTAGAGACATAGTTTAAGGATGGAATATTATGATGTTTAGAAGCAACCCAAAACAAATTGGTGGTTTCAATTTTTACCATGGTACCAGTGCAGGTGCCTGAAGGGCTGTTCAGAGTTCACCCAATGCCAAAACATATTACCCTGGGACAACTGGCAGACGAGGGAGTAAAAGTTCTCTGGATTACCCCAACACCATAACAGCTACCATGAACGGGGGGCCGGGGGTGGGGAGACATTGATCCAAGATTCGGCACAGAATTAATTTGAGTCTACATGGCACTTTGACCCAAGAATCACCTTCAGACCGACAGTGGACATAAGGACTTGTCGACTAAGAATCACCAACAACAGCAGACCTTCAACCCAGAACCACATCATCAACAGTAGATCACTTTCCATGAAAATTTACATCACCAACAGTAGACTTTCAAAAAAGAATCACCAATATTAGCCAACTTTCAACAAAGAATCACGAAGCAGTGGACCTTTTTTTAATGAAGAATCAATAAACCCCCCAACAGATTGGGCTTTCAACGAAGAATCATTAACAGTCTCTGTCTATGGGAGAGACACAAGCAGGCTCGTTAAGGACTTTCAACAAAGAATCATCGCTTGCTCGTTGAGTAGAGTAGGGTAGGTAGCATAAGGAATCTAGTTTATCGAAGAGTTGCCACACTAGGCTCCTCGTTGATAGGGTAGTAGTGTAAGGAATCTAGCTTTTTATTTATGCTTCTCGACGAAGATCTCGACAATGGGAAGAATCTCGTGTGTTAAAAAGTCGATTGCATGCATGTCATATTCATCATCACATTACACATGGCATTGTAACAATCAAAAATTGGGAATTTCAAAAGAAGATTCTACATGTTCATCATGCCCCCATTCAATTGTCGCCATTCATGGCAATGGCATCCTCGATTATTAGCTCGTGGGGCCGGCTTGCAATTTGTGCATTGGGCTAAAAGGAGGAAATAATGTTGTTGTTGATACAAAATTAGCATCCGGTGAGCATAATCAATATAAAGTTGAATCTAGATCTAATTATGAGGAAGCAATATCTAATTAGAAAAAACCTTGTTTTATCTCTTCGTTGTTGGGAAACAAGAGCTGCTAATAGACCTTTTGTTTTCTCAGGTACAATTTATGCAATGCACTGGATGAAGCACCATGGTGCGAGTTGATGTGTCAAACTAGCGCTTGAATTTATATTTGAGTTGCAAGTTTGTAGCTCGTGGTTGCAATATATTACACAAAAATCATAATCGATGGAATGCTTACGGGTTAGTTTTACACGTTGGCGATGGACACTACCACGACGTGGGATTCCAAGGATCGTGATGAGAACTTGAAATGCTAACTAGATTTGCAGGAACATATGATTACGGGCCATGTATAGACATGGTTTCCATGCTTATATGATCGATGGGTGGGTGATCATATGTCGTACGTATTTTAGTGAGCACTAATGAGCACTAGTGTTACACATTAGGCTACGAGTGTAGATGCGCCTTTTTGTTGCATCGAATACCTCACGAAGGCACGTCCTGGCTGTTTAGAGAATTTGTGGATCACATATTCAGCAAAAGTGAAGGGCCTATATTCCGGGCGCGTGTCAGGTTGTTCTGCAGGAGTAGGTAGATCAGGAGGTGATATAATGTCCATTGTTCTATTGGGGGCCAAGAAGGTGCCGATAGACAGTCGCGGTTTGGATTTGTTCACAACTGCCCTATGTGGCACACTGTAGAACTTGCCTCGAGTCATCACCTGCAAAATCACAAATGCAAACAATCGGAATTGCTTTCAAAGTTGATGTTGTGAACACACTAGTGAAGCTTGCAACTTCCAACAATCATCATATTGTGAGCTCACCACATACGGTGTTCAATCAAAGCTACTTGAGTACGACAACCTCATGTCAATGGAAATTGTACTGATCCACATAATTGGAAATTCTTTTTGCCGTCAAGTTCCTAATTTAGAAAAGTCGTACTAGTTATTGGAAGTAATTGATCATGATGTAGTTTACGGATCCTGCTCCTCACCTCCAGCATGTCGCCGATGAGAATAGCGAAGCCATTTTTTTGAGGTCGGACTGCGACCCATTTCCCGCCTCTTTGCACTTGGAATCCACCGACGTCGCCTAGCTCTAGCACTGTGACTAGGCTCGCATCAGTGTGTTGTAGAAGGCCCAAGGTCTTGTCTGGTTCCGGGCATGGAGGGTAATAATTCCAACGTTGGATAATTTCTGAACCCTCATCTGAGTACCGGTCGAAATGCTCCGGGTCTACTCCCAACCCTTGTGCAAGCAGATGTAGCACTTGCATTGTACATTTCCTTAGAGCTGTCTCATATTCTACCACTGTCGCGCTGCAAATTTTCAAATAATGAAAATCCATCATCAGGGAGCTCACAAAGAATTAATTGTGAATTCAATTACAGCTGATCTAACTCGTTGCATCTGCAAATTATTAGTAAATACTGATCGATTCAATCATCATGATTCCGACTCGAACTTTCGAGGAAATTTTGTAAAACTGGGTTGAATGAAATTACAACTTCACGTACACGAAAGCTTTTCTCTCACAATCTTGGGAATGAATCTTGCTAGCGCAATCTTGCAAGAACGAGGCGTCGTTGGTGACGAAAAGGCCTTCGGACCAGCTACACTTGGCTGCGGAATTCCGTTCGACTTTGAATCCGTAACCACGTAGAACAACGCCAGTAGTAGCATCCTTCTCGATGAAGAGTTCCTTCTTGGTTGCCATTGGCAAATTGAAGAACATGTGTGCCTCCGTCTTCAATCTCTGTAACAACTCGACTGGAACGCCATGGTTCACGATGTTGAACACGCCCCACGTCTCGGCAGCCATTGCCATTTCAGCTGCGATGCGTGTCTTCACAACCTCAATGTCACTTGCTACAACACCGCCTGCAACTTGATCATTCAATCCCGCCATGTCTATCACGGGGACCTCTTCTTCGTATGCCTCGTATGCGACTCTGGGAGAGACAAGTTCAGCAGGCCAACAATATGCAGACGGAATGACTTTATCCCCGGGATTGACTCCCTCAATTCCATGCTTACTATAGTCGACATTGATTTCATCTTTCGACTTTGGTGGAAACGAATTACAATTATCCCTGCAACACATGTCCATCACTGGAGCAATGGAGATTCACAGATGTAACCCCCAAAATTACAAAAGAAAAAAGAAAAAAACAAACAGCTTATAACTCTGGGCTCTCTCCCAGCTGCTCCTTCCCTTCCTCAAATCTCTCCGCATTCCACGCTGCACAAATTACGTCTACCAATTATTACCCGATCACATTCATCAGGTACAGTAGGGCACAAAATTGAACTAATTGATCAACGTTTGACAAAAAGAGAACTGGGATTCTCACAGAAGTTCATCTCTCCAAAGCCAAAAATCTGAAGATTGAGAGAGAGAGAGAGAGAGAAAACGAAAGAAAGCCGAGGAGACTGCATTTACCACCATAACTGCGGTCCTTTATAAGCGAGAAGAGCCCGGTTTTCGGACATGTGCTTGAAAAGGATCACATGGGATGGGCCCCGCAACCCGCCCGGCCGCTTTTCTTTAATGCTGCTTTCTGCTGTTGTTTGGTTTTTTTAATTTGGGGGAGTTAGGAAGGAAGCTGGGGGTTCTGGGTTTTCCTGTGTGTGGGGGAGGTGGGAGTGTGGGTAATAGATAGTGTCAAGTTTTGCAAAATCAAATGTTGTAGTGGGAATTCATTGCAAAAAAAATTCTTAACCTGAAGAGTGCCTGCTGAGCCATTTTGTGTCATGTTTGCTTTCTTATTACAAACATATTGAATGGGTGGGGTGCTTTAATAGTAAGTACTATATTAGTGTACCATGTGCCATTGGCCCAAGTGTAAACTGGTTGCCAAATTAATTTTTCCATACAAATTAATTTTTTGTAATTTAATTGAATTTTCAATGACAATAATTACTCAAAATTCAATATCTCTTGCACCTCAGATCCAAAAAATTTCAAATCACTTTCATTAAATCTGACTCAATAAGGGCTTTCCAACATCGCCAAGAGTGTGCCCAAATTCTCCTATAATTGTTAGTTTTGATTTCAATGAATGAATTCTTAATTTTTAAAAATGCTCAATATTCAATAACGTCTGCACTTTAGGTCAAAACATTATTAAACTAACTCAATGTACCTGTACCCATCAAAAGGTATTCCTATGGTACCAAGAGCATAGCAAGAGGTGCCGTTGTTTGAGAGGTCTCAACTTGAGAAACAAAACAAACAAACTACCATCCTTCATAGATAGATGCCATAGTAGCTCCCACCAATTAGAAACTCAGTTTGGTCACAAACCACAAGCTCAAGATTAGGACCTTCTGGGATTGTTATAGTGATGGCTAAGCAAAAGTTTTGTACTTGCCACAGAAAAGAAATCTCACTGTTTAGATTACGGCAAGCAATTTGGTGGTGGCCACTCCTCCACGACAAAATGTAGTGAGGACCATCAAATACTGGATCCCCACGTTCCGTGTGCTTAACTTTCATGCCCAGTGTCCAAACTATGTGGCTTCTCAATAATGCTTCAATCTTCACATAAGATGATGAAGACACATATTGTCCAATACAGGTAGAGAATTTAGTTAGCAATTTGTCACAACCTTGGACCTCCTATGTGTTGCTGAACAATTAATAGTTAACCCCCTTCCTTGCATTTGGAGAGTTGTCTCAAAAGATATGTGCACCAAGCCCACATATTCCCATCAAAATGTGTTTCATGGGTTGAGGTGGGGCAAGTTTTATTTTGTGGCGAGGTTGACCATATCCACTGTGGATGTAGTGCCATATTGTCAAAAACGTCTTTTGCCTTTTAGCTTTGGGATCCATAGTTTAATTTGCAACTAGACTTGTGAGGTTTTTAAAAATTGTGCACTTATCAAAAAAATCGTTTTCTTGCCTTTGACACTATTAGCTTTCCAATGCCCCATTTAGTGGTGTTGTAGAAATCATTAATATCCTTGGAAAAAAAATTCAAAAAAATTGATATCTCATTTGCAAGCCATTCTGAACCTCCATTCTAAACCTAATGAGACTTTGTAAGGTCCTAGCCTAGTAACACGCAACACCACTATAATAGTTTAAAGGCTAGGAACTCTCATGAAAATTCTAGTTATGGGACTTCAATCCAAGTACATGTTGACAAAAACCACTCCTAATTAGGGCCTATTTTGCACATGGTGCTAAAGTGCGGTTATATGACGACACAGTGGTCGGTTGCATGAATAGTTAGGGACACCAGTAAAAATAAACTTTTAATGGTGTGCAGAATGTACAGAAGCAAAGGCCAAACAGAATTTATGTACTCTTTTCTGTCATGGTGCCAGGTTTAGGTTTAGGTATCTGAGTAACAAGACAAGCTAAATTCGCAACAATTACGTCAGGTCCTTACGTTGTTGATTGGTTGGCAAGTCCTAATGCTCTACAAGTGTAGTGGCTTCTCGATTGATTTTTTTCATTGTACTCAGAAGTCAGAACTCCTGAAGCCCCACCACCACGCCCACAACGCTTCACTATAAAAAACGTTTTTCAAAAATAGTCTTTTTCAAAATGAGCATGTGATCAATATGCACACAATGGGGATGCGGGGGGACCCAAAGACAACAATAATAAATTATTTATTGCATGTGAAGTGTCAGCATGTCGGTTGCTTGCAATCACTCGCAGCTTTTTAATCTACCGATGCCTCAAAACAGGAGGAATGAGTAGACCAAAATTCTGCAGGGTTTTGCAATGAATAGGCCTCCTCCTTGGCCGGCCACAGTGAACTACGAACCAGCAGACCAACGAAACAATGAGGGATGGATAGTGGGTGCACACAAAACACTTTTACATTTGGTGTCAGTCCCCTGGCTAACCATAGTGCTTCACTCAAGTGATACTACTCTTTCTACCTATTCTAGCGGTTTATTAGCCCTTACCTACATGCAAAGTTCTAACCATCTACTCACTTCATACCCACCTATTTTCCTACCTATCTATTTAGCTACAGGTCGTCTTTTCTAAAATTTATATCAAGGTGAAACTGGATCGTTATCAGTTTGCAGTTCATCCTCATCTGATTCATATCAGGCTTCCAATGAATAGTGAGACAGAAGACATTGGTTCACTTTGGCCAGAGTGAACCAGCACCTGCCAGTGCACCATCCAGATGGAAAGTATGTGGACCAGATACCCTTTGTGTCCCATCTCTGACCATGGTAGTTAGATATGTACTAACCACTGTTGGCAGGTTCCCCAGATTGAAATGTTAAACTTGAAGGGTTCATGTTCTTGTGACTTAGATTTGAATCAGTAATTTTTCTTTTTTTGGTGGAACCAGCGCCAAGATCAGACAATGAAACTAGTGTTTTTTTAGAATTAGAACTGAAACTCAAATTTTGAAAAATGAGTCTTGAACACTAGTTACATTCTTTAGGTAAATCAATTGGTTTTTTTAGAAAAATTGGAAAGTATGCTAAATTTCATAGATAATTGACTGATTTTGATTAATTTTGAAACTCCATTCATATATTATCCCCAATTTTAATTAGTTGTAAAATTCTATACCTATACAATTTCCAATATTGAGGAGCATGTCATGCATACATGAAATTAGACCTGATTTTGGACTTGGCCCAAAGGTTCTTGAATTTGAAAAAACGTTTCAAAATCAAAATTGTGAAGTTCAAACCTACCCCTAGAGAACCTACCAAAAAAATGTTAATGTCAAATGCAAGAAAAGGAAGAACTAGCCAACATTAATACTAACCAATGTTGTGCAAATATTGATTTTGGCTTAGTTATCAACTAGGGGTTCAGGCAAGATATGATCAAACTATTGGGTCCACAATTAACTAAGATGGGTAAAACCCTACCTAACCTAGTATCAAGTTTTTAAAGACCCAACAAGACCCTATTTGGCATGGATTTTAACAAAAACAAAACCTTAAACCTATGTCATAACGTGTATTTTGAAACTTAATCCAAGTAAATATACATGATCTCCTTAAACCTAAAAACATTTCATCCAAATAGGTTATCTATTTTGTCATGAATCAATAGTTGGATCGATCGTCACATCTCATGTTTGGCTTGGAAATTGTGGCAACATGGAATGCAGAGAAATTTATTTTTTGTGTGAATTTTATGCACAAAAACCTAGATTGACACTATATCAAGTGGTTGTCAAATATCATATTGCAAAAAATAATTTTTATGCATACTAGGTGGATATTACAAATAAATAACAAAGGGAATTAAAACTTAGTAGCATTGCTTTAAAAAACTAGCAAGTCATTGCATAATGATTCTATCCTTTATGGCAAGTTCAAACTGTTGTTGCATGGGTAATGTTTCTAGTAGGTCCAACCTAAATAATGAAAACTCATCCAAGCTGAAAACCATTCTAATAACTCAAATACAAGAGCACCTAGGAATTATGGAGCTATGGGTTTGTAGCTTCTTGGGTTCAATTGATGTTGAATCTTGAAGTCATTCAATTATTATAATGCATATAGATTTTCTCCCCTTTTCATTTCTTGTTTTGTTCTTATTCTTTTGTTTGTTTTTTTTTCACACTTTTGTTTCCCTCCCTCCTATTTTTATTTGCTTTTATTTTTTCCATGATTAATTTTTTTCCTTTTGATTTTTTTTTGTTATAAGTGTTATAAGTGTAAAGGTTTGGCTGTTGGAGCTTCACAATCAATAGATAGTTGTGCACTTGAGAATTTCCATCACCAATGAACTTGTAACTTCTCAAGTTTGACAAACATTGAAGCTTGAAGCTGAAAATGCACTACACGTATGTCTTTTCCTCTTTTTGCTTTCATACTTCCTTGACTTTGTTTTTTAATGCTCTTTCCCTCCTCAATTTTTTTTTTCTCATCATTTTTTTGGTTGTTGTAGGTGTTGCAAATGAAAAGGTTTTGATTGTAGTTTCATGATTTATCAACATTTTCTACATCTCACCATTTCCCCTATTAACAAACTTTTAAATTCATGTTTCATTGATAGTTTCTACACTTGCTAATGGACTTGATCTTCTACCATGAACAGCCAAAAGCTTCTTAATACAAGCAAGATGTTCTTTCTTCTTCCTCCTTTCTCTTGTTTTTTTCTCTTTTCACCATATTCTTTTTTTTTCACCATACTTTGTTTTTTGGTTTCATTCTTTCCTCACCATAAATTCTTTTGTTGTAGTTAATTTCTCTTTGATGTTATAAAATTATCTTTGTAGCTTCAAGGTAAATTTATTTTTTGCCTCTCTCTTTCTTTTCTTGTTTCTTTTAGGGTATATTTTACAATGAACTTCACATGATAAAAACAAGTGTATATGTTTGTTGTTTTGGCTAATGTGGGTCCATTTGAATTGCTTGTTTTTCTTGAAAGACCATTCAACCTATAACAATTTTATTTTATCAAAAGGAAAACCCCTAATTTATGTCACAAATGTAGGTAAAACATAAGGTGCACAAAAAGAAAGAAAAATACTCTTCCATTTGATATCACATTTTTTCAATAACCAACAACCTTTGCAACAAAAAAAACCTTACACAATAAGCAATTTCTGGAATATTTGGTTTTTTAAATCATAAAGGGTTACCATCCTTTGTCTTCAACCAAAAATATTTGGTTGAAACATTAGTTTTACAATAATTTGGTGCTATAATAGTAATGTATTCATTTAAATAGCAATTCACAAATGAAATGTTCTTAACTATCATGCAAGAAACCAAGGAGAGTTACATCCTACCCCCCCTTTTTTTGTGTTACATGTATTGCTTTGGAAGTTTTGTGTTCATCATGATACATTTGCCATGGTTGTCAACTTCATCAATAGTTCATGTGAGCTCATTCACATGACTATGGGGATATTTGAGGCGTTCATTATAATAAGGCAACCATGGTAAACCATGTAAAAGTCTTGTTGGAGTTTTTTTTTTGTGACAAGGCAATTCCTTATTTTTAAAACAAGGGGTCCAATTTAAATACTTTGATTGTGACTTTAACAAATGTTGCACATCTTGTTCCACCCTTCAATTAACACACCCATTTGACATTTGTAAGGTCATGGTTTGATCACACCATGTCAAAGGTAGCATAATATGTTATTGGTGATTTAAAATCTTTAAGGTTTTTAGAAAAAAAACTTAAAGGTTACTTAAGCAACATTGCAAAAGATTATTACATGGACTAAAAACATTAAAGAAGGGGAGGTAGAAATGGAAGGATTTATGTATCACTATGGGGCTACCACTGTTCATAACCCCATTGAAAACCCAATTTGCCTCTTGCATCATCTTGTTTGGATAAGAAAGTTTAAAATACTAGATTGCAATCGAAAGAAATCATAATCAAATATACACTTCGTGATCCTTACCAAAAAAATAAAATGTAAAGTAACCATAAACTAAACCTTAGCATATTAAATTTTAAAACTTTATTTATTTCAATGATAATTTGGACATGTTATCAAACTTTGTATACAACATATTATAAACCCAATGTTAGCAACACAATGGCTTGACAAGGATTGAAAAGGTTTTGACTCTAATTTCTTGCACTTATGTGTAGAAATATGACTACAACTTCAAATATATATATTTGTGTATACTTGATTGTGATTTCACTAAATCACCATTTTCATTAACAACAGGTTTTACATTTGTCTTCATAATGCCTCTTGGTTGGGCTTGGGCTATTTTTAATCCATAAAATATATATATATATATTGTCAAACAATGTGTTTAAAAACTAAAATCAAAGTTATAGGTTGTTGATAGATGCATTGTTGATTCATGGTGATTTTGATTAAAAATTTTAATAATTCAAATTACAAAATGATGACACCAATTATCAACATATTGACTCCATTCTTGGCATTTTTTGCATGACATACAATTAAGCCTACACACGCAATATGTTGACAATCACGTTCAACCTCTATTTCAAGAACATGAAGATTATATGAGTTTATGTGGAAGTTCATTCATATGTTGTCATCCAAAATCATTGCATATTATGACACAAAAATTGTGCTTGTTTTGTTGTTGTAGGTTTGTGTCGATTTAACTTTGGCAAGGCATTGGTACAACTACTAATAATGTTGAAGATGATGATTTTTTGGGTGGTAGATTATATCATTTAAAGACACAATTATGTCAACCTTGAAAAGTGAAATGCAACTATTTGGAAATTATATATGTGTGATCAATAGAAACAAAAACCCTTTGGTTTGGTGGATTGCTCATGCAATGCAATTTGAACATGTTTCTTTTTGGGTCATCAAGTGCTTGGAGTTATAAGTTCATAGATTGAGATTGAAAAAAATATATAATGTTGTTGGTGTGATCATGAATCTTCAATATTTTATATTAGGGATCAAAAATTTGGATTACTTCATCCTTGCTACTAAGAAATGGCCTAACAATGTTCATGTTAGGTGTGATGGAGCTATGAAACCTAAAAACATGTTAAATTTTATGATGTGAGACCACTTTGATTGAAGAACATTGAAAACTCATTGAGGAAAAAGGTATGTTGAAAAAGATAACTATGAATTCAATTTATTTTGGCCAAGTTTTGTTTCCAATCAAACTTAGTGTAAAACATTGTTTGATTTTAATGTATAGATAACATGCATTTGCATCTTTTTTAAAAAATTAATTTAATTATTTTATGTTAATTAGATGTTAGTGGGATTATAGACCACAATTTGCAATCAAAGCTTATGAAGCTTTTAAATGTCAATTGTGAACAAGCTTTGGAAAATGGGCGACGAACTAGAAGCTATTGTAATGTGTGGTGATCAAGTTTTTAATGAAAATATATGTTTTGCAAAATGTGGCTCTCGTTCATTGCATAATTAAGTCCATAGGAACTAAGGACACAAATGTACTTAATAAAATTGAATATGCTTCTAAGTAGGTAATGACAAGAAAGGTTGTAACCAATGTTCTATAAGAAGAATGGAATTGTTATTTGTTGCATTTATGGTTTAGTGAGTTTTAAACTAAGAAATGACCTTGATGGTTTGTGAATGATAGAAGCCACATGTGTTTGGATTATTTTGCTATTGTAATGTCTAATGTCTAAATGTACCAAATTTGTAATCTTTGATGAAGGTTGGAGAATGCAATGACATTAGTTTGTTAAGGAGGATGTTAAGGAGTCAATAGTATTAATTTGCTTGAATATGAGATTGTGGTAGAGAGGAATGGGTTGTAATAATTGGAAAGTATGGTAGAAGAAAGTAAAGTGTGTATTTTTTAAGTGTCATGATAATTGGAAAGTCACAAATGTGAACTTATAATTTGAATAATAATTGGAAGTGTGATTATGTGTGAATGATTATGGGGATGAAAGAGGAAAGATATTGTTGTTCATACAAGAGAAAATCTAATACTATAAGCATCTTCGGACTTTATTTGACTATGCTTGTGTTTTAGATTTGTGATTAAATTTGCTTTGCTAACCTTGAAGTTATGTCAATTTGAATTGGTAGCCTTAAATTTGAATTGCAATTGGACTTGCTTCCTTTTCCAAACCATAAACCATTAAACTTAATCCTTGCTATATATAAAGGTTTTAATAAAATGAATAAATTTAAAATAACATTATCCACTTGTTTTATTAAAATTGAAAAAATATATTTACCTAAAATTGCAAGTTCCCTTCAAATAGATATTTGTTCAACATTGGTTCAAATTTTAAATACATGCTTGTCTTATTGGATTAAAAACTTCTTAGCTAGATGCATACAATTATGTAACCATGCTAATCCATCATATGTAAATACAATATTCTAGATATCATTCACACATTGGATCAAGTTCAAGCCAAATTTTTATGCTCAAATCCTTCACCAATGCATGGTCTCTTCCCTATGGGGAGTGCAAACAAATTATAATAAAAAATCTTTAAACCTTTAAGATCCAATTATTTGAAACCTTGTATGAGTTTGAAAAAATAATTTCACGGAGATCTTTATGAAAATGAAAACATTAGCCAACACTGTTAATGAAGATCCACAACTATCTACCCATCTAGTGCATTACCTACTTAGTGATCACTGACATTCCCTATTACAACCTACGATAGTATACCCTCTTACATAGTTTGTTACTTGTTAACTAGGTTGTGTGATGTTGGAGCAGAAGGATTCACATGACAGGTTGCCAAGGTGGAACATTGGTAGGTCAGTTGTAGTTCATCCAAAATTGAGTCATAAAAGGTTTCCAATGGATGGTGGTGCGTTGGTCGGTGTGGAGTCACATTATTTGCTGTTGGTTGGTTTGTTTTGACCCCTGAGTCACAACTTGCCATGGTGGATGACAATTATCTCTTGGCTGTTAGTTGAAATGTTTCTCTAGTTGGGACTTTTGGGGATTTTGAACTTTCAATTTCCAGAAAAGTATGGGCTTAAGTTTTTAAATCCATCTTCCCCAATTTATCTTCAAAACCATACATAAGAGTTAACCCCTCAACTTCCATGAGCATGGTGTGGGATTTTAGTGCTTTAAAAAATTAGCTTTTGGACTTTGAACTTGCTCGCGTATATTAGATACTTAAATTCAACACCACTAGGGAAAATGGACATTTTGAAAGTTTTGACTTCTTTTGAATGTTTTAACCCTTCCCTGCAACCTCAACTGACCCCTTTGGAAAGGCCCACAAAGCTGTTCATTGTACCTTTTAAAGAATGGTAGTTGCCACTTTGCTTGTTCTCATCAAGAATTTGCAATTGTTGGTCGGTTGCAACTTATGTCACTCAAGTTTTCTGGGCCCTTCCTTTTTAGCATCATCACCAACGTGTTCCATGCAACTTGGCTTGTTGCGTGCAGATTTTTCTTTGTCTGGGAATTTTGACATGACAACTTTGGTCAACACAGGAAGGTTTATCCAGGCTCTCATGGATTGGGATTTGGAAGCTGAAAATTATGCCCTTCCCCTGCCGATACTTTAGTGTTCCTATGAGTTCTCCAAACTGTTCCCCTGCCTTTAATGTTGAAGACTGAGTGGGATACTTCCACTTTTGGCACCCATCATGGCCATAAGCTCGCCCTAACAGGCTAGCCCAATTGCCTGCCAGGAGCCAAAATGGGGCAATGACCTGGCCCATTATCTAGTATATTTCCACAGATTGTGGCTTGTAACCTGTACAGAGTTATGTGCTCAAATTTGAGCCTGGATTTGTGTGTCTCTTAACCACCCTCCCCAAACTAAAAAACAAATAACTCAACTACTAGGGTCTGTCCACACATAACCGGCTTTGAAGGCTGACTCGCTAATGTGCCTGTTCCTGACCTGATCAGACATGCACACCCCAGTCATATGACATATCTAAGCTGCTTGTATCTGATTTGCAGTGTGGACAAAAAATTGATCCATTCCATTCTGTGTGGGGATGAAAAGTGATTCCAATCCACCGGCTGAGCATGTAATGGATCTAAAGGACGCTGGTTATGTTGGGTAATAGTAACAATCCATGAAGACAACTAGCAATACACTCAAATCCACCTGCTTGAATCCCTCTCATGACAGCCATTGCAACAATGTGATGAAATCATTGTTCTCATTTGGACCATTGGACCACATCAAAGGATTGATCACCACCCTTCTTTTTCCCACATCTAGGTTCATAGTTGAAGATTTTTCATCATCTACAGTCAGTGTAAAATTCATTTTTATTTGATTGGAGGAAGAAACTCATTTGTATTGATGTTGTTGCTAAGCTTGTAAGTTTCCTAGCCTCACTCCAACCCACTAACTCACGGCTCAAAGCACATCCTTGCACAGCAGATCCTTTTGTCAATTGAAGGGCATTCCAATGCAGAAGGTGCTTCCACCTACGGAAGATGCTTTTGCCATGTGTCATGATAAGGTAGGCTGACATATTGTGTGATAGGAAACCTTTAATCGCAGACAGACAAAAACATTCACATGCAGAACAAAACCCTAGAAAGATCAAAAATTTAAGACAGGGTCAGAAACCTGACCGCGCTTTATTCTGGGGAAGGCCTGCCCCTCTTGGCCCCCTCTAATTTTCAGGCTTAGTACCTAGGGCTACTGCCCCCAGGGCTATGACCCTCAAATTAGAGAAGACCCTAGGGAGCAAGCATGCCCATATACATTTCAATAGACACTTATACTTTTGGCATCTCTTAGAGGAAACAACAAGGTCTGTTGTAGTTGTATGAATGGGGTCCCATGCTCAGCAGCACTAATTTTATTTCCAAAACAAAAAAGTCCACATTATGGATAAGCTGTTAAAATGAATCCCTGATTCTTTTTTCCACCAGAAAAAGAGGGATGGCAACGCGTCAACACAAGAAGTACATTGTCCAAATCAATAGCTTCGAACCCCAGACACGTGTAGAAATGCATTAACAAATCTATAATGAGAATTAAGAGCTGACTTGCTGACATGTCTTTTCTTGATTGGACATCCACAGGCCTACATATCAATCTGCATGTGTTTCATTCTGTGTGGATGAAAAGTGATCCATATTCATCTATTGAGCAAGTTATGGACTTGGTAACTGGCAAGACCTGCCAGGTTACTGCAAAAAGTCGAAGCATGAGAGTGCCAAGACTTTTTCTGGTAACCGGGCAACTTGAACCCGTTACCAGACATAATGGTTAGCATTGGACACAAGATGAACGTTGGTGGATGAGGGTTATGGAATCAACCCAATGGTCTGCACATACAAGTTATTAGTTATAACCTGTTACAGCCAGTCAATGGGGTCAGGAGGTGCTCCTCAAAACTGGTTATGGATGTCAATGACACTGGACATGTTCAGTAATTGGCTTGTGTCTACTAATTACCAGAAGTAGCCTTGATGTTCCCACACCTCAGCTATTTTCAATAACCAGCTCTGTCTCTAGCTGGTTATCTAGTACATAGCTACTCTACAAAACACTGGGTGTTCTTGAAATATCAACACACATTGGAGAAGAATTCTAAATTATCAATATATGCATATTTTCCATAATGCAGTAAAAAGACAAGAAGCTCATCCTATAATTTAACTTACCTTTATCTACAGGGGAAGGCCTGCTCCTGAGGGCCCCTACAGTGAGGGTTTGTAGTCTTGCAGACTGTAGCCTGAGGGCGGGGCCCGAAAATTAGGGGAGGCCTTTGGGAGCAGGCTTTCCCCAGTGGAAATCTGAAAAGCTTTTTATTCTAATGGCAGAGGGATCTGCACATGATCAGTGTTAGGGTGCTTCAACTGACAAAGGCATCTTGTGTTGGGTTCAACTGATTCGATAGTACTTTCATGCTTTTGCTTGAACCAGTCAGAAAACACCCCAAGCTTGTTTTCTGTGGTAATAGGTTCTATCACGGCCTGTTTCAAAGTGTAACCCTCCATTACTTCACATCACTAGTGGAATTTTCCCTACTTCACCCCTACCTCCCACTCCATTGCTCAAGAGCCATTGCAGCGAGAGCAGGAGCACAACCAGCACAACAGAGGCAGCACATGCTTAAAGCTTGAAGCCAATGCGCTCAAACTTGGAACTCCGAATTGCCTGAAGTGGGACCCACACAGGACCTAGAGTGGGAGCTTAAGGTAAACTCCTTCCCTTATGCCTTATTTTTTCATTTTGCTACAACGCAATGAAGAAGGCAATGGCATTGCTATTATCGCCTTCTTTATTTTGTTGCAATGCAGCAAAGAAGGCGACTAACACGCTCCCAAGCTCTTTGATAGACTCAAATGTGAATCTGAGGTGAAAACAACAGAAGAGCAAAGAATTGGGGACACGCTCCTTGGTTCGCAACACTTTGAAGGGGAAGAAAGGTGTGCTCGAGCTCCGGTATGGGACTAGGAAGAATGATAAACATTTAATCATGCACATGGACCTGCACAAAACCAAACAACAAGTTGGTTAGTGCATAGTTGGAGCACTTTTGATGCTAAGACGAGCCACGAGCAAACTCGAACTCACAAGACTCACCATGGCCCGGACTTGAGGGAAGCCACCATCTTCCCCCTTATAGTATACTTTGTGCCTCTTCACAAGGCCCACATCCAAATGGCATTTTGTCTTGGGACTCCAAGTGAGAGTACCAAATTTCTCACAATTGGGACTCCCACAAGTTTGCGGGCCCATAACATGCGTACAAACCTCCGATTAAAATGAAATCACCAAGCAACGTTGTAGCCCTCATTGAGAGCTTTCCAATGGTATGTCCATACCACCTGCACGCGAGGAAATCAAGGTGATTCCCGATTTTTAGTGATTGGGAATCAAATTGTCAATTTGAATCCTAACCTTCCTTTTGGCCATAACTTGTGTTTCAAATGTCCAAATGGGTCATAGGAGCCCATTTTAGACATTTGCATTCCAAGAGCTTTCCAATGATATAAGGAATTTCTCAATCCATTGAATTTCAACCCCTATAATCGCTCTTTAAAGGTTTGGGAATCCACCAGGACTTTAACTCCCAAAGTGGAAGTTCCCTTGAAAGTGTGAGGGTTCATTCCCTCACACTTTCCTACATTCTCAAAAGCATGTGGCGTGACTCCGAGGCTTCCCTCTTGGCCCGCAACCTTGCAAGTCCTTACCTTAGTCACGAGCCCAAGGCTAAGGTTGCGACAATGATGACAAGTTATCATTGCTTTCTTTTTTATATGTTGCTGCAATGCAACAAAGAAGGCAACAACAAACTGTCATTGCCTTCTTCTTTTTGTGTTGCTACAATGCAATAAAGAAGGCAAAAATAGGTTGTCGTTACTTTCTTTTTTTGTTGCAGCATAGCAAAGAAGGCAACGACAACATTACTGCCATCACCTTCTTCTATTTTGTTGCAACGCAACAAAAAAAATGACAATAGCATGTCGTCGCCTTCTTCTTTTTATGTTGCATTGGTAGCAATGTTGCCATCATTTTCTTCTTTTTGTTTGTTTGTAGGGCAATGAAAAAGGCAACGACAATGTTGTTGTTGTCGTTTTTTTTTTTGAGTGTAGGAAGCAACGGTAACATTATTACCATTAGCTTTTTTTTTTTTTTGTTGCAACATAGAAAAGATTGTGACAACAACCTACCGTTGCCTTTTTTTTTTTTGCAACACAAAAAGTAACGGTTGTCATCGCCTTCTTTTTTTTTTTTGTTCCAGCGCAGAGGCAACGGCAACAAGGTCACCTTTTTCTTTTTCTTTTTTGTTGTAATGTAATGAAAAAGGTGATGGCAACCTTCTGTTTTGGTGTTACTGCAGGAAAAAAGGTAACAACAATGAGCTTTAGTCTTTTTTTGTAGTTCCACTATAACAAAGAAGGTGATAGCAGCAATGTCGTCACCTTCCTCTATGGTGGTGGAAAAGGCGATGGCTAAAGGCAACTTTTCCCTTTTTTTTTTTCTTTTTTTTTTTGTTGCTTTTGGTTTAATTCAGTAGAATTGATAATTAATAATGAAATGGTGGTTTTATTTTTTGTTAAAGGTTGGAATGGCTAGAGGAAGGAAATCGAGGAAAAGTGGTGGTAGTGAATTGGAAGTTAAAAAGCAAATTGTTAGTGCATCAGATCAAGCACTTGTTGAGAAAAATGTTGCTACATGAGATCATGCAATTGTTGAGTAAAATGTTGTTACATTAGACAAAATAATTGTTAAGCAAAATGTTGTTGCATTAAATCAGGTAGTTGTTGAACAAAATGTTGTTGCATCAAATCATGCAATTGATAAGCAAAATGTTGTTGCATCAAATCAAGTAGTTGCTGAGCAAAATGTGGTTACATCAAATCAAGCAATAGTTAAGCAAAATGTCGTTCCATCAAATCAAGCAATTGTTGAGCAAAATGTCGTTGCATTAGATCAAACAATTGTTGAGCAAAATGTTGTTGCATCAAATCAGGCAGTTACTCAACAAAATGTTGTTACAACAAATCAAGTTATTGCTCAGCAAAATGTTGTTGCATCAAATCAGGCAATTGCTCAACAAAATGTTGTTACATCAAATCAAGTTATTGCTCAACAAAATGTTGTTGCATCAGATCAGGCAGTTGCTCAACAAAATGTTTTTGTGTAGTGCGAAATTAGGTCACCGTGCAAACCTAAACGCTGGCTGATCTTTAGGTGTAGATCGCCTTATCAGCCGTCATCTTATTACGGCGCCCCATTACTACTGCATGGAGTTGCATGGGTTGTTTGATCTTTGTTGGTGTGTGCTGAATGGTTCAGGAAAATTGGCAGTTGGAAATAATGAGAAGGTATGGAGCCAAATTGATGAAAAGGAGTAAGTAATGGCGGTAGACAATGGGAGCTAGATAGAACAGAGTAGGAGGATTTTCGAAAGGCTTCAGGAAGAAGCTAACGGATGTCTGATGGGAAAAATGGTGGTTCAGAAACGACGAGGGGAGATTAGGAAGAGGAAGAAAGGTAGAATGGGAGTGATAGTGGTGAGAAAAGTGTGAGGAATGGACAGTTTTGTTGTTCGGTGAAAAAAATCAGGAAGTCTGATTTTGGTAAGGAAGATAATTTTGGTAACATAATTAGCTGTTTTTTGGAGATTCGGGAGGCAAAGGATTGGGATCTTTGAAAAACATAGTGATGAAAAGTACTGTTAGCTAGGAAAGCTTGGCTGAATGCTAGAATTTTCCGCTGCGCCTGATACCTAGCCAAGCTGCTGTAGAGGAATTCGAGAGAGAGAGAGACTAGACAGCATTGGGAATCTGATGTTTTGTGAACATTTGATGGAAATCAGGCTTGTGCTTTCGAGCAATGTATATAGTTTGTGATAAAAGAATTTCCTTTGCTTGCATTTGTGCGAATGGGCGAAGCAGGAGATGGATGATGTGAAATCTGCCCTATTGTTGTGTGAAAGCAAAGCACTTGTACGTCTCTACTCTTGTAATGTGCGTATGGAAGAGTCAGTAGGCAGTTAGTGTGTTGTGGAAGATCAGAGGTTTGAATTGTGTGAAGAAGAATAGGAAAACATGGACGCTTGGGGTCGTGCAGGCAGTCAGTGTACTATGTGATTTTGGACCCTCTCTTTTTTGGTTATAGTTGCATCAGATTAGGCAGTTATTGAGGGAAATGTTGTTACATCAAATCAAAAAGTTACTAAGGGGAATGTTATTACATTAAATCAATCAATGGGTGAGAAAAATGGTTGCTCTATCAAATTTAAGACCTTAAGAGCAAAATTTTGCTTAATCAGAAATAAAAATTTTAAATTGATGTATGAATTAATCTATGTGGATTAGAGTTGACAAGGATTACAATTTGTAATATAGATTGAGGATTTTAATTAAAAAATGATGGATGTTTTAAAATTTACGTACATTAAATTAATTGCATATAAAAAAATTATACAAATTTTTTTTAAGTTTAATTATATCTTGATGGAAGGTGCGGGATTTTTTTTGTCAAATTTTTTTTTATCGCAATACCTAAAAATAATTAAAGTTTGCAAGATTTGTATCTGAATGTGTGATTTTATGTTTTACAATACCTGCATTTGATTCTGAACTCTTTATGTGTAAGGTTTTAGGGTTAAGATTTTTTATTTACAAAGTAATGATTTTTTTATAATATTTTTTGGGTTAGGTCCGGAACTTGAAACTGACCGAGTTTCTCAGCCACCGGCACCCCCTTGTCCACCTAATTTGGCTCGAAAGGACAAAGAACGAATGAAGGTTATGTCCAAATGGAAGTGTAAAGTTGGCACTTGCATTGTTGCATATTATGCCAAATGGTTATTGAACAAGCATTTGAAGGAGGTGCATGGCTTGGTGGTAGAAAAGGCCAGACGTGGGAGGCCTTCAACTTTTGTAGGAGGTCATTGACATCAAGACCATGCTAAAAATGAATGCTTGAATCTTGAAAAATGTCATGGCCGTGCAAAGGCGAAATGATCAAAAGGTTGTTAGTCGCACTCATGCCAAAACACAACAAGAATGGGATAAGTTGATAACTCTTGCAAAACAATGTCCACCATTCCCAAAACTAGTTTTAGTGAAATTAACTTCAGAGTAATTGTTGTAGTTGTTGGGTTTCAATGCCTGAGGTGTGGGGAACGTGTTTCAAAATGCAACATCATGGATGGAGAAAGATGAAGATTTACAAGAGATTATTCCATCCACCCATTATGTATATGCACGACGATTGAAAATGGCATGGGATGTAAAAAATTAGGATCGAAAGTCCAATAAAATAAGTTAGATAGAACAATTAACAAATGTATTGTTTTTTCATGAATCTAGAATGGTTCATGGAAGGTAAGAAACAATAATAATCAATTTTTATTGTATTTTTATAATTTTGTTCCATCGAAGGTGTGTTAGGGTTTAATTTGGTGGTATTTGGGTGTTTATAGGGTTAAGGAGATAACAAAGGAAGAATATGTTGCAAATGCAATTCAAGTTGAGATGTAACATTGCCATTTCTCCATTTTTTGTCATGTAATAAAGGTTACAAATGCAACACTTGCTTACCAAATTAAACACAAGATTATAAATATTTATATGGTTTATAGTTTTCACTTTATATAGTTAACTAGGTTTTTTCAATCCTTTTATTTTTTGGACTACCCAATTTTGAACTTTGGTCCTCATATATGTTATAAAAGAACCTTTTTTTTCATTGGGTTTTTTAACAATTTTCATCCACCCACTTTTGTACATCTTTTATCAATATAATATTTTATTATAGTCACATTTGTTTGATGGGTATATGGTTAATAATATATGGTTTTTTTGTCATAATTTTCTTAATACTTAAGATGTAAGAATCAAACCTTGAATAGGCCCATATGAATAGGTGACATTAATTTGTCTAAGGTCTATAAGGATCAAAATGAACATTGTGCAATACTTACATCTAATGTGATAAAACTCACATCACCTAAAGACTTTTAAAACAATACACACATTTTTAACATATAATACTTACATCATTTTCTATTATAAATTCCATAAGGCCATTTCATATATGTAATACCCACATATAAGATCCCATAATAGTCGTCGGTTTTTACATTCATTGTAATACCTGCAAATAGGATCCCATAATAGTCGCTGGTGTTTTATATTCATTGCAAAACCCACATTTTGTCATAAACTCAATTTAGAATAATAATTAATTTAGGTATATATAAAAAACATATTTTGGGTACCCAAACCACTTATTAGTTATTTTGAAATGACGTTACATGTGAATATTACGATTAGGGTTGGGTCTTCACATAAGGTTTGCCTCAATCACCTATTGATTATTTTAGTATGAACGTACATGCAGATATTACATGTAGGCCTTCGACTTCATTCAAAGGCCCACCCAAACTACATATTGGGTATTTCATACATGTGGGTATTGCATTTAAGGTTGCCATTTCACTACAAGTTTTACCTTGATCACCTATGGGTTATTTTGAAATGAATTGGGATATAGTTACTGCATTTAGGGTTAAGGTTTCATATAATTTTGCAATATTCACACATGTACTTACTTTCATTAATTACAAATTTAGCCTTAATTTTATTAATAAACTAATTTTTTTTTTTAACAAAACACAAAAGAAAGTATGTCTTTTACCATTTGTTAATATCTCCAAATTGATTTCTTTCACTTTCTTTTAAAATATATATTGCATTATTTTGCATATAAAATTCCCCCTTAAATGCATCATAGATTTATTTTATTTACTATAGACTTGTAAATTAACTGTTATTTAATTTAAGGTTTCCCAAACTCTAAATTTGAATCATAATCCAATAGTATGTACTTATAACAATTATATGAAAAAATGTGCTTTCTTTTTAATAATTTTTTAAAATTCAAATTAATATGTTATAAGATAATAAAAAATAGACATTAAACTATCATAAATGCTTATTAGGCTTACGTGGCCTAGGCTAGTGAACTACCTATATAACTAATATGTTTACTTAATAAGTTCAACCACTTTCAATACCTACATAGACCATCTAAGATATTAACCTAAAAGGCCTAAACTAATGGATAAACAACATAATAGGCCTATATTACATAGGTAGCCTATTAGGTAGTTATTTATGTTACTTAACAAGTAGTTTATTAACATATTACTCGTGTTTAGGCTAAGTTGTTTAATTTGGTCAATGTCAACATTTTAGTCAATCTGACAACCTTGGCAATGAACTTTCATTGAAGCTCGTAATTTATCAAGCCTATAGATTCTTGGTTTTTCTTATGAACATTATTGTGTTTTTTGGATAGTCAAGTCACGTTTCAGCTTTTAAAGGTGTCAAAAACATTACATCACAACTTGGCTCTCACAAAACTTTCAAATCCACATAAATTCTAGCATGGCTTCTAAGATTTTATGAGCATTTTCTGTGAATTTAAGAATTCTAAAATATTAATAGCTAAGTTCATTAAAAATAATTGTAATATACATATAATTATATATTATTTTAAATAAATATGTATCAAAATTAATATAATTCCATAATATCATTATTTATATATAATGTATTATAAATAACAATATATTTGGACCAAGTTTTAAACCAATATTATACATCATAAAAAAGAAAATTTTAAGCTTGAACTTTTAAATTTTTAATCTTGAAAAACTTTGTATTACATTTTAAGGTTGGATTTTCACATAAGGTTTGCTTCTTACCTTTGTGTGATTTTTCCAACCTAATTTTTCCATCTCTTTGAAGAAAATATTATAATGAAATTGTATTATTTCACATATGTCTAAACCCTAAAATTTTCCCCCCAATTTCATATAAAATATTTCTGATAATTAATGAATTATCAAAAAATCATATAATTAAATAATTAATAGACCAATATTTTGAAAAAAATTAATGATTAATTATTAATAATTAAATAATCATTTATTTATTTAAAATAATTCACTTCAATAATAGAAATTTGGATTTAAAAATCAGATTGATTAATTTGACATTTGATTGATTAACTTAAATATATATATAAGTTATTGAAATCACTATTTAAAATAATTATTCCATGTTATAGATTGTTAGTTCAACTTTTCCATGAAAAATTCCTACACCAAGATAAACTTGATCACAATTGTCATTGTATTATTTGTTCCACAAACAATACAACCTCTTTTCAAATTCAATGAAACAAAATAAGAATCATGGAACTCCTAATCAATTACCTTAACATGTATACACACCTTCGTTAGCATACTATTTTGAATTGGATTAATTATTTTGTAGTGACCCAAAATGCGAGTATTGCATTTAAGTTGGGATCTTCATTTAAAGAGGCTTAAACCCCACATGAGTAATTTTAGAGTGACCCAAAATGCAGGTATTGCATTTAGGTTAGGATCTTCATTTAAAGAGGCTTAAACCCCACATGCGTAATTTCGGAGTGACCCAAAATGCGAGTATTGCATTTAAGTTGGGATCTTCATTTAAAGAGGCTTAAACCCCACATGCGTAATTTCGAAAAATACGGATATTATATTTAGGCTAGGATCTTCATTTGAAGAGGCTTAAACCCCACATGTGTAATTTTGGAAAATACGGATACTACATTTAGGTTAGGATCTTCATTTAAAGAGGCTTAAACCCCACATGCGTAATTTGGAATGACCCAAAATGTGGGTATTGCATTTAGGGTAGGATCTTCATTTAAAGAAGCTTAAACCCCACATGTGTAATTTCGGAATGACCTTGAATGCAAGTATTGCATATAGGGTTGGGTTATTTCAAAGTGACTTTGCATGTGGGTATTGTGTTTAGGGCTAGGTTTTCACTTAAGGGTATCTAAACCATTTGAATGGGTTCTTTTGAAACCTGGGTATTGCATTTAAGGTTGATTCTTCATTTAAACTTATAATACCCGGACTTATACTTACGTCTACCAATTAGAATTTTGGGGTTTCATTGCAATACCTTCACTTGTACTTACTTTTATCAACTTGAATTTTGGGGCTTCATTGCAATACCTACACTTGTACTTACCTTTACCGACTAGAATTTTGGGGCTTCATTACAATACATGCACATGTAATTACCTTTACCAATTGGATTTTTGGGGCCTAATTGTAATACTTGCACTTGTTCTTACTTCTACCAACTAGATTTTGGGGCCTAGTTACAATACCTACATTTAACACTAATATTATCACTATCCTTGTTTTTTTGCATTTCACATTGTTTGTGCTTATTACTTGGAAACAAAAATAACCTTTGTGCCATATTAGACTTCATGTGTGTGTTGAATACATGATGTTCAAAGAATTTAGGCTATGGTTTCCTCCATGCAAAATTTATTTTAAAAGAAAATTCTTAGTGCCAATGGCAATAATCTTAATTAGTAATTGACACATTTATTCATGACATTGTTTAGTACATACATTTGTGTGATTAAGTATTGTTTCATGCCAATATTTGAATCGTTTGACATTATTTCCCAATTCATCTACCATGCGGTGTAACACCAATCATGGGTGTAAAACTGCATTTGCCTTTATGAGGCATATGTTACAAATATTACATGCCAATATTCTCATGTGTGAGGTGGCATGTTCACAAAGTGTCACATCGCCTTCTTTACATTCATTTGTGATCTCTTGCATTATAATGACCAATTATGCAAAAGCCTTTTCCATTGGGGTTGATGAATTTATTGTGTCATTAGACCCTACAATGGCACCCATAGGGAAATCATTTTGTTCCATGTTCATGAGCCCATCAAATTCCATGATCCCATCATCACCTTCAAGATGTTCATCTTCATCATCATCACTAGACTCCATATCATCTAGAATATGTTGTGGGTCCGCAAACATGTGACCCAACCCTTCACAATGTGATCCATACCATGTTCCACAATAATGAATGATATCCTTTTAAGGAATGTTTGTGCATGTGAGAATGACCACAATTTGGTGTTTACACATGTTCCCTTGCAATGCCCATTCACATGTGCAACAAAATATTTTGGTGAATGGGAATTTAACCGTGTAAATAACATTGGGAAGGCGTGGGCTCTGTACGCCCCAAGTCCATCATTCTCAAAGGTTGGTTGATACACATGGGTGAGTGGAATAAGGGTTGCCTTTTCCACATTTCGTGTAATAATGGCTTCAATAACCTTGTTTTTTATGAAACCCTTTTTTTTCCATTTCCAATGTGTGCATGTAGTGGTGTGCAATGATTGTTGTTAATCGCCACACCAACCAGTTAATCCCACGCCCTTTAAGGCCTTTTGTGTTAAGAGCAAACCAACGTTTCAATGCACCATGATATGATTCAATGCTTGCTTGGGTGTCTTGGTTGGAATGGGGCACTCTTTGAACACCCACCATCCATAATTTTGCAAACATAAACACAATGCACAAGGATGAATGACATTATTACAAAATAATTTTGAATACTAAACCATGATAAATATTATCATTTACCAAACTGATGGTATTAAGTCCAAGAATAATTTGTCCACGCATCACCATGCCTATGTTTATGAAGGTTTTCTCTCACAACAACCCTCCTACGCTATTTGAAATCATCAATTGTTTTTCCATGATTGATGGACATGTACATCACATCATGAAGATCTTGGAGGATTCCACCCCACATTTCCGCATCTTTGATTTTTTCAATACCATGTAAACTCCATGCTTTGAAAACATGCCAAAACAAAGGTAAATGGGAACCTTGTCCACACCCCATACGACCCTAATAAGGACACATATGCAATAAAATCTCCATGAGTGGATGGGGTTAGTACAACATAAAATGCATTTGAAGTAATAAAAATTTTTATGAAAAATATTAAACAACATCTAAGGAAATAAATACAATATGGGTACTAAGTATAGAACTAACCGTAATGCCTTCAACTCTTGAGGTGCATCATCAACAAGAAAACATGATAGTTTCCAATGTGGCATGTGTGATAACATCTTATCTTTTAATGGTTTCAACCATTCGATCAAATCCTAAATTGTTTGCCTACTTGCAATGATCCAAGTTAAAGGGACACCCGTGTAATGATCATCAAACCCCATCAAGGTGAATAGATGGAATTTCATGTTATTTGTGCCAAATGTGGCATCCATAGAAATGGCACCATTGTGACCATATGATAACATGGACTCACATTGAGTTGCGTTAGTAAAAATCAATTAAAATGTAACCACTCCATTCACAACTACATGCGACTTATAGTCGTTTGCGACTGGATTTGAGAATATTTGCAACTACAAAACCAAATTTCAACTATTTTGGTCATTCTCACAATTATGATGCAACTATTAAAATTTTCATCCTATTGGTTGGATCAATTTTACATTCATTTTCATCCATTAATAGGTTGATATGTCCCATTAGTCGCAATAGTCACCAAATTAGTTGCATCTTAAAGGTATTCTACAATGACATACATGTGTATTTTAATATATGTACTAAAATTATATGTATATGCATACGTATGTATATTGTTCATATAATGAATCTCAAAATTAATATTTGAACTTTGAATTTTTTTATTCAAATCTGAAAATTGATATTTCAATTATGAAAACTAATATTTTAGTTTTTAAAAACAATATTAGAAATTGAAACTTGATATTTGAATCTGAAAATTATTATTTCAATTGTTTAAAAGATTATTTGAATTTCAAATTTTTAATATGAATATGATATTTTCAATTTAAATTCAAAAAGGTTTCTTCGATCTAAAAATTGATATTTGAATTCTAAATTCATGTTTTTGAATCCAAAAATTAGTATTTCAATTCAGAATGTTATTAATTGATTATAAAATGGACATTTTAATTTTGAATATTTTTATATGAATATGGAAATTTATATTTCAATTTCGAAAAAAATTCATTTAACTTTTCAATAATCATTTGATTTGAACCTGAAATTTCAATTCCAAATTATTATTTTGGATTTTCAAAATTAATACTTCTAGTCTGAAAATTATTATTTAAATTGTTAATTTTTAATATATTAAAATTATATATTAATAATGTTTATCTAACTAAATAATTAAGTAATATTTAATAATAACTAATCATATAATTAATTCAATAGTCATAATATATTAATGATTATTATTATAAATAATTAGTTAGTTGGATAATTTATAAATTTAATTAGTTAATTTCTAATTTATTTGTTAATTAATTAAATAAATAACTTATTAATTTATTTGTCTTTTATTTTATTCATTAAATAATTAGTAATTTTATTTTTTAATTAATTAGTTAGTAAGTTGTCACTTACCCATTTAATTATATATTTTTCAAGAGGAGAATGAAAACTAAAACATACGGGATAAGCTTTTTAGTTACAAGTCAATTGTGACTTACAACTAAAAAGTTTATCCCATATGTTTTGGCTTTCATTCTCATCTTTAAAAGTATATAAACAAGGTGTTTTGTCTTTACATGTTCATATTTAAAAACATGCACATATGGGATGAGCCATTGAAAACCACTTAACCCAAAATAAAATAAAAATATTCATGTGTTTACACCTAACTACATATTTCCCTGACTTACCTACCTACTTTCCTACCCACCTACCTACTTAAGTAGATATTTGGCCTAGGTAGGTAAATAGGTTTTATCTAGATAGGTGTTTAGCCTAGAAGGGTAGGTAGGTATATAGGTAGGTAGGTACCTAGTTCAACCTACATACCTAAATATTGATTTAAATTGAATTTGGACAAATTCAATTAATATGCCACATGGAAAATTTCTATTGCACCACGTGTCACAATCTAAACCATCCAAATACATAATTAAGCGTCTTCGATTATTTCAAAATAATAAAGATATATTTTTAATTATTAAGAGTTGGGACACGTGGCAACACATAATTTGTTCCCTTGTTCACCCAAAAAGTCGCATCCTAGTTGCAAATGACAATACGTATACGACAATTAAAGGATGAAGGCGTATTTTGTTGACTTTTTCTTTCATCCAAAAATTGTTGTCATTTACAACTAGTGTCATTTGCGACTTGTTCAATGCGACTATTAAGATTTTAGTTGCAAATGTCACTTGTAACTAAAAATTAGTCGCATGGACCAGTTGCAAAATGGCCATTTTCTACTAGTGTTGGTGTTTGAATACCTATGGTGGATGGGACTTGAGTCTTATTGATTTCACTAACATTTTGCAAAAAGAACACATCTTCCAAATGTTGGAGAACCCACGACCGAATTGAAATTACAGGGTTGGTGTGTAAATGCCAACTCCCTTTCTTATGTTTCCAATCCAAGTATGCAATGTCTTGAAGCCGAATGAAATCATCTCATGTCATGTTTTGACTAGCATTCACACATTCCCACCAAATTGCTTTATGCTTGTCATATATTTGTTTGGTTGTGTAACCTAAGCTTAGTTGGGCCCATATGTGGTCCTTCAATGCTTGTGACATGCGTGGAACATAACAAGACATACGAGAAATGGATTTCGGGTCATACTCACCATGTGCAAATGACCCATCAATTTGTGTATGTGCCTATGACAAATTGTGATCTCAACCACATCAGGTCGTGTGTATAGACGTTTGATTGATATTGACACAAGGCATCTTCGTTTAATAGATCAAATGTGGGTTGAGTTTTCTTAATAGTCCTTTGGTCCATATTCGCATTAATACCTAGACTTAAAAATTTTCAAAATGTAAATGAATACATCTTTGGTATATGAATTAAAGAAATAAAAAAGTTTAATGCCATAAATGTTTACCATGTATGCCTAAGGTGGTTTCTGATAGTTGGTCGCTTGACATCTGTTTGGTTTGGAAAGCTTTTGTAAACATTCCATTCCATAGGGGTGCTTGTATCCCCTCCTTCCAAGAATTCTGAGATGTGAGCATATGGAACATAAGACAATTTGAATGGTCACTTTATTTTGCCCTCCATGGCATATCTTGGACCTCCACACGAAGTCCTTATTTGAGAAAGGGGACATGGTGGGGTTTTGGACATGAATGGAATGGGATTTTGGAACCCTTCCCATGATTGAAGGAAGTAGGATAAATTCTTGCACTAAGATAATTTATAATTCTATAAGCATTCATCATTGAACAAAAACCCAAAATGCAATAAACACATGGCATTATGAACCCATATACTAAAACAAACTTTTGCAATACCCACATAATGATAATTAATGCACATTGTTTGAGAGGTGCAAAATGCAATACTTGCCTTGGGCCATAAAACCCATGCTAGTTATGGGGACTCAATGCATTATTTGCATATGGATATGAAAAAATCAAACTACAAAGAGATTTGAAAATGAAATATCCGTATAAAGGTATATGAAGAACATTAAGTGAAATATGGGAAGGTTTGTAGAAAATTACCTTAAGTTCAAATTGGTTAGCATCATAGAAATTAAGGATTCATGGCAAATTCAACTTGTAAACCTTCACACAATCATCATAAGTTCTTAAAAGCATAAACTTAAAATTAAAGTCACAAAACCCATACACAAGCAAATGAAAAATGTTAAGGAAGATTAGGTACCATAAACTATTGAACCTTGATGTAGGAGCAAAACATATACATGTTAGAAAATGAACCAAGAATGCCAACATCTACAATACAAAAAATGGGGTTTGTGGGGCTTTGGCATGGAAAATTCTCATAGATTGCACCATCAAACAACCATAATGCTTCAAAAACCTAGAACTTCCCATTTATAAAACAATGAACCATTGTAGCAGTTAATTAAAAGACATGAAACTAAAAAACCTTTCCTTATTTTTTCATTAATCCAAGTTGTGATGGCATCATCATAAAGAAAAATATTAACAATATGAAAAGGTTGTGCAAACATATGAACCACCAAATCTAAATGTTCACAAAGGCAATTCCACAATCTTATTTTCATGAATGTCAAGGTTGAGAAAGTATTTTCATTTTCCAAAAATATCATAATTTGACCCACAACCAACTTTCCAACTTTCATGAACTTAGATAATTGAGCATACAATAACACATTGGAGGAATTATTTTTCCAAAATTTGGATAATGGATTGAAATCCATGGGATGTTCCATGGCCCATTAAACATTGGAGATCATTATGATCTTGAAAAAGAAACTACATAACTAGAAGATTCAAATCCAATACTACTAAGGATAGAATAAAACCCTTTCAAAATAGCCATATGAACAAAGAAGGTCACCTCACATGTAGATTCAACTAGTACTATGTGTAAAAACACACCCCATTAGTTACAAATGTTATAAGTTTAATTAGATCATTGAATTGTGTCTTGAATCAAACCACCAAATAACACCATGGCATCCACCAAAATGCACTTTAAGAATTAAAACTTACTCACTTTCAAGGGCAACTTTGGTTCTCTTCCAGGGTGCAAAATCAGTCACAACACCATTAACCACCTTAGTCTCAACTTCAAGTGTTGCCTACTCCACAAAAGGTTGTACAAATTCATTATATATGTCTTAGTTAGGTTCTAACACAAGATCATGGCAACCAAGGGACTAATCCTTCTTTGTGATTGGGTTCTTCAATGATTTTGTTTATCCATATGGTTATTTTTAAAGATTAAACCTTTGGTTACCAAAGGATGGATTGGGCTTCAAAACAACATAATGCCTTGGACATTTGTGTTGTTAAATTGATTCTTGTCCTTTATTTTAGCGTCCTTCTACGCACAATGAAGTTTCTTGGAATGGGGATAGTTCACAACTTTCAATATTTAAGCAGTGTCTTGTGAAATCCTCAATATGTACTATTAATTGTAAGTTTTGTGATTCTTTCCCCACCTATCTTCAAACTTGCAGTTGTAAAATGTATTATGTTGTTCACAAGTTTCCAAATCTTTCAAAAGCCACGATTCACTTGGGCACCCATGCCCATCCAGTTGTAGACAACAAGTACATAAAAAATCCTTCCAAGAGATGAAGAACATGGTTGTAGATGAAGTCTATCACACACCAATTGCTACCACTTTAGCTAATACTTTGTTTACGAACAAAACATTTTTTCCTCATCATTTGTTCAACAAGGATGGACAAAGTCCTATAAATCTTCTCAAAGGCAAAAAACTAGATCAAATGTTGTTAAAGTTTGTTCCTTTGTGCTCCCTTGGCATACACAATTTCATTACTTCACTTAAACATCATTCCAATAGTTCTAGCTCCATTGATTATATCTTAAAATTGAAGGTATTGTCTTGTTATGACTATATTTAATATAGTTGCTTTCATGGTCAATAGATTAGGTAGAAGGTTTATTTGTTCAAAATGTCCGTTGATGGAGCTATGTCCAAATTTGATTTGGTTTGATGAATGCAACCAAGTGATGATTTGCAAAGTGCATGGATGATCTTTGATCACATAAAGCAAGTTCAAGGATGGATGACAATGGCTTCTAACGTTTATGACCTAGTCTATTGTAAGGTCATCGCAATTACAGTCCGTGACATGCAATCTAAGAACAGGGAAGCTCAATGCATTCTATGGAAAAAACTGAATACGGTTGTTGAAAAAAAAGGTGAGGTATGCCCATTTTCAAGGGGTTCATGGTGGATGGTGCACAAGCAAACTGTAATGTTGTTCGCATTGTTTATGGATTAAAAATCCTATTGTCAAGCTGGTTGACAAAGAACAAACTTGATTTTTCCATTGGACTCAGTTTTTGGACATAAACACCAAACAATTGATCGCACTAGAGTTCCATGATCAACACAAAGCCCTATGTTATGAGTTGAAAAAAACCACATCCTTGGAAAAAACTAACATTCGATATGCTACCAATTGGTCTTAGTGGTATTCGCTTGGAACTACAAGTGAAGGTGCCATTCACGAGCTCAACAATTGGCTTCGCTTTTGGCACTTTCATGTATGACAATGGGGAGGCTTCATGTTATATATAAATTATTCCATATTATTTTGTTCAAATTTTATTTTCCATCCGTCCTTATTGAATTCCAAGTTCATTCCTTTCATGTGCTTGTAGAAATTCTCTTTGGAAGAGGAAGCTAATATGTCGACTTGTAACTTATCAAAGACAATCCATAACATTTGGCTCCAACAATCCAGCAACATGGGTACTTGCATCTTTGCTACAACATGTAACGATTACATGCAAACATTCAAGTAGTCCTCATTGTATTATGCCTTTTTACAAGGAGGTGCATTTCAGATCAGTCCAAACAAAAATGAATTACACTTGCATAAGGCCAATTAGTCTAGGGATCTAATCCAAATTGCTGTTACAATTGCCAAGTACAAGATGACAACACACTACATAGTCCCTTTTTAAGTGTCACACTTGTAGTTTTTCTTCCATCTCTTTAAATAAATATAAAATGTTAATATTTTCTTAAAATATCAAAAAAAAGATTCACATATGTAATGATAATAAAGTTGGCATTTTAAAAATGAAAAAAACATCAAAATCCTAAATATTTAATGCGTGATGGACTTTTGAATCTTGGCAACAAAAATATATCACACCATGCAAAACTCATGGATATGGACTTTTATTTTACAATGTGTTTATATTATGTGTTTGAAACTTTAGGATATTAGATGAAATATGTTTAAGAAACTAAAGGTCCATTGGATGAATGGAATGTGATTTTGATTTATTATGTTATGGTCCCAAAATTTGTAATTACTTAAAAAGCCTTTTAAATCATTTAAAAATTATTTATTTAAAAAATCTTCTGTGATATTTTTTATATGTCTTATAGCACCATGATTTGAAATTGGAAATGGAAAAAAAAATATTTTCAATATAATTTAAATATTCATATTTTAAACCAATTTTCAACCAATTTTCAACGACATTAAAAAGGATTTTGGAAAAGGACTCTAATCCATTGAAACTTAACCACCTTAATGTGCTTTCACCTTACATTTCAAAGTTTTGGTCTTTTTGTCAGAATACTACACTTGGAAGGTGAAGAAGTGTTTGGATCAATAAAACGCAAGGCAAACGTTCCACTTAGGTCAAAAGCAAATTCACATTGACATGATCGGGTGAACTTTTTTCATTCGAAAGTGACCAATGCAATAATTTTGACCAACTAGTCGTCAGTTGTGGATGTGAAGGAGACCAACATCCCTCATCATGTTATCACCCACAATGGTGTGGAGGTCCCTGAGTACTTTTATGGGGATGGCATTTGGCGCATTGAACATTGTCCCTCGAAATCAAATAGTCATTGTTCAATGTTGCACAAAGACATTAAACATTATTACAAAGCCATAATCATTTCAAAACAAATAGATCATGGTATTTATGCTCTATCTTATGTTGGTTATTAGTCTCGCAACCAAAGGTGTATCAATCGAACTACATAAGTTTTGGTTTTGTTATGATGACCTTTTGCATTGTGTGGGAAGGACAAGCATGAAATATGCACTCGATAGGCTAATCTTGCCTTCCTTATGGCCTAATCTCACTCAAATTGAAGTGGTGGCATTAGAAGAGATGGTCTTTTGCTATTAGAAAAGCCAAGATGTCCCCTTGGCAATGATGTTGTAGACGACAATTTTGCACTTGTGAATTAACCTTCTTCACGTGCCCCTTGAAATCTCTTTGGTGATGGTCCCTCTACCCATGTCTATAAGCCATTGGATCCAAATGTTTAACTCAAAACAAGGAATGGGAAGAAGATTCAACATCTCGGCATGTTCAACTATCTATTTTGCAAAAAAATGAATGGGAGGTGGGCTAAACTCTTGAAACCACACTATTATTTCCTTCAAATATTCCTCCTCTAAGATATGCATGGATTTATCACCTTTTTTTAGGATTGCCAAAAAACTGTAAGGAATATGAAATAACAATTAATGATTGCATGGCTTACAATTGTGTGGATTTTTTTTCCATGATGTCTAAGTCTCTCACTGAGTGAGGGTAGTGGGTGCCATGTACGCATTTGTATGACATTTTGCAATATGCCATGTACATTGGGATCAAAGAACCATTCATCCATTATCCATCTTGGAGTTGGAATGAGGTTCATAGATTATTAGATCATGCCAAAATCTTAGAAATAAATTAGGTTGCAATGTCATCAAATAGTTGTCAAGTAGGACTGTTATGGGTCTCATTATTTTGGAATACATTATGTTGCAAAAATAAAAACATTCTTCAACATGATGTTGTATTGTGTTATTCATTAATTTCTCAAGCATTTTCCCATGCCATCATTATGTGGACATCCTACCCTTGATTTATTGTGCGATTTCACTTAATTTACACAAGTTATTGTTTCACCCTTTTGCATTATAATGTAGATTTTTCGAGTTTCACCGTTGACACCCTCTTTTTTCGATGAAGTTGGACATGAAAATTGTATAAGTACAGTAATTTCCATTTGTCATAACTGTTTTGGAATTATTTCCATCCATACACTCAATCAACTAGAAGTTTCATCCAAAAAATTCATCTATTTCTAATTATCATCCACAAGTTCATTCATGCTCCACGTTAATCCAAAAATTTCATTTTTTTGTAATTGTCATTCATGTACACGTGGTTTTCATTCGGCAAAATTGTTTTGTAATTAGTTTCATCCATACATTTCAACTTGATGATACTTTCATCCAAATAATTTGTCTACATGCATTTATCATCCAAAAAGTTCATTGATGTTCAACTTCATCCAAACATTTCATCCATTTTGACTTTCATCCATGTACATGTGGAAAAATATTTTCCACGTCATTCCTATATGGCATAGGGATATTTTTAAATATTTTATCACCATTGTCAAAATATTCCAAATATATTCGTTCTTATTCATAAGCTTTTGTTCACAAGTTCATGCTCACATTTGCATGTTCACTCCCTAGCATCTTTGCATGCAAATACATCTATTATGTGTTGCAACATGTCATATTTTATGGGGAGTTTGAAATTTTCATCCATTTCCCCACTTGGAATTGTAATGAAGTTAATAGCTTATTGTCTCGTGCCACAACTTCTAAGTAGTTAGGTGAAATTTGAACTTTTAGAGCTCCAAAAAGTGTGAAATAGAGTACATAGGATGAAGCGTTTTGTTTCACTTTGAAGGTAGAAATTAAAACCATACAAACGATTTCATTTGGTAATGGTGTCAAATATTGTTCATTTAGATTCTAATTATTGATTATTGTGGTGTGCAGTTATTTTTCAACTACCATTGTGTGCACCAACAATTTCACAATATTTTTAATTGGATCCCATTTAATTTCTTTTGTTAGTTCCACATTCTAGAATACCCAAAACTTGTGTCCACTTCCTGCCCTTTTTCACCTGCAATGTGATGATATTTTTCATCCACATCGACAAAATATTTCATGTTCCAAAAAGAATAGTTTATCCAAATGGATGAAACATGTAATCCATGTGGCCAAAAAAATCATCCATGTGGATGAAAATTTTGTTTACATAAGAAAAATATTCCATGTTCATGGAAGCTCACTATTCATTGTTCACACTCACAAGCTCATGTGTTAACAACATTCAACAAACACCAACAAAACACAACAAAGGGGTGTCAACAAGCATGAATAAGGCACAACAAAAAGGTAGTTACAAGCAACAAGATTACATTACAAAAAAGGAAACAACAAGTAGCAAAAGAACACACAAGTTAATCATTAATGATAACTAGCACTAACTACAAGCAATAATGAGCATAAGATTTATCAAAGCAAAAACAAACACTTAAACATAGTTTCCAAACACTAAACATTCTCCTTATTTAGAAGGAAAGTAAGGAGAGAAGAAAAAGCCTCATTCGGGGTTCTACCTCTTTAACACCTTTGCAATGCAAACCTGATTGTTTTATTTTTAACCCAACCTACCACTACGAACTACAAAAGTAAATGACATTTACTAACTATTGACACCTTGACCCTACTAGTTTTAATACCTTGAGAGGGTATCAAAAATAAATTTAAGTGGAAGGGTTTCAAATCGGTTGTTTTCAACCCATTGAAATCCTCTAAACAAGTTTCAATAAAAATATCACCCTTAATGATACCTTGAGGTATTCAAGGTGAGAATCGGCTTGAAACCTTCATTAGTTCCCACCTTTTTTATAATACCCTCCCAACATTTGTTTATACATTTTGCACATAGATGTCATGTGTTTGAAATACAAATGATGCACGTATCAATAAGATGAAATATTTTCATGCGAATGCAAATATTTCATCCTAATTATACATGCATCATTTATATTTGCAACATTTGTGTGCAAAACATACAAACCCATTCAAAAAAATGTTTTTCACATGATTTCCATTACCAAATTGTGTGGAAATTGTGGGATGGGAAGTTTGTGATCGGCATAATGCCATCTACCACAATAAATGACATGTAAATTTTTGTGTTAGTTAACATTTCTAGTGTGAATCCATGAAAAAACTTGGATTTTTAACATTTATTTAAGGGGCATTTACTTCCAAGTGTGATTGGTGCCTACGTAAAAGGAATTACTGAATATCTTTAGAGAAGTCTTTGAATTCATGCACTAAAATGTTATATTGGGTTCTTTAAAAAGTTTGGAATGCCATCCATTGTTGAATGAAAAGTAGTACATTTGACATTTGATTCCAAATGGGGGTTTTTTTATATTGATATTAATTATATTATTTACCACCATGGTAGATGGATAGGTAGATAACCAAAGTAAGTTTCAAAATATTTTCAAACTTAATAGAATGCTTGCCTGATGAAATATCAGAGAAAAATGTAAAAAATGTATTGAGTTACACAATGTGATGCATGAAACTTGTAGTTCCATAACATGTGACATCTATTTTGATGTGGTTTGTGACATGTGCTTCCTTCATCCACCTTTAAAACTTCCTTTCAATCCATCATGTTGACATTTTTTATAAAGATTAGTTGCATAACCTTACATATGTTAAAGTTGATCTTGCATAAACAATTATACTTGTCCATTCAACTTCCACATGTGGCTTTATAACTTCAAAATTGATATCAATTTTTTAAAAACGTTATATTAATAATAATGTTTTATACATAGAACATTTAATTTTTTTTACATGTTTGCACCAACAAAACTTATGATATGAAAAACTTAAAACAACCTTTTATGCAATAGGTGTTGAGAATTCAAGCACAACTAGTTAGGTTTCATTAATTACTGGAGTAGGAAAGTTCACAAGGTTGAACTACTTTCTTTACTTATTTTAGTTTGGTTATTTGTGGTTTGGTCTTGTAGTTAAATACCTTGGTGTTGATGGTTTGCTTCTCTTTTCTTCATTACACAAGTTTGTGTATTTCGTGTGACAAGAACCTTGGAGAGTTCTTGATGTTGTGTTTTATGTTGTGAGCATTATGTTGTAGTTTCCTTTCAATAAAGATTTATGTTTACACTTGAGTAGATCTCCTATTTGTTAACATGGTATTAGAGCTTAGGTTGTTTGGTGAGAAAGTTGAAAGAGATCTACAGCTAGAAAGTCTCTAAAACTAGAGCTTGAGAGTCTCTAGTAATATCATAGGAGTTTGTCAAGTGCAAAAGAAAAACGGGGAAAGGAAAGACTGTGAAGAGAAAGAAATGAAAAGAAAAGATGTAAAAAGATATTAACATATCAAAGTTGTGGAAGTCAGATCTTTAAAGCTAGATCTAGAGCTACTGTGAAAAGATCTTAAAGTGAAACTTGGAGAAATTGTAGAAGACTATAGAACGCTTCTATTCTCAAACTTTCAAAAAAAAAGGATATGTTTTGTGAGAGTCATGAGCTTTTGAAAACTCTGTGCCAGATCTGGTTTTTTGGTCATATCTCCTTTGTTTGAGCTTTTTTGGATTTGCAGCTTTGGGATCTTATAGATCATATAAGAATATATGTGTGAGAGACATTTCATGTCATTTGGATCTGTATTGAGAGAGATCCAAGCATCTAAAGTTTCAGTTTAAGTTTTGCAGTCAATTTCTTTTGAAAGTGATATCTTTTTGTAGTCATCATCAATAAAGCTGAAATTTTGAGCATATATAGAAAACATATATTTTATGTGTCTCCCAAAATCTCAAGGATTTTGGAGTTGCTGAGAGCGAGTTGTAAATCATTTTGTGTTCAAGTCCCAGTTTGAGGTGACTTCAAGGAAGTAGCAAGATTTTTTTTTAATGAAGTTAAATGAGCTGAAATTTTGAGAGAAGGTAGTAGACATAGTGTTCTATGTTTCATTAAAATTTTAGATCGATCCAAGGTCATATGTGTGTGGAGTAGCTTTGCAATGTTGTTGTGACAGAAGTTTGTTTTGAAAAGACATCAAAGGAAAGTTTTGAAGTGGAGCAAATACAACTTGGGAGAACTTGAAGGAAGGAGTTTGAAGATTGGGAAGCGCAAATACATTTTCAAGACCTTTGTACAAAAGTGTGGTATGTAATCATGTATTTAGTACCATACGAAATATTATATGAGATACGTACCTATACTTAAAACCTATGTATAGTATAGAATTTCGTATAATACTCAAGACATACATACATATGTAAGGTCTATCTTGTTCAACCCTAACCCTAACCCTAATCCTAGAAACCTAAGGAAGGAAAACCCTAGCCCTAACCCTAGAAACTCAAGGAAGGAATTAAAATCATTTCGAAACCCCAAGAAGACATTGAGTGGTGCCTTTAGAGATGGCGGACGGTCTTTCTCAAATTACAATTGAGAAACTAGACAAGAACAATTTCCAAGTGTGGAAATTTAGGATGAATTTCTTGACGGGGAAAAGCTATTGGGAATTCATAACTAGTGATGAGAAAGAACCTCCTCTCCCAGAAAACCCCACACAACAACAAATTCAAGCCAATAAAACTTGGCATGAAAAAGCAAGGAAAATCTTGTATTGGTTTTCTGCGAGTGTGTCCGATTCCATGATTGTGCATATTCAAGATGCAAAATCACCCAAGCAAGCTTGGGATACATTGGTGAAGATGTACAACACCAATACACAAGCCCGCAAAATGCAGTTCAAGCAAGAGTTGCATAATCTACAGAAAAACAAGATGAACATTAATGATTATTCTACAAAGGTGAAAAACTTTGCAGATGCTCTTGCATTTATAGGAGCCCCTGTAGATGATGAAGATTTAATGGCCGTGACCTTAAATGGACTTGGAAAAGACTATAGTCAGTTCCGTACCTTGATTGTAGTTCGAGAAACATTTCCCAATTTCCAAGACTTAATAACACTACTTATAAGTGAAGAGATGAGAATTGTTGGTACTTCATCCAATGGAGGATCACAAGAAAGTGTTTTCTACTCAAATACCAATAGAGGTAGAGGCAAAGGTGGTAGAACCTCATTTCGAGGTCGACCTGGAAGCTCGCATGGTGGACATCAACAACATGAAGGTCAAGCTCATGGAGGTGGACGAGGAAATTTTGGAGGAAGAGGAAGTCGAGGAAGTCGTGGAGGTTGTGGTGGAAGTCATCGACGTCAACAACCAAATAACGATTCAAATTGCTACTACTACGGGAAACCTAAGCACATGGCAAAGAACTGTTATCAAAGGGAGCATGATGCATGAAATAGAAAGCTGCAACAAGGGAATTATGCATCAACTAGCAATCAAGGTGATGAGCAACTGTTTGTGATGCAGCACATGGCAAATTCAATGATAGGAGGTGTATCAGACAACAATGTCTGGTATGTGGATTTTGGAGCTTCAAACCACATGACTAGCCATGGAGAATGGTTTAGAGACGCAAAGGATTTGAAGACACCAGGGTTTGTGGAAACTGGTGATGACACTACACATCCCATCACACAAATTGGCAAGGTGTCATTGTCCATGGAAGATGGGCAAACAAAGTACCTGAAAGATGAACTTCATGTTCCAACCATAACAAAAAAATTGGTCTCCGTAGGCCAGGTGGTGGAACAAGGTTTACAGGTGACATTCAACCCAAATGGATGTTTTGTGGAAGACATGAAGAACCAAGGCAAATTGATTGCAAAAGGAGAAAGGAATGGACGAATGTTCACCTTGGATGTGAACATGCCTGAGGTGAATTCCATGTTATTCACACATGGAAAAGGAGCTGGAGACATTGAAATTTGGCACAAGCAAGTTGGCCATGTTAATCTCCAACGTCTTAAGCTCATGGAGAAACAAAAACTTGTTGGAGGTCTTCCGAAATTTGGAGCAGAAGAGCTGATGTCAGAGGTTTGTGAAGCATGCCAATTGGGGAAGCAAGCTAGGCATCCATTCCCAGCTCAAACAACTCATGTAAGTGTTTCAACATTTTTTGAATTTCAAAGCAATGGTTGAGAAGGAGAAAGGTGTGAGCATCAAGTGCCTAAGGTTCCATGGAGGGGGAGAGTATTTTTCAAATGAATTCAGTGAGTACTTGAAGGAGCATGGAATTCAAAGGAAGTACTCATGTAGTTATTCCCCACAACAGGTTGGAGTTGCTGAAAGGAAAAATAAGCACATTGCAAAAATAACACGTGCCATGTTGAATGAGAAGAGTTTGCCGAATTACTTTTGGGCTGAAGCGGTAGCAACTGCAATCTACATCATGAATCGAACACCCACAGCGGTAGTTCATGGCATGACACCTGAAAAAAAATTCACAGGCAAGAAACCCGATGTTTCACACCTCAGAGTGTTTGGTTGCATTGCATATGTGCATGTTCCTGATGAAAAGAGATCAAAACTAGACCCAAAAGCTGAGAAATGTATCTTCATTGGATACTCCTCAGAACAAAAGGGATATAGATGTTTCAGCCTTTCCACTCGGAAGTTGCAAGTGAGTAGAGATGTTGTGTTTGATGAGATGGCTAGTTGGTACTCACCATTGAAGGTAGTAGAAGATGGAGATGCTAAAAATGGTGATGTTTCATCAAATGTGGAACAAGAATCACAATTAATTAGTGGACCACAAGAGTCTTCAATTAGTGGGTCTAGTAGCACTCCATGGAAAGGAAGATTAAGATCTTCAAACATTGCACATGGTAATTCTCAAACATCATCTAGAAATTCTCATGTAGATGGTGAATCAAGTGAGTCAGAGAAGAGTGAGGGTGAAGAATCAAGAATCACCTCAGTTACTACTCCCGGAGCTCGGATGGTCAAGAAAACTTTGAAGACACCTGACAACAACATTGGAGTACGAAGATCCACATGAGTTAAGTACCCTGTACAAAGACTCACATATGATGGCTTTGTAGCTCATCATTACGCATACATGGTGAGAGTTATACAAGAGGTTGAACCCACTTGTTTTGAACAAGCAGTTGGAAATCCTAAGTGGGATAATGCCATGGATGAAGAGATGGCGGCTTTGGATGCGAATGCTACTTGGGAATTGGTAGCTTTACCTAAAGACAAGAAAGCAATTGGGTGCAAATGAATGTACAAAGTCAAACACAATGCAGATGGATCTGAGAGTAGATACAAAGCAAGATTAGTTGCCAAAGGTTATGCCCAAATGTACGGCATAGACTATGAGGAGACCTATAATCCAGTTGCCAAAATGACAACTGTAAGAGCAATCATTGCTATGGCAGTAACAAAAGAATGGTCTTTACATCAAATGGATGTAAAGAATGTTTTTTTTCATGGAGATTTACAGGAAGAAGTGTACATGGAATAACCACCAGGTTATGTGGACCAAACACATCCTAATTTGGTTTGTAGGTTGAAGAAAGCTTTGTATGGCTTGAAGCAAGCACCTAGAGCTTGGTCTGACAAGATAGGTCAATATCTTGTCACAAGTGGATTTCAAATATCTAATGCAGATTTTTCACTATATGTGAAAAAGACAGATCATGGGATTGTAGTCATAGTCATCTATGTTGATGACTTGATTATCACAGGAGATAGTGACGCATACATCTCTAATTTGAAGAAGCTTTTGAAGCAAAAGTTTGAGATGAAGGATTTGGGAAAGTTGCGTTATTTCTTCGGCATTAAGATAATCCATTCCTCGAAAGGGATATGGTTACTGCAAAGGCAATATGCCTTAAACAAATTGTCCGAATATGGGATGATGGGTTGTAAACCCATTTCAATTCCATTGGAGCAAAATGTGAAGTTGAGTGCAGATGAAGGAGACCTCGTGGAGGATACCACTATGTACAGACGCATAGTGGGGAGTTTGATTTACATGACCATCACAAGGCCAGATTTGAGTTATGCAGTTGGAGTGGTGAGTCAATTCATGCAAACACCACGAAAGCCACATTTGGATGAAGTGAGGCGCAAATTGAGGTACATAAAGCATACCTTGCAATGTGGAATTTTTTATGAAGCCAAGAGCCAATTACAAGTTCATGGATACACTGATGCTGATTGGGCTAGCAATGGTTCAGATAGAAGATCAACCAGTGGTTTCATGTTTTTTTTCGGAAGTGGTGCTGTTAGTTGGAGGAGTAAAAAACAACCAACAGTTGCATTATCAAGCATGGAAGCAGAATACAGAGGTGTAGCAATTGCTGCATGTGAAGTAGTTTGGTCACAAAAACTACTCTCAGATTTGGGACAGTAAGTGGATGCTCCTGTTGTCATCTATTGTGATAACATTAGTAGCATACTACTTATTAACAACCCGGTCTATCATGCTAGGACAAAGCACATTGACGTGCACTACCACTTTATTAGAGAAAAATTTCTAGCAAAAGAAATTGACATCATTCATGTCAGTACCGAAGATCAAGTTGCTGACATTTTCACAAAGGCTTTAGGTATAGACAAGCTAAAGAAGTTTAGAAAAATGCTTGGTGTACTAGAAGTGGATTTGAGCTTGAGGGGGAGTGTTGAGAATTCAAGCTCAATTAATTAGGTTTTATTAGTTACTGGAGTAGGAAAGTAACTAGGTTACTTTCACAAGGTTGAACTACTTTCTTTACTTATTTTATTTTGGTTATTTGTGGTTTGGTCTTGTAGTTAAATACCTTGGTGTTGATGGTTTGTTTCTCTTTTCTTCATTACACAAGTTTGTGTATTTCTTGTGACAAGAACCTTGGAAAATTCTTGATTTTGTGTTTTGTGTTGTGTGAGGTGACTTTTGTCCCTCTACTCCCGGTCCTACAAGGTGATTATGCCGAAGCACAAATACTACTAATGAAGAACGCAAGTACAATTCTAGATGCTAGATCGCATTTGTAGTTGAATTTCATTAGCCCACCTTCTATGCAACTTTTATGATTAAAATTGATGGATGCATTTTTATTTTATTTTTCAAGCTTCCACACTACACATCCTAATGCCTCATGTCAAATTGTCATTCATTTAAATTTATGCTTAAAGGTTCAACACCACGTCCAACATGGCTGCAGACCCCTAGCCACTCAAAATATTCTTTCTCCCACATACGTTATCCAAATTCAAGTTGCTATAGCTTCTTGGAGAGCTAACGACAAGGCGCATCTACCTACCAAATTTTGGGCTCTGCAGCTAAAACAACAAGAAGTTCTACTACCAAACCCGAAAGGGTTTTGTGAAGGTAGTCATTTCAACTCGACTACAGACCCCTAGTCACTTAAAGCATTGTTTCTCTCACATATGTTATCCAAATCCAGCTTGCTATAGCTTCCTGAAGAGCTAACGACAAGGCGCATCTACCTACCAAATTTTGAGCTCTGTAACTAATACAACAAGAAGTTCTACTACCAAACCCGAAAGGGTTTTTTGTGAAGTTTCTCTGAGTTCTAACTTTCAAATCTATCCCTATTCACCTCCATTCCTTGCAAACTCTTACCAGATCTCCACTCTATTCTCCTTCCTCTCTTCCACTCCAAAGCTGATCCTTCCTTCCCTCCTCTAAAACCTTGTTGAAATAACCACTCTCAAGATTCGATTGAAATTGTTTTCACGAGGGAAAAGAAGAAAAGACCTCCCATGACCCAAGTCCGCCTTTTAAAGAGAGGGTGAAGGTTCTAGGCTTGGTGGCCAATGGAAGGAGAAGGAGAAGGTTCTTGGCTTGGTGGCCAATGGAAGGAGAAGGAGAAGGTTCTTGGCTTGGTGGCCAATGGAAGGAGAAGGAGAAGGTTCTTGGCTTGGTGGCCAATGGAAGGAGAAGGAGAAGGTTCTTGGCTTGGTGGCCAATGGAAGGAGAAGGAGAAGGTTCTTGGCTTGGTGGCCAATGGAAGGAAAAGGAGAAGGTTCTTGGCTTGGTGGCCAATGGAAGGAAAAGGAGAAGGTTCTTTTCTACCTCTTCCCATTTTCCCCCCAAGCACTTAATTCAACTTCCATTTTTTATCCTTCACATTAAGGTTTTACTTTGCCCTAGTCCTAGGCCATTATTTACGCCTTCTCTTTATTTTCCTTGGCCTATAAATTATGACTGCACATCTTGATGCCACAATCTTCCCCACTTCATTGTCAATTTGATTTTGTCGAAGATTTTTTTTCCCTTTATTCTTTGTAACAATGGCGTCACGCACAATCATGTCCCACGGGCCGCAAGCCGCACCAGCAAATGAAGAACCGCCTTCGGAGTCGTCTCTAAATCTTACCTTGACACAGCGTCCTCGTGATGAAGAACCCGAACCTCGAGAGGTGCGTGTTCGTCTCGAAGTCAAACCCCCCCGAGCCTGGTACTATCGTATTTCTCCGAACTCCTGCACCCTGGTGATCTTGCTGCAGGTCGACCCCGCTTTTGGTGATGAACCCGAGACCATTCTGAAGTTACGAAACTGAAGATACCTCTATCTTCGCATGGTCTTTAGTCCTCGGCGTTGGTCACTATCGTTGGTTGCGCGGTCCGATTCGTCGACTACCTTCCAATAGCAAAACGGACTACCTAGTTCGCACCATCCGACGCATCCTAAACTTCTTGCAGTTGTGAACTATCACTAAGGCACCGCTCATGATTTTACATGTACTTGCACCTTCTTGCTGAGCTCGTCCCTATTATAAATAAAGGTTTCAGTTATCATCAGACTCATATTGTCGTTGGCACACTATCACACTATTTATTTTATTGTTGAATCGTCTCGAATTAACTTATGTTCATCGGCTTGAAGATTGTACTACTTCTATTAACCCCTTCATCGACATCCCTTTAACTGCTTCAAGAATTTCTAATATGCTTATTACTTCCTAAATATCATAACAAGACAAATGTAGTGTTGAACACTGCAAGTTTTGATGCCTACTTCTACCCCCAACCCTCTAGAGATTTGCCACCCCTAATTACTCCACAAAGTTTCTAAAACTATGGCTATTAGCCTCTGTTGAAGAAAAGAACTGACCCACCTCCTTACCCACCAATAACGCATTCCAGAAAAGAAAATAAACCCCCTTCACACTAAGCACATACATCATTCCCTATGAAGTCGTTAAAAGCCCTTAAACACTCTACCCCACTCAAATAACCCTGATGTAACTTTTAAAAAAATTGAGACTATCGCACATGGTTGTGTCGGTATGACTCACATGTTGTGAGCATTATGTTGTAATTTCCTTTCAATAAAGATTTATGTTTGCACTTGAGTAGATCTCCTATTTGTTAACAATAGGGTAGATTATTTTTGAAAAAAGGTCGATTATCTTTTTATTATCCTTCAATCAAAATTATTTCAAATTGGTAAAAGCACACTACAATGAACTTTTTTGAAAGTGACAATGGTAGTTTTTTTTAAATAAGCACTAGCACCAAAGTGAAGTGCAATTTATTAGCTTAAATCACTATGGGACCTTAAAAGTGAAATAACTTCATTGCATTTTACTGATTTCATTATAATATTATTATGTAGACATCATGTTTCATTACTAGTTAACATAATTCATTATCATAATTTATTATAATAAATAGATTTATTTTTATGTTTTTTAAAATATTATATCTATGCTATTTTATGATATACCTTAGGTTATTTTATTCTAGATTAATATATGTTATTTCAAGTTACACTTTAAGTTATTCAAGGTCATTTTACTTTATGTTATTATAAATTATTTTATATTAAATATAATAACTTAAAATAATCTAAAATAAAATATAATAACCTAAGGTAAAAATCATTTAGAATAGAAAATAATAACCTATGAAAAATAATTTTAAATACCCTACAATATAATAAGTACCAATAATCTATGATATCATAACATAGAGTATCAAACAATAATTTATAATACAATAACCATTAATAAAATAGCCACCAATAGCCACTAATATGATACCAATTAATAATCACCAATATCCACCAATAAAATATACATCAATAACCATAAATAGATTAGCCACTAATAATCATAAATAAAATAACCACAAATAGTCATTTATAGAATAACCTCCAATAGCCATTAATAAGATAGCCACCAATAGCCATTAATAAAATAGCCACAATATATATTAATAGAATAACTGCCAATATCCACCAATAGAATAATTATTAATGGCCATTAATAGAATAACCACCAATAACTATTAATAAAATAACCAATAAAAAACATTAATAACCACAAATAAAATAGGTATTGATAGTCATTAATAACCATCAATAACACTAATAATCAAACAACCAATAGCCATTTATTATAATTGTTTAAGATTACCAAAAATAATTTAGGGTGAAATAATTTATAATAGAAAAAAATAATTTAAGGTGAAATAATTTATAATAACCTAGAATTACCAATAATGACATAAGGTGAAATAACTTTCAATAGCCAAAAAAATATAGAATAGCCAAAAAAATTTATAATAATTGAAAGTAACCTAAAGTGAAATAAATTAAAATAGCCAAAAATAAACAAAAGTAATTGAGAATAACCATAAATAGTCGTAAATAAGGTAGGGTGAGATAATTTAAATTAATGAAAAATATTTATATAATAATTGAAAATAACTTAACATAGGCTGTATTATTATATTAACAAAAAAAATGCATTTGTTAAACTTTTTTTTTTTCCAAGAGAATGGTCATTGAAATGTTATTGAATAATGATATTCAACTTTCCTTTTTTTAAAATGATTTTAAACTTTCAAAAGGAAATAAATGTAATTATGTACATTATTGAATTTTTAAAAAAGTAAACTCGAATCATTTCATTTGAACAAAATCTCAATAAGATATGAATTTTTAAAGTTTATATTTTTGTAATGTTTAAAATGAAGTATTTGATAAATAGAATGTAATGTAACATATTATCACAACAAGTGGGGTGGTTTGATGGTAAAGGTGTTTGCTTTCATTCTAAAGGTCAAGGGATTAAACCTCATGGGCGATGTTGTGTGTGATCAACAAGGGTATGTTGATCGAATATTTTCCTATTGAATTTTTAAAATAGGTGCGTAAGTTGATTACGTGGCCTACCTACCTACTTAAGCTAAGTTTTTAACCTAGTGTAAGTAGTGACATGTGTTAATAAATAATAGGCTTTTACAATCATGAAATTATTAATAATATTATATATTGAATAATTAAAATTTAATTAATTTTCATATTGGTTAGTTAATTAACTAACAAGTGAATGGTTTAGTAAATTTATATTTCACTTGAAAATAACCTTGTTTCACTAGGTATTAGTGAAACAAGTCATTGTCCGTAGCAACTAGTCCCTATTCACTAGGGGGTTAAACAATTTCATTAAGTAAAAATGTCCAAATTCATTCAAAATCTAGTGAAACCCGGAATGAACTAGAACACATTTCTTAGTAGTGAAGTCAAGTATTATTGCATTGTATTCAAATCTATTTTTAAAACTTGGCAAAAATGAGATGAAAAATTGAAATCTACATTCTAATATTTCAAACCAAAATGTTTTTTTTATCAAAAGGATAAATGTTCAATTCAAGGTGGACTTTACAAAAGATGGTACATGCAATGTCATAGTCTAAACTACCTCAAAAAATTTATCATTATGGATTTTTTTTCGTTTAGTGGAATTGGAAACTAAACCTATAACTTGTTACCACCACACATTGAAATACCGTAACACTTTAAATGAAAATACCAAGCAAAAAAAATTCTTTCAAAAGTTTTAAAATTTCAAATGAAAAATTTCAAATTTGCAAAGTTCATTTCAATATCTAAATTGATTTTTTGAACGCCCACATTTTTAGAGGTTTTCAAAAAAAACTTAAATTATGGTGGTATGAACTTGGAAATGGAAAAAAATGTGAATTAGATTTGAATTGTAAAAATGGATTTCATCTACATTTAGGTGAGTGTAGTGTGCATTTACCCAAATAATGTGGCTTATGCCATTGGCCCAAAATGTGAACTTGTTACCCAACTAATTTTTCATTTCAAAACTAGTTTTTGTGATTTAGTTGAATTTTCAATGACAAAAACTAATAAATTCAATATCTTCCATACCTTAAGGTGTAGCAATAATTATGAAATCACCTCTAATAAACCCTATTCATTGAAGGTTTTCCAACAATGCTAAAAACACATATCAATTTCTTTAAAAACTTTAGATTTTTATTTATTTGGTTTTCAATGACAAAATTTTCAATATTCAATATCTAATTTGACAATGTAAATCTAAATGTTCCAAAACCATTTTAATGCACACAAGTTGAATTTTCCAATATACCAAGTGCACAACAAGGAGGGGGGGATTGTGGTTTGGGAAATTTCAACATCACACACACACACACACACACACAAAATTAGTTTTTTTAATAGATGTGCATTTAGCTATACATGATTCAATTGATTATTGAATCATTTATCATTTAACATTCACGTTAATGAACATTTTTTTATTAGTATAGAAGGGACTTTAGTAAGTGAATAGATTCTCTTTCCATTTCATAGATTATTTGATGTTAATTAGTGTTGCCTACACCACCAATCGCATATTCTAACCTACTTTTACAAAGTAAATATGGTTTTGAACTAGTTTATTCAATTTTCTATGAAAAATTACTCAAAATTCAATAATTCTTGCATTGCAACTCCAAACATGTTATGAAATCACCTCAATGCACTACTATTCATTGAAGACTCTTAAACAATATCAAGAAAACACCAAGGACCCTTGGTTTGGGATCAATGTGAATCTTTTTTTTTCTTTTTAATTTGTTATATTGTCTCCATTCCAAATATTGATTAATACTAACCATAGAACAATTAACATTAATTCTTGTGAAGAGAAATTTTGAGGAATTGGTATACAGGAAATTTTGCATAATTTTTTGTATGGTTCTTCTTAGACAATTCTAAAAACCATTTTGACCAAAATATGGAAATTGAGTCCTTTACTTTTTAGTAATAATTTTATCAAGTTTTCCTAGATGGTTCTAAGGACAAGGAAAGGCTAATAATTATGTAGGATCCTTGTTTTTGTATGTGTCCTTTGCTTTTGTCATTCCATTGCAAAGAGTGAAAATAGGAGGGAAAAAGGAAAAGAATTCATTAAAAGATTGTGTGCGGCACACAATCTTGCAAGTGTAGTTCACAAGTATGATGTTGTGCTATTGCACCATTGAAATGCATGGAACACAAATGAAATACTACTACAACTCATTCTATTTTAACAATGACAACATCTTCTTTAAATTAACTAGTGGGTGCCTGTGGCCTTTGGCCACCTTGGTTCATGTTTTAGAAACTTTTAACTTTTTTATTTTTATTTTTATGTATTTTTTATTTTTATTATTGTTTTATATATATTTTTATTTGAATGCAAGTTTGAAGTTTGGAGAAAGAAGACACACCTCATTTTTTTTCAAGTAGGGCTTTTCTTATTTTTTACTCTTTATTTGGTTTTTTCATTTTTGGAATTTTTTTCTTTTAAAATTATTTTATTGTATTTCCCTTTCCTTGTTTCATTTGTTTTGATTCTTTTTTTTATAGTTTTTTATTTGTTTCACGTTTTTATTTTTTCTATTCTTATTTTGTCTATCTTCATTTTTTTTGTTTTTATGTATTTATTTATTTATTTATTATATTTTTTCTTTTTAAAAAGATTATAGTTTTTTAAATATGTTTTATAATGAAAATAATTTTTAAAAAATTATATTTGTGTTTGATTAGATACAGGTCCCCCCCTGCCCTGCCCTGCTTTGCCCCACCCGGTCCTTCCCCGCCCGTGCCCCCCCCCCCAGCCCATGCTGGTCCCCCCCCCCCTTGCTGGCCCCCCCGCCCCGTGCTTCACCGGGCTCTCCTTTCCCCCATCCCCCAAAACACTCCACAGGGAACGGGAGCTAATGGGAATACGCCAGAGAGGTAATGAAAGCGAAATGACGTCAGAAAAAAAGAAATAAGTAAAAGATATGTAAAAGACGAACATACACACACACACACACACCATGTTGTAATTATATAATAGATGTTGCACTTTGCTTTGGTTTTTAGTGTTGGGTAGTACTATTAGTGGGGTTTGGGGGGATACTTAGAAGTTTTTTTTGTAGAAAATGTAGAAATAGGTATGGCACAATCACTTAGTGGTAGTTTATTTGATGCTTACACATGGGAACTTGTGTTTAAGAAGCATGTGCATTTGCAATTAGAGTTTGATGGGAAGGGGTTTCTAGAAGAAACACGTGGTGCTTTATGATTTGGAATTAATTAACCATGGCACAACTCATCAAAATAACTCTACATAACATAGATAAGAAATGATTCACAAATTTTGCATTATGCTCATTAATGATCTATGGAATTCTTCAAAAAGACTTGTGGAACATTGCCCATTATTATGGATTGCTACAACTTGCAAGAAGTCACTACATTGATAGATTTGTATTCAAAGATTACTATCAAGTTTCAAGAGCATTCCAAAGTTTCCAATATTAAGGTTAAATGAATTCCTATAGGAATTCATTTGTGTCTTCAAATTTGATGAACATTATAATCATCAACATCAAGAGGTTAATATCTAGATGTTGTCTGTCTGTTCATGGATGTGTACTTCAACTACAAGTGTATTGTAGGTTGTTGATATGTTGGTGCTCAAAGGGCAAGAGGAGCTCTAGTATTGTGTTGACCATTCAAACTTGTGACACCATTTTCTTAGTTAGTACATCATTGCAAAGGTAGGATTGGTTGGTGGTCCGCAAGCTTGGGGAAATGGATCATGGAAAGTAAGTTTTTGAAAAACTTCTATCAAGGTATCGGCTAAAATTCATATCTCATGCTATTCCTTGCACAAAATTTCATGATCCCTCACTCATTCACTCCCTTGAAATAAAACCTATGATCTTTGCTCCCCATTGTTTCATTTTTTGTGAAGAGGACTTGAACGATAGAGCTGCAAAAGTTTCATTGTTGCTCATTTAGCAATTTCACTTTTCTTCCATAATTGTGCATGTTCATGTTGTTAATGGGTGTGCATTGATTATTGCACTATGATCTTGAAGAATAACATTTTGTTGCAATGCTTTTGTTGCAACACATTGTTTATGACATATGATTTGTTAGTTGAATAACATCCTAGACCAAATTGGGTCCTAGAAGAGTTGATAGGTTTGATGCAAAGTTGACACAATGTTGAAGTCCTTTACTCAATTAACTTGTACATGGTACTCAATTGTTTTTGAGTAATCTCTTTGCATTTGCATTCAACTATTTGGAATTGTTTTCATCTTTTCCTAGTGATATGTTCTGGCCCATGGATTTGTAGTAAGAATGTTGTAGCCCAAACATGGGCATCTTTGTTGGAGGTTTCTTTCATGACTCAAAATTCATGTTCTGATAGGTTATGACCACACTCATTCCTTTCATGTTTGTTTCAGTTTGGCAAGAATTGACATAACAATTACCTTCAAACTGTCAGTTTGGAGCTTTCTCTACAATCTCATAGATATGCCCATACCATAAGAGCAAACACATCTCTGTGATACCAAACATTAGTGTAAAGTATAGACCCTAGGTTTTTTAGGCATTGGGTGTTCCAATGAAGTCCTGGAGGCATACTATGTCTTAGGGTTTTACAAATAATGTTTGATATCTGTGTTACATCCCTTGACCAAGGTGCTTTTGTTACACAGTGTGAAGGAGGCTTTGGTGAAGTTGAAGGATGCAGGCCTTGGTTCACTTCCTGGCGTAGCAACTGAGGTATGAGGTATTGAAGTTTTTTTACTTCTCAAGCAGCATTATTGCATCTAGCTTTCATATATCTTTTCTTCTATCAAGTAGCCCAAATTTTGTTAGAAAACTGATCACAAGGATTTGCAAGTAACATTTTCTTGTTATCAGTAGGGCTTTGCTCAGTTCCAAAGACATGGAAGATGTGAGGTTGATGGATCAGTTTGAATTATGGTTGGTGTTTTACAGGTTCTTGATGATGAGGTACATAGCATGCTGTGTCCTGACAATATCACCACCAATGACTGGCTTGAGGTGTCTCCTTGCTGCTCATATTATAGGCATGGGCACTCATGCACAGTAGATAGAAAATTGTAGAGCAACAGAAGGATGCTGGGAGAATAACACAAGGTTAATGATCATGCCCTCCTCACCTTGACCATATACTTGAAGCACACCACTGGTGACTGCTTGGATGCAGTGCATCTGCTCTAGCCACTGAAAACCATATCCATGAATTGCCAAAAAACATCTGCATTAACATATTGAAGGTAACTGTCATATCATGTATTGTGTTTGTCTATGATGACTCCTGCAGATAGACTGAACTTTGTAAACTGAGGCTGCACTCATTGCACAGCTCAAACATACAAAAATATCAATCTCAAATTCAGGATAGTGTAGAGAAACTGCCAATTCCAAGGTTGCATTGTAATAGAATACTCAAAGCAGCCCACACATACCGGAACTTAGGAAGCTCAGATAACTTTTTGTCCTCCAAGGTGATATATTCAGCAAGCTGGACAGCACACTGTCATGTGGAGCCAGTATTAGGTTCCATCAAATCTTTCTCAGAACTTGGGTAGCCCAACCAAAACTCTCATGAGCACAAAGTCATCACTGACTGGGAAAACTTAAGATATCAATTGTGAAACCATAAGTTTTAGGGGTACAACATGCCACAATCCTTCAGCAGTCAGCATGTAAAAGGAATAACCTTGCCTACTGAGGTGAGAACATAAGGCCAGCAGGTGTTGGACTGCATAGGAATCCATTGATGTGGTTTCATATATCGCCTGGTAACTCCAACATATCCCCAAGTTGTCCTGGCTATGTGAATAGAACCTGTTCAACCCAAACATTAACCAAGTGCATTTGAGCATCTGAAAACATTACTCTTCTCCTTTTGCAGCCCCCATTTCCCATATTAAATTCAAAAGGTCACCTGCAAGTATGTATAATGCAGTGTGATTACTATTTCAAAAATACAATGTGCAAGTGAAACAAGAAGCATAAGCCAATGAGACCTTGGGGTCTAACATTGATAAGAATGGCAATACAGAGTTGTGAGCATGAAACAATAGGCAAGAAGTCAGGTGTGTCCAAGGGTGACAACAGTGAAAGCATTATCAGACTAATATGGGCTTTGGTCCATTATCACAATCCTTTTGATGTTCAACAGTGTATTGCCATGCTTGAAGGTCATTTACTCTCTGCTTTGGTCAACAATTTATTCCTTCTCTTTCTTTAGAGCTAATTTTCTTCTTTTGATGTTTTTGATTCATGTATCAGACTCCTAAATTCTTTTTCAAAGAGACCTCCATTAGCATCTTCGCTTCTTCTATATAGTTCTCCAGCCCATGGTATTTTGCCATTTACAAATGGTGCTCCAATCTCACCAGATTTTCATTTAGCACTGAATAGAGATCTGCAGGATATTCTTTGCTTATTGACAAGTTTTTTCAACTCACAATTTTATCTCCCTGATCAAAATCAGCATTTTCAATGAAGTTTTTGAATGTTATGTTAAATGTGGGGAGGTGACAGAATCTTCTACCAAACCAACACTAGTCTCTACTCTAATGATAACTTATCAAGTCAGATACCAAGTAAGCATATGCATGTGGATGGGTAGCATGTAAGGGCTATTGGCTTGTTTTTAGGTTAGTAGTAAATATGGCAACTGATCTAACCAAGTTGGTTATCTAGGGAGCTAGAACCCAATGGAAAAAGTGTTTCCTGTCCACTTACCATCCATCCCTCATGGTGCACTGGTTGGTTTAATATAACCCTTTGTCTCACTAGAGATTTGAACCCATGCCCTGAAGGAAAAAGCAAAACAACCACTGCGTCCTTCTTTAGTGTACCAATTGCACAATCAAGAACGGATTAAACCAATGCCAATAGGCCACTAAATTTATATTCTACCTTCTGCAAAGTTATCATCTGAAAAGTTGATCATCACTGGGAATGCAGAGTAGCGCTGAGCCCAAGTAAAGAGTGATGAGAAAGAGAAAATCATCCTCCTGCACCACCACCATTGCCTGTCTTTTGTTTCTGGCTCGCCCTCTGTCTTTTGTGCTGAACTTTTTGTTGATGTTGGCTTCTTCATCAATTAGCACGTGTACAAACTAATCAAGAACTGTAAAACATGACCACAACACTCCAACAGAATGAGGTTTTTCTTATATAATAGGTTGTGGCTCATAACACACATGTGATATACAATTTCTGGTTTCATCCATCACAATGTACAATATATAGGGTTTATTGTGGCATATATTAGAGTTATTTGTAAAGTCAGGTGAGTAGGGGCGAGATTGGCCAGTTTTGGCATAATAGGGCATCAAATGTGTAACTGGGGATGAAATTTTTACAAAACAAAATATATGGGACCCAAACTAGTATTTCCACCAATTTTGGTGGTAAGTTGAGTTTCATCCTGTCTTTCCTTTTTCCTGAGCGCCTCCACTGCTGTTTATTGTATTTAAAAATTACAATACATTTGAATATGGTATATTAAATAGATACATGTTCAATTTTATATTATAATATGAGTTTGATAATATTATTATAAAATAAAAATTAATTTGAAAATGTACATACTTAAAAAAAGAAAATTTTATTACAAATTATAAATAACTTTAAAACTATATTCATTTTATTCACAAATATTTTTATTAATATAATATATAAGAACTAAATATTGTCATATATTATATATGAGTAATCTTGTCTGATAAAAATATTGGATCAAAAAAGTTATATTTCCATGGATGAATATTATGTTATCCATTTTATCAAGTGAAGCCCACAATAGAATATTATTTGGTTTAAAACTTTATATGTAATATGTACATAGTTTTATATGTTATGGATTTTATATCTTATAAACATATCATATATTATATAATACATATTATATATTTCTATGTTACAAAAATATTGATTTTTATAGCTGATAATATTTGTACATATAATAGCAATAAATTATATGATTGATTTATATAATAAATAAATTGAAATAAATTTATGTAAAAACATTCAAAATTTTCAATATTAAAAATTAGGTAAACTATATTATAATAAATAATAAATAAATTTATAATAGAAAAATAGATTATTTAATATAATCCCAAATTTTTATTTTAATTATGCAAACATGGAATATTCAAATTTAATATTAAATTTTTATATGAAATGTATTTTATTTTATTTAAATAAAATATCTTAAATGGTATAATATTTAAATATTACTTAAATTGTATAATTAAAAATAATATTCGAGTTGGTAATAACAAATATTTTAAACTATTATTATTATTATTCCAAATAATTAATATTAATGATTCATAGAATTAAAAATTAAATATATAACATTTTCCTCTTTTTTTTAATTTGGAATTTTTTTGTAGTTCATTTGGTTTCAAAATAATGGAATATGTTGATTAATTATAAATTAATCTATATATTGTATTAGATTATATTAATGATATATTATTTATAATATTACATATATATATCAACACACATGATTAAGATTGGATTTGCATCTTTTTATTTTTTAAAATGTATTTACATTGTAATAAATGAAGGCCTAAAATAATATATGGCAATTAAAATCAAAATTTTATGTAGGATAAATTACTAAACAAGTCTTAAGTTGGTTTAAATCACCTTTTAATTTGTCATATTGTAACTAATTGATGTAATAAAAGGTTATGATAAATAATATTATACACTATAAATTAATTGCATCAAATAATGACTATTATAAAATTTATATAACATTGAAATTATCATCTTCATAGTAACAAAAATAACTTTAGTAAATTATTTTGAGTACAAATGAATGTATAGTTGAAGTTTTATTGAAGGTGAAATGAAATTAAGGCATGGTAAATTTGGTTCATTTTACAACCTTGTAGTGATTTAGGTTAGTGGATTTGGACTTGTTGTATACTAATGCCAACAAATCAAATTTCAAAAGTAGAACAAGAGGCAGATCAAAATCTTACAAAGGTACAGGGTTCATTGGCAAAATTTGTATAAATTTTGAAGAGTGAAGTAAAGCATCAAAGTGAGGTGGTGAAGCATGAGCAAACTACATATCAACAAATTGAGGGTGTGACTATAAAGCAAATTGTAGATCAGTAAATTGAAGGTGTGAATGTAAAACAAATTGCAAATTAACAACAAAAAGAAGGGAAGTTTGTGCTAAAGGATGAAAAATAAGTTTTAGGGTTGTGGTGTGTAGTTTAGACAAGTTGTGTAGACTAGAAAAGGTTTGTAAAACAAGGATTGGATCTAGATCAAAAGAAAATGGAAAGATCATAAAATAAACATTGTAGTTCAAAAAACAGATACAACGGACAAAAAATAAAAAGATTAGAACATAGATGCAAAGTTAAATAAAAAACCTAATACAAATACAAGGTCATTGATAGGATTTACAAAGAAAAGTGTGAGAAGTTCTTGCATTACCATTGGATACAAAAACTCGTTTGGACAAATTCCAAATATCTAAAACCAAAAAATCCAAGATACCAAATAGCTTAGGTTAGTCGCACATGTCAATTCATTCTTATAACTTACATAGTCACAATTGACATCAATTTAATGTGGGAAGGTTTTTCAAACTTCTGGGATCTTATCAACAAGAACAACGATCTACATCATTTGTTATTGAATTTTATCTTAACTTGATAGATTTTTTGTGGTCTTGGGTTGATTGCAAAAATGATAAAAACATACCCTTGTTGGGTAAGGAATGCATAGGTCCTACTTGTTACAGGCTTGGGCCAAGTGGATTTAGTGGAACATGAAGAGACACAACACCAAAATATTTGTCCCTCATGGGTGAGGATCAACAATGTTGGACAAGGAAAATGTGCCCTTGGAGCTTGGACCACCCAACTCAAATTAGCCTACACCAATGACATCATTGAACCCCAACCAACCTACATCAAACACATCGCAAAGACCTAATCAGCCTACAATAGTAACATGACAAAAATCCAATTAGTTGGTAACATTAACATAGTTAAGACCCAACCAACCTGCATCATCCCAACACCATAGGTCCCATGTGAAATTTCCAAGCACCCAAGAAAGGGACATGGATAGACTAATCTTTGGAAGAGGCGATGGATGTTGTTGAATGAGGGACCCACTTGTTGCAAAAGGCAAGTCACACTATTACAAATCATGACTTTTCCAACTATAAATTTTGACCAAAAAGTACCCCTATTGGACACTAGTAAAAAAAACCACCTCAATCATTTTGGTCAAATCCGTTTTTGACATGACCGATTTGATTGATGGCCTTTTTGACTAATCAAGTGGTGGGCTATTTGACTAGTCAAATTAGCCAACAAAAATTTTGGGCAACAATTTTGTTGGGTCAACTTTTTAATTTAAAAGATGTATACTTGATTTTTTAATTAAATGTAGACAAGTGGGTCATAAAATAGGTTCATAGGTAGATGGTAGCTACCCACCTAGGTCATTGGTGGGTAGTTGTACATTCCATAACCTATGTTCATACACCATCTTCACATATTCTCCTAAACATGTAAAGAATGGGAGTTAAACTCTTGACCTCTTCAGCCACATGTACTTACCAAATCCTTAACCAACTCATCACAACTTTAAATTGTGATGAGATTTGTTAAACTTTGTTATTAACATGTTCCACTCATTTCTTTTCCAACATTCAAACTTTGAAATGCATTTTGTTATTCATCTCTTGTTCAAATGAAGCAAATGAATATTAATTAGTATGTAGTAACTAGGAACTATATAATAGCTAGGTGACATATGTTACCTAATTAATAGACCTACCTAGTTACCTAGACAATAATTAATAGCTATCTAGTAAAATCTAAATATAATTTTAATTGTTTAATAAATTAGTAGGATGTATTTAAGGAAATAGGTATATCTAAGTAGGTTGTTAAGGTATGTGGGGAGGTAAGGATATAAAGAGATTATTAAGGTGACTAAATAGGTATGACACGCTCCTAAGTCCCTTGTTGAACCCACTTGAAGGTCCAACTATGTAGAGTTGCGGAAAGTTGGGACTTGAGGGCCGCTTCCGACTTCCAGCACTAAAAGGGGGTAGAGGGGCATGCTAGAAGTGCCGGGATTAGACAAGGAAGAGGGACTAGATTATCAAGCTTGAATCTGCATCCAAAACCAACCATAAAAGGGTTAGTTTACATTCGGGAACACCCTTACGTGTTGGGACAAGCCACTAGCACTTTGACACACTTGACTCACCACGGCCCGGACTTGGGGGAAGCCACCACCTTCCCCCATATAGTATTCTTTGCAGCTCCCCGCGGGAGCTACATCCGAATGGCACATTTTTCCGGGACTCCCAAGGAGGAGTCCCGAAACTGTCTTGGGTTGGACTCTCGGGACTTTGAACACTCACAACTCCTGATTGGAGTGAGGTCTAAATCAAAGTTGTAGCTCTCCTCGAGAGCTTTCCAATGCCCCATCGAATTCCATCTGTAAACGTCGGCAAGAGGTTGATCTTTGACTTTTAGTGGTCGGGAGTCAAATTGCCAATTTGACTCTCGGCCTTTCTTTTGCCCATAACTTGGGCTGCCAATGTCTAAATGGCTCATGCAAGGCCATTTTTGACATCTACACTTCAAGACCTTTCCATTGATATAAAGAACACCCTAATGCAAAATGTTTTGACCCCTACTGTAGAGCTCTAAACGTTTGGGAGTCCCAAAAGACTCCAAGTCCCCAACTTTGGGAATGTGTGTTTCATCCTCACACTTGGCCAAAGTGGGGTTGCAACAAGGTAGGTAGGTAGGTTGTTAGACTATGTAGGTAGGTACATACGTATGTAGGTAGGATATTTAAATAAGTATATGTGGGTAGGTATGTAGGTAGGTAGATAGGGAAGCAAGGAGATTGTTAAAATGACTAAGTTGGTATAGGTAGGTAGGTAGGTTAGCTAGTTGTTAAAGTAGATATATAAATAAGGTAAGTATGTATGTTTTAAATAAATAGGGTAAGGTGAATGGGTAGGTAAGTAGGTTGATAGGGTAGGTATATTTGACCTATTTAACTAATATGGAACTAGGCCTTTAGGCAATTATATATCTTGTTGGGCTTGGCTTGGCTATCTAGCTCAATTATTAAATTAAATAAGTTACAATTACCTAAGTTTTATTAATAAATTATAATTTATGTTAGGTAGGTAATCTAGGCCTAATTAATAAGCTAGTAGGCTAATTATACTAGGTTAGTTAATTATATATGTTAAGTATGTAAGTAGTCTTGACCTAAACCTACCTAACTAATGTCAACCATAGCCACGAAGTGTGACAAGAGAGAGAAATGAATTGGACTTGGTTTTGGAGAAAGGGCATTGATGAAGAAGTGGATAGAACAAGAGGCAGTGAAACTCTTATCGATTGGTGTTCCATTGCTTCAGCCTTATAGAAGTAAACATTTAATAATTATCTCAAATTTAGCAAATTTAGGATCATTGATCATCATGTTTGCAATTTTTTGTCAGCTAGGAGGAGATGATTGAATGAGAGGAGGGATAAAAATTGAATTTTCTTTTTGTAGTTTTGTATTTAACAGACAACTATTAACCTCCTCTTGCAGTGCAATTTGGAAATTACAACATCTTTGGGTTGAATAAGTTGGGCGGGTTGCTTCAAAGTTCATCAAATTCCAACCCAGAAGTACCAATATTACTACATCCCAGTTTTCAGATTCAACTTCATTCTCAATCAATTTTCAGTTTTCAGTAAATATCAAGAACAATCCTTCTTGGTGATTGAAGGACATGAAGGTGCACTGGAAAGTTCACTCAGGATTATACTACTAATGAACTTTGTGTGACAAAAGACAAGTTCACAATTATTCTTGGAGAGCATTTTCAAACGTTCATATTGTAAATATATAGTCATTGGGAAAAATCACAATTAGAATATTCCAATAGTGGTCTCCCTAGGGAGATCCACCAATTAGTTCTCCATTTTAATTGGATTGAATTACTTTACCTTAAGGTCAGTTTTGTCATCAAATATTTCTTAAAATAGTGAAAAAAATTTGTGCACCTAAGTTGCTAAAAAATCATCATAATTATTGCAGGCTACAAATCTGAATAATTTCACTCATCATATAACAATATTATTATGTTAGATCATGAAAGATATATATGATAGTTTTTTTTAAATAATATTTTTGTTGAAAAACATAATTGTTTGTCATTTTAATGTGGAAACTGACCTTAGGCTACAGTAGTTTTATTCAAAGGTTCTAAAGTTTGCATCCAATTATGCCATCATATCACACTGAGCCAATGATAGAATCAAACCAAGCAAGAAGGATAAATATAGTAAACTTTTAGACCTAGAAATTTCTTGGTGTATTTGGAAGGCACCTTTATAGTTATGAATGTCCCTTGAAAAGAAGAGGGATCTTATACCTACTCGTTAACAATGGGAGACATCTTACACCTACAACTAGGCATAAGATCCGTCAAGCTCTAAAGTAGTGTGAGGCATAAGAATGGTCCCCCTCTTATGCCTCACAGTCTACAGATGTTTAGGTCATGATAATGTTCACCTTGTGCTTACCCTAAACAAGTTGTGTTATACACAATGGCCCTGCTATTAATTTAAAACTAACAATTGATATTGTATGATAAATTGGTCATAGCTAGAGGAAAAAATAAAAATAAAATCTATTTTAATGTACATCATCATGTTGTTGCAAAAGAAAATTTGCCATGAAGTTTTTCCATTTTTAATATCACATTGGTTGTGAGAAAGCTAAAAGGTATCTCACATTAAACAATGGCATGTTCTAGGAACCTATCTAAACATTTAAAAAATTGTTAGCAAACCAAAACCAATAGGGAAATGTTCCAACATGATTTTCAATTTTTTGCAAATCTAATTACTTATTTCTCCAAAAATAAAAGAGTGATCAAATATTCCATTTTCATATTTATTTTTCACATATGTGCAAATTTTCAAACCAAAAAAAAAAGAAGACTGGTTGTAACATGTGTATTTAAATGTTTCAATCACATTGTCACATTTGAAAATAATTACCTGAATTTTTGCATATGATGGGTGGCATAACTATTTTTGAAAAAACTAATTTTTCATATTTAATATTGTGGATTATGGATTGATGACAAAGTCACTTTGGGCTGGGTGCACCTCATGCACATTTGAGGAGGTGGCAGAGAAAACAAATTGTCAAAAGATGAAAGTGATTGTTTTACAACCAAATTAGGATGAATAATCTCACCTAGTTTCGAGGGGACAAAATCCCTTGAAGCTACTATACTCTATAATGATTCTCAACACAATATTCATGCTTTACAAGGCGGGGCCAACAAAACGATGTGAGGACCAAAGACAATGCCAGATGATTCAGTTGTGTGTGAAGGGGTAACTAGCAAGGAAGGGGCATTTTTGGAGCTGACAGGATGGTCAAGTTTTCTTAGCAACTGGTAGTGTATCAGTTCCATGTGGTGGGTGCAGTCAGATTTTAGTGATGAATTGTTGTCTTTGCATTTAAACTTTGGAAGAAATCCATGTGGAATTTAAGGGTGACTTTCGACAAGGGTCCAAGGTCCAGGGACGAATGAATTCAAGCAATCTTATTGGTCGAAAGCTTTAAATTGGTCCCAAGGTCTTTAGACAAAGGTCCAAGACCAAAAAGTGGCAAATTGAGGCTAAATCTACATGGCAGCTGTTTTGGAGGGAAAATCAATTGCTTTGGCCCAAAAAACAGTGCTAAGAGGAGAGCTGCTGATTTGGAGAACCAAGAATCAGGCTAGGAACCAAGGTACAGTCCAACACAAGGATTCAATTTGCTTCAAATCAGTTCAAATTGGTTTCCTAGGAAGTTGGACCCTAGACACTCATCTAAAGTGGGCCTAAGAGTGAAAATTTGGATAGAAGAGTTGCAAATTGTTTATATTCTGGTATTGTGTCTATCTTTGTGATGTTAGTTGTAATTGGTCCTGAATTCACTGGATGCCTCAAACCCACCAAAGAGTTCAATGGTCATGAGGAACAAGAATATGTAGATGTGCAGGTGTGCAGGCAATTGGACATGAAGACAGCCCTAGGAGTCCCCTTCTCTCATACGTCCCCTGTATGGATTTGCCAGGTTCTCCTCATTATTCAAGCGTTGTGAAATTCTTTGCAAAGGTGGTAATATTATGAAAAGAACAAGACACATGATCCAATATAGAAAAAGGTTCAAAGCATGTTTTTATTAAGAATGAATATAAATTTACATTGATTTCTCAAATATATCTCAAATATATGTATGAAGGGGTTTGGCCATGAAGAGGTGACTCTGAGGGTCCTAGCAACTGTCTTGGAGTATTTTCCACATACATGAAAATACAATTAAAGGCTTAAAGCAGTTCAATGAATGAAGCAAAGTTTCCTATAGTATTTCCTACACCCTTTAAGTTGAGCTTCACTAAAAATTAATATTCAGAACTAATGTCCACAAAAGGAGGAAGACCAAAATGGAACACACCAAATTCATGCTTTGGTCTAGTTAAAACTTGGTGAGGAAATCTGCAAGCATCTCTGTAGTTCTACAACAAATAAGTTGAAGCCTCTTTTGATTCACAAGTCTTAATTCTTGTCAAAAGCCCCATGGAACAAGATGAGTTTTGTATTTCAATATCCAATTGTCAAAATTATATTTCTTTTGAAGAATCTATTTACAACTAACTAGTGTCTTATTAGAAGGTAGGTTATCCAACTGCCAAGTTTTCTTTTCAAGAAAAGATCCGGATTAATCATCCAATGCAACTTTCCAAGCACTAGCATTTGGTAGTTTTTTTTTTTAATTGACTATTTTTGGCTCCTTTACTTCAGTGAAAAAATCATAAACAAACCTAAGCACATTTTTATATTTTGGATTTGGTTTCCTAATCTATGTTGAACATTGAACATGGTTTGCTTGTTTTTTTTATGAAGACCAAACTTAGGAGGGAATTCCAAAGTTTCACATAAATGATGAGCCTCATGTATTGACATGGGTCTTGTAGGAATTGTGGGTGCTCCTACTAGGGCATTGATAATTGAAGACGGACCACATTTGGCTCTTCACCTTCATTATTCAAAAGCATAATATCTTCCTTTTTGAGCTCTCCAATGTGACATTGATAGGGGTTTCCTTATATTTCCCCCATTCTTTTGGAATTAAGGCTAGTAACATCTTGACAAAAAAAACTTGTTGTGTTAACTTGTCAAAAAACCTGTGTGTTTTATAGTCTTCAATTTGCCCATAACCAAGGAAAACATATATAGTTGGTTTTCAATCTGGTTTATGGTGTAATTCTAGTGGTATGTGGGCACATGCTGGACAACAAATATTTTTAAATTATTTGCATCTACTGTAATATTGTACATGCTTCATGTGATGTACTGTTAGTGAGGGCTAAGGTGAGGGTATGATTTTGGACAAAACAAATCATAACATACTTCCCCCCAAAAAATTAAAAAGTCTTACATGCATGAACATAGACCAAGTATTTTTAACCAAGGTCTAATTTTCACACTCCATACATAATCATGCTCTATAGTGTTAAACACATTGAAAATTGCTTTAAAATGTCATTAACTTCACAATTTTTTTTAAATTGATGACTACAAACTCACCTCCATCCCTTTATTCATTTCCTTCATGATGCTATGAGATTTTGAACTGCATAACAACATAAGCCTTGTTTGAAGGTATGTTATCTTCCATAGAAAATGTAGGATGTGTTTTTGTCAAATCTTGTTGCCAATCATATTTTGATTTTTTTTTGTGAATCAATCCCATTGTCATGATAGTATTTGGGTTAGTTTTAATGACAATATTCCAATATACTTGCAGTTTAAGGTGTTTATAATTCAGCTTGATGGGAAATTCTTGGGATCAATAGATAAATATTATGAACAAAGGGTTAGGGATCAAGTGAGGGTTGTAATAAATCCAATTGTCACAACACCAAAAGATGATACACTTGATCTCAAAAAGGTATGTACTTTAGTGAATTGAATTACCAAATTCATTAATATTGACCTTTGGTCTTTTCCATCTAAATTTAGTAAAAGCATATTGATGGAAAATTTGACGGGGAGTGACAGGCTTAGGCCCCATAACTCACATTATTACCTCCCTCTCACTAAAGTAAAGTTCAATATGCCCTTGTCTAGGGTTTGAAAGTTGAGCTATAGGAAGTGAAAGGGGTGCAATCCAAAGAAAAGCTACCTTACAAGGGTAATATATTGAATGCCATTGTAAGCAAAGATGTTGTTGGAATTAAGACACTAAGGAGAATCCTGAACACAGATCCCATGAACATCACCCATGCAATGTAGAGACAATGGGATTGAAAGTTTCGAGTTCATCACAATGGGCACTTTTAACCCATCTTGATGATGATTTGATGTCCTTGATGAAACAATTGTTTTTTGTGTTGTGGATCAGTGGAAGAATGAGACAATGGTTTCTCTAAATATGAGTGATGTCACAAAGAAATGAATTGCTCGTAAAGTGTATGAAAAACATATGTTGCTTGAAACATGTAAGAATGGATTTTCTTTTTGTTCCAATCTTAGCTTATAAACCTAACTATTGTGTAAGGAACTAAAACATACATAGATTGAAGATTTTTCCTTGAGTGTTAGTTTATTGAAAAATGTAATACTGAATGGTTTCATTACAAATATGAAATATATATAATGTTTACAGCCTAATACTTGTAATGCATCCTAATGGTTTGAAAATATTATTTGAACAAATAGTGTTCTAAATTTAATGTTCTAAGTGTTTTTGCATACTTGAAAAAATAATTTGTAGATGGAAAGATTATAATTGTCTAATCATTACCAATGATTAAATAATGTCTTTCTTATTGTCTAATTGAATAGATTTGATGTTGTTGTTCATTTGGATGTATTATGTGTTCCATTCACATCATTTTCAAAATAGGAAATCTACAAAGTTTCCTAAATGTTCGTACACCTGAGGACTTGTAATAAATAGACTTAATAATGATTTGGAAATAAATTTATATGTTGAAGTCATTCAAATTGTATATTCTTGTGCTTGCAAGTTGCACACATATAAGAATAGTTTGCATTATAAATTTATATGTGTCCAATTACCTTCCTATTGATTTACACATATCATATTATTTACAATCTTTGAAATTTGGACATGTTATTGTTCACTTGGAAGTATTATGATAAAAATGTAGTTTATGTAATTAATTAAAAAAATTTGGTGTTCAATCACATGTTTGAACATATGGCATTGTGTTCTTGTCATTGTAAGCTCAACATTTTGTGATTAAGTCAAGAGTAATTTATGTAATTATTTACAATGTTTGTTGTTGAACAACACATTGTTTTCAAAAACATGATATGACATTGTGTTCTTGTGACATCAACATCAACATTCTATGATTATTATCAAAGGTATTTTATGTAGTTTGTTATTTTTTTGTTGTTGAACTACATGCTTGAATATATTATGTGCTCTTCTTATTACAATAACAACATTATATGACAAATGTTAAAAATATATTATTGTTGTTTGGGTAGAAAATTCCTAAGCTAACTAGTGTTATAGCCATCCTAGTAACTAATGATAAATACTTACCATCCTTTACTTAAAGGATGAAGCTAATGGGATTAGTTAGTTCATGTAAATGAATGAGTGGTTGTAATCCACCATTGATCACCTAAGGGATTAAAAAAAAAGATTAGGATAAAAATCTATTTTCATGGGAATAATATGGGCTTTGTGTGGTTTTATGAGGAAAGGGAATAGAAGAATGAAAAAAGGATTTGGAATCACCTTGTATTCTAGATTGGGTGTGGTTAGGAGAGTTCTCTTTGAGAAAAAATGTGTATATGACCTTGGAAAGATAGGAATAGAGTATGGAAATAAAATGTACTTTTATCATGGCAATGGAAAATGGTTGATGGATTCTCACATGGTTCTTTGTTGATGTTTTTGTTTAATTTAGAATATGAAAGCGAGATAGGGAGAATTGTATATATTGGGGCTTTATAAAGTTATTTTTTATTCATATATTTGTTCTATGTTTCTTCTATGGGATGAAGAATACTATTTACTCTTTATGATAATTTTTGGAATAATAAACTCACTTTGCCATAAAAGGGTAGTTGCCACTAAAAGACAATAGCAAGGAAGTAGACATGATATTTGACATTTAAATAGGGAAGGTAACGTTGTTGTAAATGATGTTGTAGTTAATGGCCACAAAAAGGTCTGCAAGTGTTATAAGAAGGTAAATAACATGTGTTGGAGGCTTGCAAGCCCATTGGTTTGGTTCATTTATCATCAAAGGTACACTAGAGGATCTAGAAGGTAATTATTTTCTAGTTTCCTCTCCTTTACTTTGTCTTTTATTTCCATTATTATGGGTTTCACTAGTTGGAATAATGTTATGAGTAGATGATAGGACTATTTTTAGAGGAAAAGTCCTTTCTATTTCATTCCCTTCCACATGGAATACTATGTGACTATTGACACGCCCCCAAGTTCCTTGTTAGACCCCAAAAAAGGGTCCAATTATGTTAAAGAACGGAAATAGTTGGAACTTGGTGTCGCTCCCAGTTTCTAACACTAAAGGGGGTGAGAGGGGCATGCTGAAAGCTCTGAGATTAGACTAGGAAGAGGGACAACTTATTTAATTACTTGGTCTTACATCAAGGCCAACCAACAAGTTGGTTAATTCACATTCGAAATCATTCTTGGTGTTGGGACAAGCCACGAGCAACACAGACTCACTTGACTCACCACGGCCGGAACTCAAAGGAAGCCACCACCTTCCCCCATATAATATTTTTTGCATTACTATGTGGCACGCACATCCGAATGACTTTTAATCCCGGGACTCCCAAAGAGGAGTCCCGAAATTATCCCGGTTTGGACTTTCCGGGACTTTGGGAGCTCATAATTCTAAGCTCAAACCTCTAATTGGGATGAGGTTTAAAGCAAATTTATAGCCCTCCTCAAAAGCTTTCCAATGGGGTGTCACAATCCACCTGCACACACCGGGGTCGGGTCGATTCCCGACTTTTAATGGTCGGGAGTCAAACTGCTAGTTTGACTTTTGGCTTTTCTTTCGACCATAACTTGTGTTACAAATGTCTCAATGGCTCATGCAAGGCGATTTTCGACATCTACACTTCAAGACCTTTCTAATGGTATAAGGAACACCTCAAGGCAAGGTGTTTTGACCCTTGCAATCGAGCTCTGAAGTTTTGGGAGTCTCGGAGGACTCCAAGTTCCCACTTTTGGGAGTGCGAGTTTCATTTTCACACTTGCCTCAAAATGGGGTTGTGACAACTACCATATAAATAGTTGTAATAGACTTAATGAGTGATAGCAATTTTTTTGAAAGTAGAAATAACTTGCATTTATTTTCCTTGACATTGCTTTTACAAAGATGGTAATGCCTAAGGATTGCATTTTCACCTCTTTAAATTTATGCAAGTAGTTGCATTTTTTGTTGTTGTTGAACATGTTTCAACATATTGTGTGCAATTGTCATTATAGCATTAACATTTTGTGATGAATGCTAAAAGTACTTTATGCAATTGGTCAGATTTTTGTTGATATTGTTACAACTTTGAAAATATTATTTGCATTTGATATTACAATATTAACCTAAATTGTTATGAATATTAAACATATTTTATGTATTTAGTTAAATTTGTTGTTGTTACATGCATGAAAATATTATGTCATTATAGTCAAAGTTTATATAATCCTTTTATTGATTATGTTGTTGAAATGCACATTGGAAGTACAATTTGTCTATCATCATGAATATCATTTTACATGTTTTAATGAATATCAGATGTAGTGTATGTAGGGATGTTATATAAACATAGTTAAACATAACCATATTTTATTCACCACATAAATTAGCTGGACACCCATTCTAACATGTGTATATGTTGTTTCACCACAATGTTGATATTTAAGAATATGCTATTGTAATAATAACAAGAATTTATAGTTATTATAGAACTTGGGTCATGTACTAATTATGTTTTTTCTGTTACAAACTACATTTTTTTAAAGAGTTCAAGCAATCCACCTTGAATGCAAAGTTAATTGACAAGCATTCTAAATTTTGAAGCCTTATTTTGTGAAATCTTTCAAAGATCAAACTATATATTGTTGTAAATATCATGTGGAACTCAATTTGTTGAAAGGTGGTTTATATAATATGAGACATCGAAAGAATGGGGTACATGCAAAGTTAGGGTGTCAATGCCATTATAATGTTTGCTTTTCTTTTGGTGAGACAACAAATGGCATTTGTTCAACTCATGGGAAAGTTTATAAAGATATTATCCAATCATGGTAGGATTGCGTATGTTAGAAATCAAAGGTTGAAGAATGACATAAGCATGAATGCATGTCGGATGAATGTCAAAAATATGGAATCAAATTATAATTGCCTTTATGTCCTAGTGAAGTGGTTAATAATGTAGAATACAAAATGTCACATCATTGGATAAACAGATGATGGATAACAATGAAATGAATCAAAGAATCTTTCAAGGAAACTTTTACAATGGAATTTTTGATGTACTTGAAACCTAACCTACAAAAATTTATTAGACACAATTTTGTGATTTGTTGGCAATATACTCAATGTACTTTGGTCATGTTAGATGCACCTATAAATATTATTTCCCATTGATTTTGTTAAAAATTAAAACTTTCATATTGAAAATGAATCCAATCAATGCATTGGCCTTAATTTTAAGTTATGATATTAATCCACATTGCATATAGGACTAACTCTAATTGTAATGAAACCCGTGTTTCACCCAAGTTAATTAAAGAATCACATTTTTATCTGAGTGGCAACAAGGAGTACGATATGTTGCATGTGCAACATTATTTATTACTACATTGGAAATGGCTTGCTAACCAAGCTTTCATGCCTTGTGAGCATTGGGATTTATGATGCATTTGTTTTATGTATTGAGCTTAATATGTTGTGTGTTTATAAAAAAAACATTCCCAAGAAACAAATATCTTTGCAAAATAGAACTTTGAAAACAATCATCATATATGCAAACCTTGCAAATGCTTCCCATGGCAAGAACCCATCAATGCAATTTCTTGGCAATATAATGTTGGTAGAAATAGGGCAAAATGCTCTTTAAAAAAAGACCAATCTTAGATAACATTGTGAACTTGTCCAACATTCTTTGGTATCCAATAGGGGAAGTGGTGAACTTTGAACTTTGAATTGTGGACTAGCCCCTTAAAAAGAAAATGTGTAAAGTAAAACAACTTTTACAAGACATTGGGGCAAGGATGTAGTAGGTGCAAACATGCAATAAAAGGGATTATTGGAAGGTTAATTTTGTAATATAATTTTTTCCATTGAGTTGCATTGATTATTTATGTAAAATACATCTATAACATAGAGTAGTTATTGGACTTGATATAAAGTTGGAAGGACACAATATGAACCTCACAAATTGCATAACATAAAAGAAAAAATGAAAAGAATGTAAAGACAACAAGATAAAATTGAAAAGGAATAACAACAAGCAAAACATAAATGTAAACACATCTAAAAAGAAGTTGGAATGAAGTTGCAAAAGAAAATCAAGAAGGAAAAACCACTTGTGATGGAGTTGTAGGAAAGTAAAAAATAAATGAAAGGCTCTTATGGAGTTGCAAATGAACATTGAAAGGGAAGGATGGATGATGGAGTTGCAAAAGAACCAAAATAAGAAAAAAAAACTTGAATGGCACATTGAAAGAAAAGGGTTGTCATGAAGGAAAACCAACATGAACATTGAAAGAAACCAAGACTAACACAAAGGAAAAGCATAACAAGCATGGAAAAAAGTTAAGATTGCCATGAAAGAAAAATAAAATGAGCATGGAGAGAGTGAACAAAGTTGATATTTAAAAAAATGACATAAAAAATGGTAAAAATGTTACCTACCTTTGTCATGATGGAATCTTGCATTACAAACTTACCAAGCTTCATAGGTTCATATAAATTTTGTGTGAAATCTAATTTTCATAAATATATAAAAAAATGGCATGAATTTCATGTTATGATAATATGAACAATATTTATATGCATTCAATATTTTAAATATTTAAACATATAAAAAAATATTTTTGAATGACATATATGAATGGTCATGTATAATACATAAAAATCACATAACTTTATGTAAAATTATGTTATAATAAACTACATGAATTTAGTTAAAATGCAAATTGTATGTACTTTAGATCAAGAGGGCATTGTTTCCAAATGGTTTCACCTTTGTTCAAGTGCTCAAGGCATGTGCAAGTTTACTAGCACTTGAAAAACAAAGTCCACTAGTAGATTATCCAAAATGGGTGTGAATTTGATGTCTTGGTTCATAATAGTTTAGTTGATATGTATGCCAAAGTGTGGAAACATTGGGGATGCAATGCACTAAGAGTCTTTAATAGGATGTGCCAACTTATTGTGGTCTCCTGGAGTGCCATGATCACAGGACATGTGAAATGTGGGCACCAGAAGGAGGCATCAGAACTCTATCAACAAATTCAACTTGAATGCATGCAGCCAGATCCTGTTACCTTTGTGGTGGTGTTGAATGCATGTGCTAGTATAGTGGCACTTAAAGAGGGTTGGTGTGCCCATGAATGGATTTTTTGAAGTGGTTTGAGTCAAATTTGTTTTTAGGCAATAGTCTTATTGACATGTATGCTAAATGTGGGAGCATAGATAATGCTTGGATGGTTTTCAACTGGATGTGCAGATGTGATGTGGTCTCATCAAATATCATGATTCTTGGGTGTGCAAAATGTGGGCAATGGCAAGAGGCATTAGCAAATTTGGATCAACAAATGCAACCGGAAGGGATCAAGCCAGACACTGTCACTTTTGTTGGGATCTTGAAAGCATGCACTAGTGTAGCAGGAACTGAAGAGGGTGAGTGTGTTCATATACAGATCATTCAGAGCGGTTGTAAGTATGATGTTTCTGTTGCTATTACCCTGATTGACATGTATATGAAATGGGGGAGCATAGGTGATGCCCAGAATCTGTTTCAAAATATGCCCACATTTGATGTCATCTTGTTGAATGTGGTGCTTTTTGGATATTTGAAATGTGGGCAAGGGCAGAAGGCATTAGCTTTGTCTCAACAAATGCAACAGGAGGGGGTGCAGCCCGAAGGTGTCACTTTCATCAAGTTCCTGAATGTGTGTGGCAGTGCTGTGGCACTTGAAGATGGAAAGCATATTCCTGAACACATAACTTAAAGCCATTCTGATGTTTACGTGGGTAGTAGCCTCATTGACATGTACACCAAATGTGGGAATGTTGAAGATGCAGAGAAAGTGTTCAAGAGGATGCCCACAGGGAATATGGTTGCCTGGAGTGCTATGATTCAGGCACATGTGAAATGTGTGCAAGGACAAAGGCAGCAGCATTGTCTCAACAAATGCAAAGGGAACAGGTGGAGCCAGACCCTGCCATATTTGTGGCAATCCTAATTGTATGTGCCATGTAGCAGCACTTAGAGAGCAGGCATATTGGGGAACAGATTATTCAAAGGGGTTAGCCATCTGATGTCTTTGTCATCACTAGCCTACTTGATATGTATTCTAAATGTGGGAGCATTGGGGATCCACAGAGATTGTTCAATAGGATACCTTCACAACATGTGGTTTGCTGCTATGCTTGGTGGCTGTGCAATGCATGGACATGCTAAGGATGCTCTTCGACATTTTGGGTGGATGTGTGAAGAAGGTATACAGAAAACTGACATCACATTTGTGTCTCTTCTGTCAGCATGTAGTGATGAGGGCCTGCACTACTTTGAATCCACAAGTTCATTTTACAGAATTTCTGCAACACTGGAGCACTACATCTGCATAGTTGACCTCCTTGACTGGGCTGGCTATGTGCATGCAATAAATTTGATCAAGATGATGTCCTGTGAATCAGATGCTTCTGTTTGGAGGGCCTTGCTTGGTACTTGTGGAGTTCATGGTGATTTGGAGATGAGAGGATACATTGCGAAAAAAACGTTTTTGGACCCTTGAAATGCTGTGGTGTATGTTACTATTGATACCTATCTTGGTGCTGGGTTTTGGGACATCATTGCTACAGTTGGAGATGAAAGCAAAGAAACAGGCAGGGTCAACCCAAGGATTAAGGTGAGTACGTTCACAGTAGATGACCAGCAACATGTTCACATGAGCGAAATCCATTCAGATGTAAAGAGATCGTTCAAGCAGATGAGTGTTGCTGAATAGGTGCCAGACTCCAAGCTTCAAGTAGTCTCTTTTAAACATAAGACTTGACTAACATTCCTTTTCCAGCAAGAGGTATGGTTGACTTCGTGACATTGGTTGAAGTGCATGACAACACTTTGGGCACTTCATCCCTGTCTATTTTTGATTTGTTATGAACAAGTTTCCAAAGGAACTTTGAACATGGGCTAGACACTGTGCCAAATATTCATACACCATTCTGCAATTGCTTTTCTAAGTTTCATACAGAAGTCTGCTCAAGTCTCTAGAATCAAGAGGACAACAATCTGATAAGAACACATCAATATTGAAGCAAGAGTAGAACAAACTTTTCTTCAACTGTGGTGAAGGAATCTCTGGCTTGTGCACTGACATGAGAAACTTGAAACTGTAGTAGCTGTGGAGTCTGGAAACCAGAGAATCAGCTACCTGAACTTTGTGAAGTGTATGCCATCATCCTCATTCTTGAGCTCCCAGCTGGAATCTCGAACCTTATGTGATTGACAGGGTGATCATCGTTATAGCATTCACAGCTCACTTCGAACACTCCTTTAATGATCCTGAACATGGGGTTGAGAATCAGATATTCCTCAATCCCAAGCTCACTCAATTCTTTCTGAGTACAGTCTTCCTCTGTTTGCCCTTGTGGCTGGCACAACAGCTCACATCTCATTTGAATGTCCTCTGATCTGTGTTTGTGGTGCAAGATCATTTCCATCTGGCCCGGTAATAGGACTCAAATGTCTTAATCATATGTTTTGAGTGCATGCTTATGTTGAAGATGTTGTGGTTGCTTGATTTGGCCTCCACCTGTGAAAACCAAGTGCTCAGTCATCTCTCCCAGACATTTGCTATACATAATTAGTGATGTCCCAAACTCTGATTTGGAAGGGTGCATGTGGTTGAACTTGGACATGATTTCTTTTCAGTATTTGATTCACTCCGAAATTGATTGCGTTGCCTTGAGAATTGTAATAACTCCCTATGAGGACAAACCAAACAAGCCCTTAACAGTTGATTTACCAGAGATGAAAAGATTAACAGATTGGAACCCTAACTTGAGCTGATGACAGGTATACAAGTTTCAAATTCACTATTGAGAGGTACAAAGCTGCTAAATTCCTTTCAGGTTGGTTCTCTTCAAAGTTGCTACTTTAGTTTTTATTTTCCATTTGCCTTGCCTTCATAGCAAAGCTTTTTGTTTCTGCAACAGATACACTCATGCATTCTTCTTTGCAGAACAATCCATAAGAGTCCCTATACTGTGTTCTAGAAATTGGAAAAGTAGAATGTTGGGTAGTACGAAGTCAGAAGACAGTTGGTGATCATCTGTTCCAAAGATCCATTCCCAGTCTCTCTGTCCATGTCATTGCAATGCTGGAGTGGTCGGGTTTTATCAGGGACAAAGTCATTGGGTGGACCTGGTGCCAGCCCCCTACCAAAACTAGAAAAGATCACAACTGGAGCTTAGATGGACTGGCACTCATTGTAACTAAAAGATCACCACTGGAGGTTAGATGAGGCTGATACTCCTTGCAACTAAGGTAAACCATTCCAAGCCTCAGTCACCAGCCTCAACTTATTGAAGGGAGTTTACAAATACACAGCTGGAGAGCATGGGTTTTTGGCTGGGCTGGGGTAGGTTGGGGTTCATTAGGGACACAACACAGCTGCAGAGTGGACCCTATCATCCCCAAACTAGACAGAACCTCCACCGAAGCTCACATGGCTGCACAATCATTGCAATTTGCCACCAAGGTGAAGAAATGTTCAATACTCACTCACTCACTCACTCACTCAACAGCCTCAACTTCTTCCATGCAGCTGAACATCCTCGTCATCCTTGTGCTGTAAATATGCTAAGTTGCTTTACAAGAAAAAAGAAATGAGAGAGAGAGAGAGAGAGAGAGAGAGAGAGAGAGAGTCATATGGTGATTTTTGCTAACTTATTTGGATTGGAAAAATTTGGATCTTCAGTTCTAATTTGGAAAACACATGAAATTTCATTCACACCCTTTCAATCTTTTAGTGAAAACATTGCAAATCTAGTGCAAGGAAACAAATTGCTTATATATGGAACTCATAAAGCACTCCTAATATATAGTAATGTCCTAGTGTATTTGGAGGGCACCTTACATTTGTGAATATCCCTCTTAGAAAATAGCGGGGATATTACACTTATTACTACTTAAGATTGGGAGTAAAACGCCCTCTTCTACTCTTAAGGAGTAGGCTGAAGAACTAAGAACTCTCCTCCCCCTTGTTTTTCTTGAGATCTACTTATGTTTAGGTTCATGGTAACCTAAGCAAAAACCTTATGATGGGTTAAAGCCCGGGGTTGGCTGACATTCCCAAAATGTGGGGCTAGACAACAATTTTGGGAACACCCACCCCGGCAGCCCCCCAACTCTGCCTTCCTTGGGGCTTTCCTTTACACATAACCTTTAATGTCCTTTACTTTGGTGTAGCTGGCAAAAACACCCAGTGCCTAAAAGTGCCATACAAATAAATGCCAATAAATATTTTTGGTGAAACAGGCCACATCCAAGCTGAAATTATTCATGAAAACATTCGTAATGTACTTGTTTATGAAAGGTACTCACTTCCCTTTCTTTTTTTATATGCTTCTCACTACAGGAGGGGCGGTTCGGGAACTTGATGTTCCTGTTGTGGTTCGTCCTCTTAAGTGGTTTTTTTTTTGTCTTCTTCAAGGTGGGTCCTTCCATTTTGTTCCTTGTATTCCCCCCCTTTTTTTTGGTGCTTTGGTTTATTTATGATTGGCAGGGTTTCATCATCAACACTTGTTATTCCATATCCATTTTGGTTGGAACTGAAACCCTAATAACTATGTACAAATTGATTGAATTGGTTGTGATTACCACTTGTCCAAAATTAACTCATATTACAAAATGATCATCTGATTTTTCTGTTGCAAAATTTTGCCATTTCTTGAAATTGTTCTTCAGAAAAGCTTCGAAAAACCTGTTTTTTAAAGCGTAAAATATATTTTTCCTGAAAGAGTTTGCTACTTTTTCCAAATTCATATAAATTGTAAAATATCACATTTTCCTAAGTGAGCCTAGAGTAAAGGACAACCAATTTTTATATTTATTCTTTTTCAGGTACCCAGGGGGTCCAGGGATTGGGAAACAGAACCACATACCCTACCCTAGGGTCAGTTTTCACATTGACAAAACCAATTGGTTTCCTTCAAAAAATGAATTCTTAATTTTGATTTTGATTTTTTTTTCATGACCTACTATAATATTGTGATATGAGTAGTGAAATTATTCAGAGTGTAGCCTATGTTAATTATGATAATAATAATAATTTTTTTCAATCTTAGTTAACTTCATATTTCCACAAAATTTCATTTCACTATTTTGACAAAACTCACCTTAGGGTAAGGTAGTATTGTTATCATGCATCTGGGTTGGTGAAAAAGTTGAAAAATGCAAAAGAACAAGTCACAACCTACTCTCTTACCTAGTTAGCAATTACATGACACCAATATTGACCAATGAAAATATTGCAACAAAATGTAAGTATAATTGCAAAAAACTTGTTGACAACTATTTTATTTTGTATATGAGCCTCAGATGAGGATATTGTGCTAGCCTTGAATTCAAGTTTTGTAATTGCATTGGTTCCATTGGTTTCAATCTTTCGCCTCCATTTTACATGATGTACTTAATTTCACAGCAATAGGTTTACAACTTAATGATATATCTAATTTAATTAAGTAATAGGAAGTAGATTTAGGATTAGGGAGGCAACAAATATTTATGATGTTTTGTATTTTTCACTATTAATTAAAATTAACCTTATGTTGGATTTTGGAAGAAAATTTCCAGTGGTTCAAATTCATTGTGGACTTAATCAACCCAATATGTAAGTATTATAGGCATGACAATGTTCCATATGGGGGTATTCATTGCTTTAGACATTTGGACATTGTTGTTTAAAGTTTGTAGTCAAAATGCAGATATTGCAATCAACCTTCTTTCTTTTTATTTTCTTTGGTGGTTAAGGTTACATCCAAATTAGGGTACTGGATAAATGTGAGGTACCCCTTAGTTAAAGTCCCTTAGTTAATTTTCAGATGTACCCCACATGTAGGTATTGCATGCAAGGGTTTGAATGGCTTATGTAATTTGTTTTTCAAAAATATCTTCTTTTAATTTTTTAAAAAATTTCTTTTCCTTCTTCTTTTAATTGATTTTTTTCTATTTCTCAATGATTTCTCTTTCTATTTTCCTTTTTGTCTTTCCCCCCATTGCTGTAGATGCATATTGTGTGCCTCACATGTGAGAATTGCATGAACCATTCAAAAAACTAATGGACATTTTATGGTTCCCATGTAGGTATTGCAAGATCTACCCAAACAATCCAATGTGTATTGTTGTCTCACATGCAAATATTGCAACCTAAACCTCAAAAAACCACATATGCAATGTGGCTGACCTTGCATCATGTGAATCACAAAATATGCTTTGGTTTTTTGGGGTTTAGGTTACCATATTTGCATGTGGGGCAACAATACACATTGGTTTTTTGGGTCAATCTTCCAATATTCACATGGGAGCCATAAAATGTCCACTGGTTTTTTGGGACAATGCATGCTATTACCTTTCAACCTCTTGAGCTTTTGCATTGATGGTACCCTGTCACTCCTACATAAAAATACACAAAGGAGGATTAATACAAGCAACCAAAAAAATTCAAAACTTAGAAGATTTAATAATTGTTTTTCTTTTCCCTTGCTTTTTGTTTATTTGTTTATTTAGTTTTCTGGTTTTATTTATGTTCATCTCTATCCTCTTTTCACAAAGCAACAAAAGAAGAAAAGGAAATGAGAAAGGGAAGGAAAAAATAATTCTGCTTATTCTTTTTTCTTCTGTTATTTCTCCATCATCATAAACCAAATAAAAAAGTCGAACAAAAAACAAAGGGGATGTTTTTCCTTCTTCATAAACCAGAAAAAAAAGGGGAAGGGAGTACCTTTCTACTTCTTTTACTACTTTTTTTCTTCTTCACAAACCAACTAAACAATCAAGAAAAAGAAAAGGGAAAGAAATGTTGTTTCTTCTTCTTAGGCCCGCTTTACACTAGGAGTCAGGGCCAAAAATCTTGGGACCAACTTTGAGCATTTTGGGGTTGCAAATTGGCCCTAACTTACTCCTAAATGCTACAACATTGACGTCAGAATATTAATAAATGCTGGAACATTGGCCCCAAGGGTTGCAAATCGGCCTCTCAAATTTGATGGTATCCTTTTTTTTTTCAGCCTTGGGGCCAATACAAGGCAATAAAGTTCAGCATTTATTAGTACTTGTGTGTGCTAAGGGGAAGGTGCTTAACTTTTTGCTTGCTTAATCATTTCATCTTTTTGCCTATCGTTTAATGCTTTTCTTTTATATTATACACTAAGTTGGGTTCCCCATTTGTTAGCTCTTGGGGTAGACCTATTGCATTTGTCATTAACCTTTAAATCTTGTAGGGATTCAAGGGGGACACTATTAAAAAAAATGTAAAAATTATGTGATTAAAAAATAAGGTGCAATATATTGGTTGTTGGGTAAAAATAATTAATTAAAAAAAGTACATTTCATTCAAATAATCAAATTCGTTATAATATAAAATATATAAAAAATTGAAATAATGAATTATAATTAATATAAGGTGGCTTTAATATGTATATATTAAAAAATGAATAATAATAAAATGATAAATAATAAGTTGAACAATTATTCAATACCCTTTAAAAATGGTCATTTCACCCACATAAATCCCAAACTTTACACTAAATGTCCTTTTGAAATAGGGACTCACTTTTTTCATTGCCACCATGGTGGGAAATGAACTGCATCCCACGATGCGATTTGAAATGTTTGGCTTTCATTGAGAAAAATGCAAGGTTTCATGTTTTGCATGAACAAACCCATCTCCTTCCATTACCTTCGTTAAGTCTCTCTTGATTGGAGAGTTAACATCATGTTATCGATTGTTGACATTTGCAATTTGGCAAATGCTGTCATCACTGATCTCACCTAAGTAAATTTGGTCTCTCAAGTTGTTTCATCTTGCGAGGTGGTGATTCAAGCAAAGGAAGAATTTCATCACAATTGACATTCGACAAATACATTTTCCTCCTGTCATTAAGATTTTCGGGTGCTTACACCAACAAATAAACAACTTTTTTCATTGATGTGCTAGCATGATATGGTTAACAAATGGCACCAATAACCCTCCTTTGGTAGTTCTACATGCCTTTTATAAGCAGAGAATGTTAGTAGCCTTGCAGAAAGCATAAGGCATTTTTATTTTGGAATGTGTCATCGTACATGTGAGGCTTTTCCTAAGCTTACTACACTTTTAGGTTTTCTTCCCTTTTCCTCTGATATGCTTCCTGCAACTGGTGAAGGCTCTGGAACATAATTTGTTCCTTTGCCCATTTGTGACCCGCTTTGAATTTTGGCACTTCTAGTTTGAACTTGGGTCCTTTGTCTTTGTTGATCCTTTCCCCCTTTGCAGGGTGCTTTTTTTAATGAAGTTTACTGGGTTTCAACATTTCATCTTCTTTATCTGTTTTTTCTCCACAAACGGGAAACATAATAAATGAAAAAGGAAAAGAAAGGGGAGTGGGGTGCCGTTCTACCTACTGTTTCTTTTCCTAAGGCTTCTTCTTTTCTAGTTTGGTGCTTGTTCTTCTCATTTCCAAACCAACAAAAAAAAATTCAAAATTAAAAAGAGGGGAAATGAAAGAAGAAAAGTTGGAAGGGTGTTAAGCCATGTTGGAGCTTCAGGGATGGTGGGTCGAAGTTTGGGTGATGACAATAAAGGGGATGGAAAGTAGAGGTAAGAGGAATACGCAGATAGAGCTGAGAAAAAAACATTTATAGGCAGAATGGGTTTCATCCATGAATGAACCCCATAATGGGTTTTTCTCGATTGGTGCATTGGCAGGTGTGGAGTCACTTGGGCTTAAAGTTAGTCCCGTGGAACTTGGTTGAAAAATAAGATCAAACAAAGGGTGTGTCACTCTGTCGCCTTGCCATTTACATTAAAAAGCATCTTAAGGCAAAAGAAGAATTATGGAAACTCAAATATGTCACCATGCAAAAAAATAATCTTAAAAAAATCCTATAAAAAATAATACTTTAAGATATTATAACTTTAGAACTAATCTCAAGTTTGAACACAAGCCAAAATATGATCTTTCAAAAAATCCTCATATCAAAATATATCTATTACATAGGGGACAAAATCCCTTAAGCTACTATACTCTACAATGAATTTAAACACAATATCCTTATCTTGCTAGGCAAGGCTGAAAAACAGATAATTTACCAACAATGGAACAAGTAAATATTATACTCAATCCAATGGTTTTTTTTGGGTGAATCTTCACAATTTGGTGAGAATAGCTTTCAATAAGTCATCAAATTATAAGAGGAATCCTAAAGTTTTCTATTTCCCCCTTTACCTTAAGTCCTCTTGGGCATGATAGCCAACTTACCCTCCTACTTCACAAATTTCCCAAAAAAAAAAAGAAAAAGAAAACCACTGGACCCAGTCAAGTTTTCTTTGAGAAAAAAAAAGGGTCGGAAAGAACTAGAAACAAAAAAAGGGGGTTATAATTTTTTAAAAAAGTGTCGTATCTTATATATAAAGGCACTACGTGCGTGCGTGCGTCCGTGCGACGCGACGGTTCCGTGTTTTAATCCGCCGGCGGAACCGGCCCGGACGGTCGGATTCCGAGAACGGGAACCGGCCCGGACAGTCGGATCGAAAAGGATAATGGGTATAACTCAGCAGGGGTGGGGGGGGGCCAGGGAGGTGTTTTTTTTTTTTTTTTTGGTTTGGAGCCAGCAGGGGGGGGGGGGGGGGGAGAGGGGGGCGGGCGGGGAAGGGGTGGGGGGCGCCAGGGAGGGTTTTTTTTTTTTTTTTTTTCCGCCCTAAACTGCCCAGGACTTATTATGGTTTTCAGGACATGGTTTTTGAGACTTGGGATCTCAACTTTGGGGCCTGGGAAATTTTAGGATATGGTTTTCAGGACATGGTTTTCAAGACTTGGGATCTCAACTTTGGGGCCTGGATTTTCACACTCGCGGTTTCCAAGACCGAAACCTGAAAACTTTTAGGACGTGATTTTTAGGATGTGAGATCTTAATTTTGGAACCTGGATTTCACACAGGGGCTTCACAGTGGCCTTCGGCCACGGGCACCCACTAGTACAAATAAAGATAAAGAAGGTGCCAGAAAAATGACCGACAGTCGCCAGTCTTAGTGACTAGGCCCTAGGTGAACTCGGTTTTAACCCTCCAATGGTATCTTTTTAGCGCAAACGGGACTATTGGGTTGGGGGTAAAAGTAAGAATGGTAAAGACAGATGGGAGACACGACGACGCAGCAGCGGCTGAAGAACGCTAGTGTTCTGAAAACAAACGAACAAAAGAAACACTGCCGGAATCGACGCACGAGCTTCTTCGCCGCCATCGCGTTCTTCGATCTCTCGTACTAGTCCTCCTCATCGGATCTCTGCTGTGTGTTTGCGAAATCGAGGCTGATTTGTTTCGGAGTTTTTTTGGTTTCTTTTGTTTTGTTTTGCTCTGTCGCTCTAGGAAGAAGAACAGGAATGAGAGAAATAATCTGTGTTCACGTTGGACAAGCGGGAATCCAACTCGGTAATGCATGCTGGGAGCTCTTCTGTCTAGAGCATGGCATTCAGCCCGATGGCAATCTCATCACGTACTCTTCTAACGACTCCTGCATCCCCCCCTATTGTTCGCTGTTGTTTTCCTCTCTTACAAAAAAAATTCAAGACACTATCTATGTGTCTGCGACAAGTAGCCTAGTGCCAACCTATAAGTCGTCTTCCATGAAAACGTTTTGCAAGCTGGGATTCATATCTATCATGCGTGACGGCGTTTCTCACAGGTCTTTGGTATAGGAACGCAGGGGAAAGGAAATATAGCTACTCCTGATTTTTTATCATGTGCCGCTATTGTCGTGTTTGGAAGTGTCCCTCTCTGTCTGTCGATTCAGGATGTCTTCGTCACTGAGAAGAAGTTGCAAAAGATTCAACCGCTCGTTACTTATTCGCCTAATCTTCTTGTGGCGGTCTTTCTCCCCTTTCCTTTGGTCGAGAAATTCCAGATGTTACGAGCATGTAGATGCTGTTGTTCCGTTTAGGTCTCACTTTGTCTCATAGCGAACGTAGGAAGCTGTGTGTAAGATAGAAAGCGTGATAAGACTCTAGACCGCTTCTTCCAACAAAATAGAGATCCGATCGGCGTTCACATCATCGCTGCTCACACCTCTTGAAAGTTCTTTCGTGCGGGAGGATCAAAATCTGGTTCCTGAAAATCCAGGAACGGGCGTTGAAGCTTCGAACCCGCCGATGGCCAGATGGGCGGGTGCAAGCTGTACCATGGAGAATCTAATTCAGATTGTTCCACCATGCTTTTTCTTACAAACAAAGTTCGTAAGGATGAGGATATCAAGGTGTTTCTCCTTGATGTCAGCAGGCGAATTCATCGCGTTAAGGCAACTGGCTTCTTGTCAGAGCTGGATTGTTTCTTTTAGCGTCATGGAACTTATAGCTGCTATGAGCACTTGCTCAGTTCTCCCGCGTTCTGTTTGTGTCGAGTTCCAATTCTCATTCAATTTACTGAAAGGGACTTCTAAAAGGAGCTTTAGAGGCTGTGATGTGTGTTTTTTCGCGGCTTGCCGTGAAGTGTGAAATGCGCCCTGGTAGTGGTTGTTTTCAGGATCTGTGTGAGCGCTTGATTGTAGAACTCCATTCTACAAACGAGCTTCCTCTACACGGAAATTGAAATAGAAATAAGTGATGCAACTCGGAAGAGTAGGTCACTTTTTGCTTCTTTGTGTTGGATGACAGCTTTTATGGAGATCCATGTGTTAAGCTATATAGTAGATATGAAGCTTCTCATAACAGAAAATCATGAAGGTTTTCAAAGAGAACAGAAGCACCATGCCTGATTTAATTGGCATGAGCAAAGACATACATTGGCTTTCCTGCATCCCAACACAGTTTTAGGTCATCCTTTTTCTCAGTTTGGAATTTTTTTTTAATGATATGCCTGAATTTATGGCTGCAGGGGTGAAGGAAGTGTGGAAATGGAGTCTTTCAGCACATTTTTCAGTGAGACAGGAGCTGGGAAGCATGTACCTCGGGCATTGCTTGTTGATTTGGAGCCCACTGTTATTGATGAGGTTCGAACTGGCACCTACCGTCAACTTTTCCATCCAGAGCAACTGCTTTCTGGCAAGGAGGATGCTGCTAACAACTTTGCCCGGGGGCACTATACAGGTGACGTTCTTTGTTGCACTTTTGGTTATATGGCACAAGGCAATCTTTAGGGGCAGTTATAAATGTGTCATGATTTTGCTCAGAAGTGGATGGTCCAATCTCTTTTCGTTCTGTTCTTTTGCTGTGGTGGCCTTCTTGCCATCAACAGTTAGCTAAGAACACAGAATTGCCATCATTTGTAGTGCTGAAGGCTGGAATTCAAAAGTCTGCCATTTTCCTGGTGTTGTTGTGACTGGTCTGTCTCACCCACGTAGCGGGTGCATGAAAGGCTAACAATATCTGTTGGTGTGATTTTGCAGTTGGAAGAGATGTTGTGGAATCCTGTCTTGACCGGATTAGAAAACTGGCAGACAATTGCTCAGGCTTGCAAGGATTTCTGGTCTTCAATGCTGTGGGAGGTGGAACAGGTTCTGGTTTGGGTGCCCTGCTGCTTGAAAGGTTGTCAGTTGATTATGGGAAGAAGTCCAAATTAGGCTTCACTATCTATCCTTCTCCACAGGTATGTCTATTGTCTGTTATTGATGCAAGCCAAGTCTTCTCTTTCATCAGATAGGCTTCTGTGTATTCTGGCAGTGAAGTAAGTGGCCAAGTGTTCCACATACTGTTTTGAGGTTGAAAATTTCTCAGCTATGGATTTTTTTGGTATGTGTTGGCAGGTGTCAACAGCTGTGGTAGAACCTTACAATAGTGTGCTCTCGACCCACTCCCTCATTGAGCATACGGATGTTTCTGTGCTCCTAGATAATGAGGCCATCTATGATATCTGCAAGAAGTCACTTGACATTGACAGGCCAACATACACCAATTTGAATCGTCTTGTATCGCAAGTTATTTCGTCCTTGACTGCATCACTGAGGTTCAGTGGTGCCCTGAATGTTGACATAACAGAGTTTCAAACAAACCTTGTTCCTTATCCAAGAATACATTTCATGCTGTCCTCGTATGCCCCTGTTATCTCTGCTGAGAAAGCCTACCATGAGAACCTCTCTGTTGCGGAAATCACAAGCAGTGTTTTTGATCCAGCATCCATGATGGCCAAGTGTGACCCACGCCATGGCAAATACATGGCTTGTTGCATGATGTTTCGGGGTGATCTCACTCCCAAGGATGTCCAAGCAGCTGTAGCAACCATTAAGAGTCGACGTGCTGTGCAATTTGTTGACTGGTAAATTGTTTACTGGTCATTCTCCAGAACATATACAAGAGTTGTGATGACCTTCCTAGTTCCTTTCCATAGCCAGTTCTTGTATGTCAGTAACATTGGTAAGATACATTGAAAGATTTCTTTTGGAGTTGACTGATGTCAATAGCATGGAGCCATTGCATTTAATTGTCTTGTGAAATCACAGGTGTCCAACTGGATTCAAGTGTGGAATCAATCATCAGCCACCAACAGTAGTGCCTGGCGGTGATCTTGCAAAGGTGCGCCGGGCTGTATGCATGATCAGTAACACCACAGCTGTAGCCGAGGTTTTCTCTCGTATCAATCACAAATTTGACCTGATGTACAGCAAGCGGGCATTTGTCCACTGGTATGTGGGTGAGGGCATGGAAGAAGGTGAATTCTCAGAGGCACGAGAAGACCTGGCTTCATTGGAAAGAGATTATGAAGAGGTTGGAGCAGACACAACTGATGAAGCTGAGGATGCAAACGGTGAATGAAAGTAGCTCATAACCACAGCCCTGGACTGGTCACCAACTTGGAGACTTGGAGGCCCTTTTACTGGCCAGTATATTTGGGCATTGCAAAAGTCAATTTGTTCATTCAGCCCAAGTTCACAATTTTGACTTCATCAGGTTGAATGATTGTTTGACTATTCAGAAGCTGCTTTGAAGAGCTTTGGTATCGTTTGTGAACTGTTGTTGTTGATGCAGGGCACTTATATAACTGTCAAAAAGCACTGTTGGAGTTGCTGTAGGCACCATGTTCTGCTTGAAGTAGGTTTACATGTTTGTGCAATCAATGTTAGCCTGATGGTACCCAAGTTGAGATCACTGTGTACACTTGAATCCATTTTACCAATTTAGAGATCTGTAATTAGCCATGCAAAGGTGCATGGAATAGCCTCCAACCATGGCAGTCCAAGAGATAGTATTACGTGTGGTCTTGTCATACCTGCTGAACAACATGCATCCATGCAAAATTTAGTTAGTGGTAACATGATGTTTACTTGTTTTGTTTTGGCATGTGCATGAATATGTCGGGCATTGAATAACTTGTTATCACTTAGAAGAAGCAAAACCATACATACAATGCAATTCACACAATCCTTGTTGATGACCTTAATTGCGACCCTTGTAAAGTTGGGTTGTTCCTACAGCAAGTAGGGAAGCAAGAGAGTAAAATGAATGCATGGAAGGGCTAAATTTAATCAAATTAAAGAACAAGATCTTGTATATGTGGTGACTTGTATTTCAGGCTTTCCTGTTAGTATACTTTCCTGTTAAACATGGAAAATGGCAAAATGACAATGTCAAGGACAATATCCACTTCTACACGAATGACATTTCATGATTAAGTGGGAAAAAAACCCAATCTTTTCAAGGGACATGAAATCACAAACTAAAGAATCGGTTTCTCAAGACAAAAGTATTGCATACCATGAAATCCCAAATCTAAGTATTTGTTTCACGAAAATATACTGTTCCAATTTGCACGTAAAGTGTACCTTTTATTTCTCCGTCCCTGTTTTAATGCTTTCTAATTATCATACACATTTTGTAGTTCCTCTTTTCCTTGATCCCTATCCCCAAAGCCACTGACCGCGCGAAAGGAAATTGATACCTTCCTTTTGAAGGATGATTCATCCTTTGACTACAAGATGCATAGTTTCTGAGGTAGAATAAGCTCTTTGGAACTCAAGATTAGATTTTAGGGTTAAGGCTTTAAGACTGAATACTCAATACCAGGGCCTTTCTTTTCATATATCTCGAGTAGGTGTACTGGCGAGGATCCCCAGCATTAATTAGCAATAAATGGCGACTGTCCTGGTGGACTAATAGATCTTTTTTGAAATCCTGCCTAGTTTTGACGACCTAATGGAACACTGTCTAAATCTGGCGACTTCTAGCTTTTTTTTATCGAAATGTCGACTTTTTAAAGAAAATTCTCAAAAATCCGTTTGTTGATCTCGCCAGCCCTTTTTTTTTATCGCCAGGTGCCGGTGCCGAAAATTCGCCACAAAACACTTCCTGCTCAATACAACATAGAATCTGATGCATGATGCAGGCTAAGGTCACCGGGGAGGAATAAGAACCATGTCTGTATCTTGTTAAGTGAACTGTCCACACAGATCTACCAAGGTAGTTAGTTTCAGAGTGTTTTCTTGCCACCAAAAGTAACATGGGGTGTGATACAGGACCCAAGGCCGTGTTACACCTCTGAGAAATGGGGGAAATTCTGCCCATAGTAACGAATGATATGTAACCAACTTAGCTTTCATTTGTTTAGTTGTAGCTGAGGGTTGCAACAGCAGTGTGCAGATTTCACAGATGCCTTGAAGTTCATCCCCAGATTCCTGACAACTCTTTTGCCAGAATAATATGATGCTACTGATGCATCATCAAGGTAGTTCTGGAAGGGTTTTGGGTAGAAGGTTCCTACAAAAACTGAGTCACCTTATTGATATAGTCACGAGGGTACAGATACGAAGGAAGCTCCAGTATACCAAGTGCAGAGCTTGAAGGTGTATGAATACCATACAATGTTCCATATCAGATACATGTATCCAGCAATCTAATGTCCATATCTCCCACTCCAAATATGCACTAACAACAGTGCAGTCGTTCTGCACAACGGAACTCCAGATCACGCACCATGCGCCAGCGTTCAGGCAGCAGTGTCGGTTCCATGTAGCTCACAGCCATCAACCTTGCCATTGTTAACCACCTAGAAACCATAACGTCTTCATCAACAAACAGCACCACCAATCTCATGCCTACTTTCATTTTGCTCGTTGTTTGTCTCCATGACAAGAATCCCAATTATAGCAAAGGCCAAACAACAAATGATGTGAAGGTTGCTTTTGTACCTGTGGAAGGTCTCCGGGCCTAAAGTTCGATCTTCTTGCCTAGCTGCCACAAGATCATCCTCCACAGTCTGCCAGTATTAACACAATTTGGGACTCTATTAGTGAACATGCTTCACCTGCATGAAGGAAACCCTCCTAAGAGAGATCTAGTGCCTATAGTTATGGCCGGAGAGCTCACATCCATATTGGAACAAAGAAGAGGATTTTGAGGAAAGCACTAATCTGCAGAGAAGGTGGCAAACTTATGGTGACTACCTTTCTGGGAGCTCACTCAAGTGGTGTATTACCTTCAAAATAGAAGGCTGTAAGGTGACTACCTTTCTGGGAGCTCACTCAAGTAGTATATTACCTTCAAAATAGAAGGCTGCAAGGTATGCTCCATGTCTCTTGCCATTGTAAGGTACAGGCGCCACTTTGCAAAATCCAATTCATCAGGAGTTGAACAAGCAGGGGTTGCAGTTGACATGAGGGGGACAACAGCATCTGCTGGGAGCATCCGAGATTTCGCCTGTTGCATGATTGCACATCCAGAGTCTGTATGAGCCAACCCTTTTCTTGAACACTGACCATCAGATGGGTGAGATATGAAGAAATGGCCTTTACCTGAGAAAGAATCAATACTGGCATATCAGCTGGCATCTCCATCTTGTAGAACTGGAAGTCATATTCCACCTACATCACTTCAAAAGTAGTCAGTGATCACCTTGACCCTGGAACCTGTAACCTAGATTTGTGCATTGACAAAAGCAATTAGTATCACCTTTTGCCATTCCAGTAGATGCTTTAAGCTTGCCAGGTTTTGGATACCAGTGGCATTGAGGGTGCCAGCTTCCAAAGCTGTCTCATCAAGTGTTAAGTGTGTTCCTTCAGCTAGTTGCAGCATCCCTGTCATGAGCCTGCATCACACTGATTACATCTGAGTCACCAGAATGGCTAATTGGTGGCATGAAGAAGAAAGAAGGTAGAAATTATGATCTGACCTGTTGGCGGCATAATCTTTCCGAGGAGCAATGGATGCCAAATTCAAAGAATGGAGGGAGAGGGGCATAAGATGTGATCGTGGCAGCAACTTTGCTATGGTGTTTGACGCTGAAACAGCCAAGGGCGATGGAGCACCCTGCACTCCTGGGTTGCAGCCTGTAAGGTTGAGGGACAGCTTTCCAAGTGCCATTGAGTCAACTCGTGTATGCACCTGTGAAATCATGATTGTTTGCATTTTGAAATGGAAGGGGAAGACCAAATCAGAATGAGAGTCTTTCAGGATCTTTTCCAAGCTTGATGACATGATTATACTAGTGCAAAGATGGAATGAAAGATTGCTAATAGGTCCCAAACTGGGAAGACAACATTTTCTCTGTTAACTTGTAAGGGCCAAGATGATACCTGGGAGAGCAAATGTAAGAGCATATACTCAGCAGCAAGAGAGTCACCCCCAATAACATTCCTTAAGCAGTCCAAAAGAGATTGTCTAATTTGCTCTATAGCTGGCAGTGGTACCTGGCATGGACCAATGCAACTCTCAGCATACATGCCTATCCAAGGAAATCTTTAGAACTTCAGTACCGGGTCCCTAAAGCTCTTCAAAAGGGTCCACTATATACGATAAGATTGCTTCATCTGACCTGTGCATGTGCTCATCTGAATGTTTACAACAGGCAAGCAGAGAGGCAACATTGGACAGGGGTAAAAGACTTACAGGGACACCAGGGTGGAGAGTGGGCAATGTTGAAATAAGGGTTTGCTGAGATATCTTTCGAAGAGTAATACATTGCAAGCGTGGCACCTGTGCACAATAAGTTGATCAGTTCATGCTTAAACTAAAGAGAGAATGAGTGTATGCAATAGTAAGTATGACTAAAAGACACCCACAAGGAACCAGCTTGCCTTTGTATATATGCCATTAGTGAGTTAAATCATTTTTCTCCAGATTAAGAGTTCATATCTATCATTGGCATTACATTGATGATCTTTTGTCTTACCTTGCTTGCAGGCAGCAAGACAGAGACATGATCTTCAATAAAAGCAGACTCAAACTCAGCATCAATGTTTGCTCCATTGGCTTGAGGAAACCCAACAGCTGATAATTCCGGGTCAAAGGTGAGGACCCCAAAGAACTCCACAATGTCATTAAGCTTAATGTCTGCATCTAGACCATCATAGACCTGCCAGATTGCAGATTATGTAAAAGCTGCAAACCCATGGTGTACGTTGCAAGCTTAGAACCACAATTTCTGTTAATAGTACACAGAAGAAGAACCAAAAATGACTTGAAACAGAACAAGTCCACTGAATAAGAATTAGTAAGAAGGGACAAGGTCATCAAATTTCCAGGACAATGTCCTAAGACTCTGCAATTCCTTCAGACCTGACAATATATCAGTGGACGAGGGAAAATGAAGAAAAAAGATTCAACCCTAAAAACAGAGAAAAGACTATGATTTATTTGAGTAAAAGTGACAGTCATACATCTTCTGTGATCTTCAGCAGCAACATGTATGGTAATGACTGGCTACCATACCATCCCCACTGACACCAACAGCTCTCACAGCAGCAGGTGGAGGTCAATGTCATGTGTTAACCAGATGCTGGCTAGCTCAATATAAAAGAGAAAGAGATGCCAATGAAATCAAAGAGAAAGAGGAACACAAAACAGAATAAAATAAAAGAACAACAAAAAAAGGATAGAGGAAGAGAAGAGAGAAGCCACATGGAGAACTTTGAGAGCATGATACAATGAATAGACCACCAATGTCATCATATACAGGGCCTCCAATGCAAGGAGAGCACCCATTCATGATTCAACCTCTGTTGTAATATGTCCACCATTGGAGAGGATATAGATGGAGCCTTCAATGATAACTAGGCTTTCAGAAAAAATCTGGGTGTGGGAATCTGGAGGGCTACCTTGACAAGACATGGAACCAGCTTGTTTCCACCAACAGCATTTAGTGGCATATTTAGGTCCAATGTATGCACAGCTGCAGCAGCCACCTCTTGTGATGTACTTGTTGCAGATGAGCTGGCATCTTCTCTCTGATCACAAAACAGCAGCTCAGTGGCAATTCATCAAACCTTGACAACTGCAACCCAGTGAAGCAAAGAGTTCCTGATGAACTCACTTCATGCAAAGTACTTTCAGTGATGGTATAGAAAAAGTACCATTCGCTTATTGTCAATAAGTTCATCTGCACATGCCATAGTTGCATCCAAATCCTGTGACAAGGAATGTGGAAATTTTCAGAACATACAATAAAATACTGAGGTTTAACTACTTGTACTAACAATGTGAGAATACAGATACAAGCTACAAGCCATAATGCCAATTGCATATTCTCCAACATTCTTGAGAATGAACAGCAACACACCTCAGCACCTTCTGTATCTCGTGGTCTTTTTTCACCTTGTACTGCAACCAGAGGTCTAATAGCAGCTGTTGCACCCAGCCCATCTGTTGGCGAAAATGCTTCCTTCACCCACTCATTCTCACCTGGAACCTGAAGAACCCACGAACAATAAAATTCTAAATATGTTGTGCCCTCAGGCAAAAACTCTATAACTTAGGAATGCTGGAAGGCCAACGCATCACAGTGTGGGAAGGGTGGCCATACAGGTACACAGTAGAGAAGACGACGATCCCACATTTGTGGTTCTGTATCCTGCCCTGTTGGCACATCAGCTACATCCATGTACTTGGTCGTGTGCCAGTCCCCACCTTCCTGTTGAAACAAAACCTTGATTACATGTGCTGCAGGTTGACATAGGGTCTACTGAGTTTGCCAATTTCACAATGCTCTAGGTCTGATAATAGCTTGGACAATCAGAATCCAATGATTGCAAAGTTAGACTGAAACTGTTCTGTTCGAATCCACTAGAGGACAGAATTGCATATTAAAATAGATCTTTAAAATTTAGAAAAACAGCAGAATGTGCAAGCAATCAATGAGAGAAATTACAATTCAGGCAGTTTTTTTCATTCCAGCAGTAAGCCTCTCTACAGCCTTTGTGATTAAACAGCATGAAGATGATCACGTGGGAGATAACATAGGCAAGAGAGATTGGAACTTGATTTAAGTGAAAAATGGCTCCAGCAATAGAAACCTTGTAAGCCCCAATGTAGTATTCCACATCAAACATGTCTTGCACCTGTGCACATATGAAAAGGTGAGGGGCCTTCGTCATCATCTTTCTATAGAAAAAGAGAGAGTACAAATCCCAAGCAGATGAGCTGATTAAACAAACTTCCTCCACATTCAAACCTACTGAAGCAAAAGAGCTTGATTGGTGGCATGCAACGGATCATCCCTGCCTGTGCACATATGAAAAGGTGAAGGGCCTCGTCATCATCTTTCTATAGAAAAAGAGAGAGTACAAATCCCAAGCAGATGAGCTGATTAAACAAACTTCCTCCACATTCAAACCTACTGAAGCAAAAGAGCTTGATTGGTGGCATGCAACGGATCATCCCTACAAGTATAAGACGATGGATGCACTTCAATGTCCCTGAAATATGAATGTGTGCAGTGTAAGGAACGAATTTCTTAGGCTCTTCAAGATCCTGATAAGACCGGAATTAGGCAAGTGAAGGAGAAGTGTACCATGCCGCGAAACCTGACAAGCGAATTGACGGGTAGGGAGTCCAGTTGCACCGAGTTGATCTCAGGTACCTGCTGTCTCCGTGACAACCAGCAATTCCGAGTCAAAAGACATGTCCAACGCAGAAAACACACCAGACCTGTTGCGAGACTCGCCGATAGATTCCTCCGAATCCGCTTGAGGAAACCATGGAGAGGGCAAAAGTATGACGATTATTAACAAGATGCCACTATAGAATACAAGTGGACAGAAAAAAGGAGAAAGCTGAGTTGCGACCTTGCAATGGACATTGCGGCCGAACAAATAGGACTCGAAGAGTTCCTTGACACCCCAGTCAGAGCGAGTGAAGTCCGCCGGCGACGTCGCCGCACGGCAGGCCTTGTCGAACAAAACCCTGACAGCGCCAACAGGGTTACGGAAGCAGTCCACCGGCGGACCTCCCATTCTAAAACTACAAAGTATTACTTGCCGCGGCCCCTGCCCACCCCTCCTCCTCAATCTACGACGATGTCAAATGTCCTCTTGGAAAACATACACAATGTCCGCAATTTCACGATGCCGCCGCTTCTCGACAAGCGGCTGGATCCAAGTCGATCAAGCTGTATGTTGCTACAGCAATCCTTTCTCTTACAAAACTAGTTGATAGATAGTTCCCTGGTTTCTACCAATGCAAAAAGAGTGGCAGAATAATGAGAGGATCCGTGCGCTATTTCTGTTTCGATATGCAGAAAAAAAGGCCCCCGAATTCTAGAAAATCGCGAGTTTAGACTGCGGATTTAGTATCGCTCTGAGGAGGAGAAGAATCGAACGGAGACGCAACGACAAGAAGACGAAGAAGAGGGCGGGAAACGGAACTTCCCCGCGTACAGTTCCACCAATGAGGGTGTGGCACGTGGTGGGTTGTTATGTAACTGAGCGTTTTGGGCAGGGCGTTCCGGCAGCAATGCTTCCGTTTCGCATTCAGGGGGTTCCACTATTATGGCTTCGAATGTTGTTACACATTCTGCGACCATGGAAAATACACCCAATGTCACCAGTACAAACCAGTGTGGGGGCGGGTATGCAATTCTTTTTGATAATAGTCGGGTCCAGGTTTCAGATTTCATTTTTCAAAAATCTACAACGGGTCTGGGTCTATGGATATTAGAAATTTCAAATAACAGGTCGGGTCTGGGTTTTTAAAATGTAAGTGAGCAAACAGGTGTGAGGTGGGTTCGGGGGTTGAATGCATTTGAAGGTGGCTATACAATCTTGTGTCTTTATCAAATATCCTATTGAGTTCTTTAAATTATTCTGGTTCTTTGACAAAAACCCTCACAATCATTCTTGATCTTTTACCCTGTTCGTCAAGTTAGATTCTACTTCACAAATAGTTGCCAAATCAAATAGTTTTAAACAACCAACATGAAAATCAGATGACCAATTTTTATTGTCAAATATTAGCTTGTCCAGATTGTCAATTTGAAGTCGACATCTCTTGAATGCTGTGAGGATTCCAGAAATGGAAACAATTCTTTCGGTCTCAATTTGGTTAACTGGGATTCCCGAAACTTGTCTTCCAACTATAACCACTATTGGAAACTTTTGCTTTTTTATCCACCATCATATCAAAGCACATGAATAAGTTTTTGCATCAACAAGATATTGATAGAACAAACTAAGTTTGCAGCATACAATGTCCTTGTGGGTATTTGTAGTTCTATTAGTCTTTAAGAATAGATCATGAAAATCCACAAGTGAAGCAAACTCATCCAAATAATCCCTTCTATTTGGTAGCAAACCTTTGTAAGCCTCCAACAATAGAAGCAACAACGATTATTCATCATAATCTACCACCATAGTGGCAACAACTTCACGACCTAAATAAATAATCACCAAATGCATACTTTTGCACTTGGGATCCAACATAAAAACCAACATGTAGCCTTTAGAAAAAAAACAATGCATAAAGGAAATAAAGGGTAGTAGGACCTTTAGCATTTGGTGTTTCATACAAAAAATGAACTCTCCCAATTCATAATCAAATACATTTATGTCCTCTCCAACAAGGTTATTGGGCACCCTCTGGTATTGTAAGCTCATCATGAAGTTCTCGACATGTAATTAAAATAAAATGGAAAACATCCTTAAGGAGCTAATGCCCTTGACTTTGGTTCAAAACACACCTCACAATGGGTGAAAGAAATTTCACAATAGATTCACAAACAACCCAAGTTTGAAAAGAGGGTATGTGGCTTTGTAATGCTCTTTGCTGATTATAACAAAGTGTAATGACATTTTGGAAAGTCAATGCATTTTGGAATAATAAAACATGACAAATTTAATCACTAAACATAATGCCTAAACCTAATGGCTAAACTTAAGCTAAACTTAATGGTTAAAATTTGGCTAAACTTTAGGTGAACCTAATGGTTAAATTTAATGGTTAAACAAAATGATTAAACCTAATAGCTACACTTAATGGATAATCTTAGGTAGGTATGTGGGTAAATATATTATGTGAAAAAATATAGATAGGTAAGTAACATGTAGATGGGTGGGTGCATGGGGTAGTTACAGGGTAGGCAATCCATTTTTTGATATTACAAGGGTAGTTACTATGGGGTTACATGTAAGTTAAGTGTCACACAATTTAGGATATGGTTGAAAAATGTTGAAAGGGCTCATTTAAGTAATATGTAATATGCATAGTATCAAATGTAAAAAATTGACAATAAAAAACCACCATTTCATTATGAGGTGGACTTTTGAAATGATATAAAACACCATGATCATAGTCCATAAAATGTTTTATGGACTTTTATTTCACAATCCACATGTGGGATGTGTAAAAAAACAATCTTAATATATTTGTGATTATATTGTCATGCTAGAATTAGGTTTGAATGCATACTTTCATAATTCATTTATCACCATGCCATATGAGATCACTAAAATTGGGAAAGTCCATCATTTATTATATAACAAAAGTTGAAGGTCAATTTTTCCAGGAAAAGGGCTTTAAGGCCTTACACATGAGAAAAAAAACATTTATTTTCGAATGTTCATTATAACTAAATTTTAATCACAAGCAACATTTGTGATGTAAATCCCTTTAGTTGCTTTGGACAAATTGCATGTGATATTAATTGCAAATAACAAATGTACTTGATGAACGAAAAAATTAACAAATACAAGTTCATCCTTTAGTTCCATTATATACATATTATCACATGCGATTAAGATGAGATTATTTTGGTCACTACTAAAGGCAATGATGTGTTACCATGTGTCCCAATATTTAATTATTTAAAATAATAATAATATTATTTTAAAATAATCTGGAAAGATCAATTCACATGCTAAGATGATTTATATTATGACACATGGCCTAATGGAAATATACAACATGACATTTAAATGAAGTTAATACAAAATATTAATATTAAGTTGATAGGTACTTAGATAAGGACATAAGTAAGTGCTTAAAAACTTACGTTAAATATTTACCTATTTATTTAAATAAAGGTAGGTAGGTAGGTAGGTAGGTTTTACCTTCCTAACCTAAATACCTATTCATATAAGTAGGTAGTTAGGCAGGTACCATAGGTTAACCTAGGTGGGTAGGTCAAACTAAGCACTTTTTTAACTAAGTAAATAAATAGGTTGGGGAAATAGGTAGTTTAAAATTGTGCATATTTTATTTTTTTTTGAGTTAAGCCTTTTGAATGGCTCATCCCATGTGCACACATTTTTTAATGTAATTGGATGACCACACCTTTTGTTTATATAGTGTTCAAACTATAAATGAAAAACAAACAATATTGGATAAGTTTTGAAGTTGCAACTTCCTCACAAACTAAGTTGCCTTTTTTTTTATTTTTTATTTTTTAAACAATTCAAGTACATGATTCAATAAACAATTACATAATCATTTAATTACTAATGAATAAATTTAACATATACAAAAAATATAAACCATACACTAATATTAAGTATTCATTATAAATTATTTAAATAATTAATAACTTATAAATACTTAATTAATTAATTAGTTACTCCTAACAATCAATACATAACTCATACATAAATAAATAACCTAAATAGTTAAAAATATTTATTTACTTTTTAACATCTGGTCGAATTATACATAAAAAATAATGTAAAATAATTTTAATTATTAAAATTTAAAATAACTATTATAAATATTTAATTTCGACTTGAAAATAATGAACTAGTAATTGTTTTAAGAAAATAGACCCCTACACAAATTATTCATTTAAAAATAACATTAAATTAATCATTGTAATTATTACGAAACAATATTTATTATTGTAAAAATTGTTATAGAACAAATGAATGTTTTTCTCCATTAGTAATTCATAATTATGAATACAATAATCTGTTGAACATGTATTACTATATTTTAATTAGTTTAATATTTTTATAGAATATTTACCATATATAAGTAATTACAGAATATTTTTATTAAAAAATATTATTGTATAAAAATTCCTGCAATTATAATTATGATTCTAACAACATTATAATTTTACCAAAATTTTGATTCAGATTTAAAGTTATAAATTACAGATTGTGAATAATTATGTTAAATTAAAAAATTAATATGATATTACTATAAATAATTCTTATCTGAAATAATTACCATGATTTTAAACAAATGGAACATTAATTACAGTAATTGATTTATTTTACTATAAAAATATAAATTATATAATATAAAAACTTATGTTATAACAATAACCATTTAGTGTAACTTATGATTCATAAATATCATCATTTATAATTAATTATAAAAATGATATCTTATGATCAAGTAGTTACAAAAAACTATGATTAACGTACTTATGGTCATAACATAAATTATTTTAATTAAATTATAAAATTCTAGAAAATTAAGTAAGAATTAAACTATAAACTATAAATTATAAAGTTTAATCTTAAATTAACTATTCAAGTGTTTTAATTTTAACTTACAAATAAATTAAATAATTATAGTGATTTTATGTCACTATAAAATAGTTCCTATTAATATAACTTTTTTGTTTTGATATTAACATTTTACTGTAATTAAGTAAATAAGAAGTAATATCTAAAATAAATTAATTGTATATATTTTTTAATAATTAAAACAACTTTGGTCAGTATTTTAAGATTATTAAAAAATTCTAAAATCAAATTCTTAATTATAGTACATAACTTCTCAATTAAGATACCAAATTTTATTACTATTATTAAAACATAAGTGTTGTAAATACAATATTTATTTTTTATGAATGGGAATTATCATTTTAATCAATGTTTATATTGTATTATGAATTATCCATTTTATATAAGAAATAGTAATCAATAAGAAAAATAAATAATTATAATTGTTTTAAATTTGCAATAAAATTATTCTAAAAATTTATTACATAATAACAATTATATATTGTAAGTACATAATTTATTTTTTTGTAATATACTGGACTGTAATTCTTAAAATTATGAAAATTAATGTAACCAACGCATTTACAATTACTTACAATTATTTAGTTTTGTAACAAATATTTTGCCCTTTGCGACTAGTGTGACATCATGCTGATATCAATTGAATCACCTATCATTAATTTCTGACTATTCTACAATTAAATTAATTAACATCTATATATGGGTTGGATTTATCATGCAAAAATAACCATTTAAAGTCCCATTAATAGTACCATAAGTTTGGAAACCTTATTAGTTTGTTTTCATGCATGTACCAAAAATGTTGGTCCTCGAAGACCATAGTGAGATTAAGATTTAGAGCTTGTTTGTGAAGGAAGTGGGGTTTAATCATAATCAACAAATCTCTATATACATCAATTATAATAATAATTTAATTTATGATTCAACTTCAAATCCATAGTATTTTTTATTGTAATTGAAGTAATTGATATGATTATTGTAATTATATTAATTTCACTACATTAAATTATTTATAATTTCAAATAAACTAAACATATTCAAACATAGACTGTTATTTTTAATACTATTTTGTTTTGAAAATGAAAATATAATGAGTTTCATTAACATATAATTATTATAAACTCATAATAATAATTTTATTTATATATTAACTACAATAGACATATAGCTTATAATCTAACTTAATTATCCATAATTTTACCAAAAATTTAAAATAATTATAATATATTATTTTAGTTACTATTTATTATTGCTTATATAAAATGAATAAATAATATACAACATAAACATTAATTAAAATGATAATTCCCAATGATAAAAAATAACTATTGTATTTACAAAAATTATGTTTTAGTAATAATAATAAAATTTTGTATTTTAATTTAAAAGTTATGTCCTATAGTTGAGATTTTTATTTCAGAATTTTATAACAGTCTTTAAATAATGAGCAAAGTTGCTTTAATTATTATATATATATACATTAAAATATTTTTATGTATTATTTATTATTTATTCATTTATAGTATTTTTTTGTATATATATATTATTAATAACTATTCTATAGTGACATAAAGAAATTGTAATTACTTAATTTATTTGTAAGCTAGAATTGCAATACTTGAATAATTAATTTATAAGTAAACTCTATAATTCACAATTAACAATTTATAAATTTAGTTCCTATTTAATTTTCTACAATAATCAAAATTTAAGTAAAATAGTTAATGTGATGACCATAACTACTTATTAGGCATCAAGTGAAGTATTACTTTATTTATATATGGAATTTTAAATGTAATCGATTGACATGGTGTTTGTCATGGATGTATTACATTCAAAAAATTGAGTTCCTTTTTCGCACTGTAAATGGGAGTTGCGTCATTTGGTTCTCATAACTAATAATTTATAATTTAATAAGTATCAGTACATTGATGTAGTCATGGCATTGTTGGTTACAAAGTTGTTTTTATTTGAAAATGACATAATTGAAAAATATTGGAATATGATATTCATGTAAACAATGTTCATTAATTTGTTGAGTCTGGTGGCCACTAGGTGAAGTTTATTTTGTCTACTAGGTTGCATAAAGTCCTAAATTAATTAATTAAATATGTGTTATATATGTTATAACCTTGAAAACATAATTAGTAGAAATGTAACATCTTGCTAAGTTGATTCTATATTGTACATATTTTTTAAATGCTAAATATCATGTCTGAATTTTACATTCTAATAATAAAATATTCATAAAATTTCAATATTTAGTTTCACATTTTATTGTTTCAATTGTTTTTTTTATAAAGTTCAAGTATTTTAGAAAATAATATAATTAGTTTCCAAAAGGTTGCCAATATTTAGCAACAATGTTTATTCATGAAATTTGGCCCAAAAGTTTTACAAATTTAAATTTTAAATATGAAGTGATTTAAAAAGGTTTTTTAAGTGTAGAGTCAAGAAAAATAATAAAAATTACCATACTTGTATATATGGTTTTAACTTTGTTACCATGATTATAAAAGGTTGATTAAAATGTTTTTATTTCACATATAGTTTATAACCAGATGTAGTTAAATATTCTTAAAGGTGATTTCCAATTTTCAGTTATATAAATAAATCTTATAAAACACATTGTTGCCAATGTTACATGTTGTGAAACTTTACATCTAGAGAAATCCATAAAACTATTAATTATATAACATTACTTGATGTGTTATAATTTGAATTTCAATATTAAGATTAATATTTCACAACATAAATATTATAGTTCATGGTAAACAAGTATATTTTATTTTATTCAATTTACAATATTTATGATCTATTATGGATAAAAATTGTATATTAATATGTTTTAAAAATCAAATACAAGTTTTTAAATGTGGGTATATAAAAATTTATTTGTCATTATGTTAGCCATAAAATATTTCCTATTTATAAGTCACATGCTTGAGTTTGTTTTCAAAAATTGGTCATTGAAATCTTGCTAAATAAAAAAAAATTACATGTTTTTTCTCAAATAAATTTTCCATTATATATATATATGCTTGTGTGTGTGTGTGTGTGTGTGTGTGTGTGTGTGTGTACATAATTGAAAAAAAATGAACAATGGGGCCTTTTTAATTTTTTCATTTCGGTTTAAATATCAATAAAATATTATATTTGACAGTTGTGCAACAGAAAATTATGAATTATATATAATATCATTTGATATGTCATAAACTAAAATTTAGTATTTAGATTAATAGCATACATCATAAATTATATAAAAAATGTAAGTTATATTTCATCAAATATACAATATTTATGTTATATTTATATATAATAAATTTGAATAAATGAAATATTATACTTCAAAATTGTATAATATAACTTTTTAAACAAATAAAAGTTTAAGATATAGGAAACATATCATTTAGTTATTATTATGTTAGCCGTAGAATCTTTTGCATTTATATATAATGTGCTAAAGTTTTTATTTTTTTAAAAAAAAATTGTCATTGAAATCTTATAAAATGACAGATTAAAAATGTGTTTTTGTTCAAATAAGTTTCCATATTGAAAAGGAAATAAATTAAAACTTTACATGATTGAAAAAAAAATTTAAATGATTTTTTTTTTTCATTTGAACAAAATATCAATAAAATATTAGGTACTAAAATTGGCATTTATGGAACATTTAAAATGAAATAATAGGTCAAATCAAATGTATTCCATTATGTTTTCACAAGTGATGTGGTTTTTTGATAAAAAAATAAATTTCCATTATTGTCGTTCATGGATCAAATTTCAAAAAGTGAAAAAACTGATGGTCACTAATGAATATTGGTCAAATATTCTCTACCTCCGTAGTCTTCATAGTTCAAATAATGACATTTGTCATGGGACAAATATAATGAAATTATATGATAATAATAATAATATCATTATAAATTATTATATTATATGCATATTTTATTTATAAAAATAATATAAAAAAATTAAATCAATTTTTTCATATTATATAATTTATAATATATATAAATAATTGATTAATTAATTTGATGTCCTCTGTGATTACATAGATTCAAAAGTCAAAGGTGTTCATTTTTATGATCAAATGATAGAATGTTGACAAGTCTTATTCAATTAATTAATCATGTAATCATTTGTACATATACGATTACAAATGAAATTATGGATGTAATCATGTAAGATACATTTTACCATTGTGCACACAAGGACATTGTTTATATTATGTGCAAATAAGGATGTTATCTGTTCTACAGTAGTTTGTAAACATTGTAAGCAACATGTGGACTCAAATACGTATTGAAGATTGAAATTAATGAAATAGGAAAAATAGAAGGCTACATGGTTAAAATGTTTACTATTTCCAATGCCAACGATTGGTGTGTGTGATGTTGTTTTGTAAAAATTAAGTGATGGTAAAAGATTAGTGTTAGATGTTTTTGGTAAAGTGGAGAGGATGTTGAATTTGAAAGGGGTAATGGATCAAAAGCAAGATGAAACTAATCAAAAGTTAGAAGAAACCACAATTTCAATTAGCCATTTACAATCAATGTGCATGAACATTTTCATTAACACACACAAAGCTTTAGTAGGAAAGTTTGGAGTTTTTTTGCCTATAGATGGCAATTTGAATCAATTCACAAGAATGAGGTGCAACAAGCTACACACCCACCAATTAATTTGCTATGGAACAAAGGAAATGATGAAGATGGGGTGGTGTAGGAGGCTACAATTACAAGAACAACATAGAAAACACATACATATAAAGAAGTAGACAATTATGTGGGAGTTAGTGTGGGTCTAAAGCAAGTTTCACATGGCCTTTCAAGTATCCTTGGTGTTTCGGACAATGTAAGTGGGACTTCCTTGGTGTCAATAATTGATCGACTTCAAAAAACAAAAGTTAACTTTGAAAACCCTACAACATTTTCCATGCCTTTATAAAGATTCTCAAGTTGATTTTTTGTTGATATTTACAAAAGTAAAGGATAATTCCAATAGCCAAAAATAATGCATAAATTAATGCACCAAAAATTTCAAAGCCAAATCCAATTTATTTAATTCATTTTATTTTATGATCTATGTTGTTGTTGGACAAGTTTTGAATTTTTAATTTATTTTGGGTAATTTTTTTGCCATTGGGTATTGAAAGATTTTGATCAAATGGACAATTTATTCTGCATTGAAGTTTAACCTAAACTATTATATAATGTGTAATTTCCATATTATAATTCAATGTTAATCTTGTCATTGTAACCATTTTTAGCCCTAATTTGACAAGGTTTTTTAACATGAACAAATTTGCATTTGCCTTGAAGTTTTTTTCATTAACCCCATATCAAAGTGGAAGGTTTGAATAGGGCTTGTATGTGTGTTCAATGGTAACAAAGTTGGTGAGAGGACCATACTTGTTGACTATGTGGTTATCATGGTCAAGGGGGTCATATGGAGGATGCCATTGTTGTTTTTGTCCATCAATGATAGGTCCTAGAAAAGCCCATGTTGACATAGAACTTGGGGTTGTGGTCTTTTAGTCATCAAAATTTTTGAAGCTTGTCAATGATGTAGTATGGGGTAATTATTAGTTATATTTACTTTGGACTTTGGAATGCAAGGCTTATATGGAAATTTAGTTGGATGCATGGACATTAGTATGATTATGTAATGTGATTAAACCTTTTGGAAAAGGTGGGGCTAAATTGGTAATGTGCAAATAAAACACAATACATGCAAGTTGTTTATGGACTATGTATGTACATTTGGGAGAATTCAAATATTATAGTTCAATAATGACTTGTATGATATTGGCATGAATATTAGGTTTTTTAAAAAATAAATTTTGTAATTTAGCTATACTTGAATGTGGATTTTCATATCGATTAATTATGTTAGTCATTAGGTTAATGTAATGTTGATTTTTTAATGCATTGAGGATGTATTTGTTGTCTGAGATGTATATTAATCTCAAACCCTAATAACCGAAACCTTGTTCCTTAAATCTAGAAATCCTAATCAAAAACCTTAATCCATGATTCTAGAAATCTTAAATTTGAAATCTATAACCCTAAATTCAAAACCCTAAACTTGAAACCCTAAATTTGAAAATGAAAACCTAAAATCTTAACAATATACCAAAACATGGCAAATATGACTACATCCATGATTAAATTTGTATACATAAATGTCATTCTACATGACTATGTAATGAATATGGACACATCGTTTATCCACTAATCATATTTTTGTCCTAGACATAAATGCCATCAAATATATTATATATTAATTTCAATTTAATCTAGCCATTTGGTAGGTAGGTTTAAGTAGGTGGGTAAGTAGGGTCCTATTTATTTATTGGTGATAAGCCTTTTTTAGTGGCTCATCACAAGTAATATATGCACTTTGAATATACTTAGTGCGTATATTGTGTGTAGACCAATACTTTTCACCTAATTATATAGTTTTCAAAGTTGAATTTGTTTACAAAGGATATGGGATAAATTTACAACATTATTTCACATTATCTTTTGTCATATACAAAAGTACCCTACTTTGACCATTATTATCTTTTCCATGCTTTCTCCAAATGAAAATAAATAAATTTCATTCTAAATATTTTTTCCAAGATCTGCAAATCTAAAAAAAAGCATTAACAAAACAGTCAGTAAATTGATTGAAAATGCATTTGAATCTTCAATATTTCATACATTTGAACAACAATGATATCTTGAAGATTTTCTTTCTCTTTATATATATAAGTTTTCTGTAAATAAAAATATTTAAAATAAACATGTTTTTTTGGTATATATATATAATATTTTCCCACCTTTAAAAAAATAATGAATCAATGAAAATGATAAAAATGTTATGTTATATTTATTTATAATTATAAAACGTATTTAATTTATTTAAATATCATAATTATTAATTTATACACATATATTTTTTAATTCATAATATTTTATCAAATTTATTGTGAGTGGTAAAGTTTAATCTCTTTTTTTCAATTCATTAAATGTGATTGAATATATACATAATATTCAGAATTCCAAGTTCTATGACCAAATATTTTGATAAATGATTAAAGATCAAATTTTATATTCTTTGTTACCCATCACATGGAAACATGAAAAAAATGTCATTTTGGGGCATGTGGATTCCTTTTGAAATTCATTGGATATCATTAATAAGAATATATTTCATTATTTAATGTAAAAAATTCAAAAAACTTATTCATTTAAATAAAAAATTTGAGTAAAATTCTCAACTTAAATGTTTTAATTATATTATAGGCACCAAGTTTTTACTTAATTTCATGGTTTCAAAAAACTTGGCAATTGTTTTTCCATTTTGTTGGAACTTTTTCAAAAATGAAAAAGAAAAACCCCAAATTTGTTTTAGCCACTATCCAAAAATTTGCATTAGATAATTAATGACTCTAAAGTAATAATTCTAGAAATTATAAGGTATTAGTTATTTATTTGTGCTCTAATTATGTGTTTGATCATTTACAAAGTTGTATATGCTTACAAGGTATGTGTGTCTACCTTCTAATTATTTTCCCTTTTAAGTCATAAATTTTTAATGTTTCAAATTGTATATTATTAAATAATTATATGGTGTTCATGAAGAAATTTTTTAATCATGTAGTTCTATGAATGAATTTTTTTAATCATATAATCATATCCATGGTTACAAGAATACAACTAGGCACAAAAAAAATGGCATATATGATTATATGATTAGAAATGGTCACTAGTCATATTTGTCTTAGTCATCAATGTCAAGTTTTGGTGTAGTGTAAATTTGAAACCCAAACACTAAATATGAAACTATAAATTTGATGCACCAAAAAATTGCCATGTGTCCACTTTTCATTCACCAAAAATTGCCAATTTTTGAACATTGGTTGGAATTCACATTGAAATTACAAATTTTTTCAACATTAAAAATCATTGTGCCACATGGGATTTGAAAATTATTTAGTGGTTGACACATGGTAAATTGCTATTTTTCTTTTCAAAATAGCCATGTGTTAATGCATAATACATAAATAATATTTATATTTTCAGGATTTTATTTACAATGTGTTACATTTGACTTGGTTAAAGAATTGCCATGTGCACACATTGCATTGGATGAAATTTTTTTGTTTTAAAAAAACAATTCTTGATCCAATGGCCAAGATCAAATCTTGAACATTCCAACAACACTATAGTTATGGTTAATGAGTGGACATTATGACTATATTGGTCTTTGATGGTCATTTACAACTATCCATATTTATTATTTCAAATGGTTTTTACACCATGACCATAATTTGCAACTACATGGTAAAAGCTACAAATCTCATTCAAATATGTAGTTAGAGGTAGTTGTAAATATTGCATATGAGTAGAACTATAATTATAGTTGTAGTAGTCATAAAAACCACAATTTGATGTAATGTTTGTTTGGAATACATTTTTGAGTTTTACAATTTATATTTACATGAATCCAAATGATGATCCCAAGCCATGTAAAATGTAATAATTATTCAATTTGCATTAATATGAAAAAAAATGAAAAACATTTGGCATTATTTTCAAAAAACAAGTTCAATTTATTTAAGACCTCATGAATATTAGTTATGAGTGCTAAATTATTTATTTTTCACCCTCAAATATTGATAGAAGTGGTTCATATTTTTATATGTCATTATTGCACATTATATGTTACATCATAATCCATAGGTTATATGAGAAATGTTGAATCCCAAATCATGTTGAAAATTTACAAACATGTTAATTATGAGTTATATACTTGTGATATTGAGTAACTTTCTCACATACTTACCCCAAAATATTTTTTTTCAAAATGATTCACATATTTAGTAGTTGAATGCTAAAACCATCAAGGTATTACAATATTGCCGGTTTAAAGGGAAATATGGAATTTAGAAATAAATGCCATTCATTAGTGATGGATCCTTCAGGGCCTTATGAATACTTACAAAATGGTGTTTTCCTTTAATCATCTCTAAAATGTTCAAATTATCAACATTGAAAATTCACATATTTGACTTTCACTCTTACATTTGGTGTGTTGAAGGCCCAAGTTCATCAACCATGTTGATGTTCAAGGACAAATTAATAGTTATTTCAATGGCTACCTTCAATGTGATATTATAGGCAATGAAAATACTTTTGGTTCATGCTTGATACATGCATAATGATGGTGACGCATTAATTACAATGTATACATGCCTTGGTGAATTATTTTTCTTCAAATTAGACACTACATGCTTGTATATATTCATTTTTATTTGTAATCTAGAACTTTATGATGTCACACCACTCCTAGTTGTTGATATGGTCCTTATTTCACCTTTTGTCAAATTAAATTATATGTTTAACTTGTTTACTTTTTATTTCTATATGCAATCAATTTTGACATTTTGAAAAGGTTTAAGCAATAAGCCCAATATAACTAATGAATGAAATAAACCCAAATCCTAAGTGCTATTTCTAGGAAACTAAAAGGTTTTTTAAAAAAATGTGAAATATCATTTATATATATATATATTTGATCCAGGGGCTCCTATAATTTCTTCATGATGTATCAAAATACCTAACAATTTGAAGAATTTCTTATTGAAAGTTGGCTTAATTTATTTCAATGTCATGTTGTTGATTGTAATGGAATGTTTCATGATTTCAATCTAAACCAACAATTCTCAGTTCTTTTTCTTGCGAATAAGTAATGAACTCATGGAATTTCCTTATGTTCATTTTTACCAATCATGTTTAATGGTCTTTGAATGGTCTTCTTCTATTTAGATCCTACAATTTTCATTTTCACGCCCATATTTAATATTTCTTGTGTTCCTTATTTGAATTTTCTTAACCAACAACAAGGTGAAAAGATAAAAATGGAGAGAATTGGATTGAAGAGTATGAATAGTTTGAGAGTCCAATGATGTTGAGATAGGGTTGTGTACACCTAACTATTTAAGGGATCCAAATTGAATGACCATAGTTCATGAATGAAATGTTAAGAAAAAAATGGAACAAAGAAAAGAGGAATGATATATATTAAAAATTTCAGAAGTACTAAGTAGGTCCCAAATACATTGATTGGACTGATTTCTTAGGTAATTCATAAGCTCTTGTGGAATATGACTTTTTTGTAGAATATGACTCCTTAAGTCAACAATTGTAATTTTCCTTAAAATGAAATTCTTGTTCCTTCATAATTGATTTTTGCTTTTTAAAAAAGTTTGTCAAAGGAGGCCCAAGCTTTCTTTAGAAGGAAAACAAATAATAGAAGTTTCAATTCTTGGAATGAACTTGCTCACATTTGTTGTACACTAAATGGAGGAAACTTGGTTCTAATTCCTTTTTTGATATTTAAAATGTTCTATCACTTGCGTGTATTCAACACATGGCATAAGTTTTTATTTTGCACACTTTTACATTTTGAGTAGTATATAAGGTTGGAAGTTGTTGTCAATATTTCAATCTAGGGAATTAACAATGTTGTTTAATTCTTGATTGTAAAGAAGACCTTTGGTTTTGAATAAAAATTTTTCCCCCTCTTTCTTGGATAGAATTTCTAATATGGTTTTAAATATATTTTTCTTTATTTATTAAACCTCTAGTTCTAGAGGTTTTTCTCAAAATTTGAAATTGTATGGTCTAGTTTAAGATCATTAGGGTATAAAGGAAAATGTTACATTTGTGATGCTTTATGGATGTGTAAGTATATAATAATTTTCATGTTGGGGTGAATATTAGTGAATTTGGTTTGGGTGGGGAGGAGGAGGGAAAAGGGGAGGCGAGAGACGGAGATTAGATTGCATTTTAATTTGTGTGGAAAAAAAAAACTCTCTAAGTTTTTAAAACTATGTCATAAAGTTTAGGTAGGGTTTTTGTTTTTCAATTTTGTGATATAACTAAAGTGATGATCACCTATAAGATGACTTAACCAGATTTGGCTATAGGTTAGATATGGAAGGGAAAGAAATTATAAAATCTTTTTATATTTTTAGCTACCTATTGAAACTTATCATAAAGATCCAGTGATTTGGAATGGTTTATTTTTGAAATTTGGCGAATTTGCATAGGTCAAAATCATATTTTCCAAGTCAAAGTTTGATGAAATTTTGCCAAGAAAAAACACATGGGGTTTAAGTACTTAACAAAAACCTAGTCTAGACATAGTACAATAGTAAAACACTTGTTACAAATGGGTTTCTCTTGTTAATCATATTGTTAATGCCAAAATGTTTAAAGCTTAAGAATCAAGTGCTGAAGCTAAAAAATTGAAATGTATTAATTATTCAGAAAATGTTTGCTGGACTATGGTAGACAAAAGTCAATAGAATACGTTTACAAATATAAATAAAATATTATAAATCATTTCCTAGAGAAAGAGCTTTGGATCAAATATTTAATAGCAAATACACAATGATAATTTAAAGCATTTGTCAAATTATAAATGGTCTTACCAACATTCCCAAATCTTTTGTATTAATCAAAATGTTTGTTGTACTTCGTTTGGTATGTTCAAAGTTCCAACTTGACATCTTCATATCATGTGCTTTTAGTTTATATCACACTTCTTAGATGTTATTTTCTAGATTCAAGTGATTTTTTGGGTTTATGGTAATAAGTAGAAAAACAAAACAAGTTAAGGACTATCCCCCAATAGAGACATATTAATTTATGACATGTCAAGACAAGCCTTGGTTGGAGGTCAAGAACATGCAAACTTTTCTAAAAACAGATGTATAGAACCTATGCAAGATCCATACATAAAATTTATAGTAAGCAATAATATTTTTGTTTTCTTGAGAACAACATTCATTGTGATAACATGCATCCAAATAGGAAAGGTGCTATATTTCATATTATTGTCTCTTGAGCATATCACACAAACAACATGTTCATAAAATGTGCACATGATATCAAACTTTATTCTTTGAATTGTCTGTGCATTCCAAAACTAAACACTAGTTAGATGCAAATTTATCTTTCATTTAAAAAATTAGGAATGACCCAAGACATGAGATATGTTCTTTGGAGTCAAGTCTCCAAAAATCCCAATGTACCTTATTGTCGATGCTAATGAGTATTTAAAAACTTGCACATTGTTCAAATTTCTTGGATTTCATAGCAATAATAATAAGTCACCATTCATCTTGGTTTTAGTCACTAGAAATATATTCTCATTAAGTTTTACGTAAAGATAATATAAATGAGCGAAAACAAGAGTCATCATATTGTGGCCTATGGTTGTGACCTCCATAATCAACTAGAGTCTGAAATGCATGTGATAATTTTATTTGATCTCCCCGTGACTATGATGTGCCCACACTATTCATATTGGTCTTCACCAACATCAAATTTTGCATTGAATGTGCCGATGTGGGTGGAGTAGGCAAGTGGTATTTTATTTAATATTATTTGTCTAGTCTAGATGTGAATAGGATGAAAGCCTATAATGTAGTACCTTGGTCACTTCAACACATGTTTGTCAAATAATTAATTAATTTTGAAGATTCCATTTCGACAAATGATATATTCTCAAATATTCTATCAGACACTTTATTTTCAATCATAGAGAAAATTCCTCTTTTTTTGGTAAAAAATTTCAACATTTCTGAAAATAATATAATTCGTGTTGAAGTGGCCTAGATACTATGATATGCATGGGTGTGGATACCCATACATAGTGAGTACACTCATACACAAGGAAATCACAAAGAGTCTCTTACAAGATGAAATTATATTATTGAGGTTATGTTGACCTACATAGTTTAAGGCTCAATAGCATTTGGTTAATACATGGACCTAGGGGCCCAAGAAAGTGAATGATGCATATTGCAACAAACATAGGTAATGAGGGGTACATATGCACTTTTGCTGCAAAAGTCAAATTTAAGTAGGCACATTGGGGGCCCAACTATATCATGCAAGACCTACTCCCTTTCTCCTTGTTGCAAGGAGGCTCATAATGAATGGTGAAGACAGAACTTGGACTTTGTCCAATAGATGAATTATGTTACCCTAAGGCTTGTGCAAGGATTGATCATGTTGACCAACCATCCACTAGTGCACCATCCATTGAAAACCCATTCTGACTCTGTCGTGGTTCGTACTAAGGTTCCCCTTCGGTAACCTATGTGGTAAGCCCTCCTCCTTCTCCCTTCCCTTACTAGATAATTACTTTTGCAAATGGGTTGAAGTATCATAGGTAACTTGTAAGTAGGAATTGTAGGTGGGTACAGGTCGTCGGTAGTTTAGGCAGGGATTGTCAGCACTAACTATGTAAGTAGGCAAGGCACTTGGTGACTACTAGGTAGGTAGATGCATGTGGACCATTAGCACATAGGTAACCAATGTGGTTAGCCATGAGAGAAGGAGACAAGAATACAACAAATACACCATGGCCCATCCCTCATGGTTGGTTCACGTTGGCCAACTTGAAGGATGAGCATCAACAATGCCTGGAACATAATTGATGTATCTAGGTAGTACAAGCAAATTCAAACTTCAGCTAAAAGCTCAAGGGCAGAGCAAACCAACACCAACAAATAAAGCATTCAAGATGGCTGATGGTATGTGGACAAAGAATACTTTTTCATCCTATTCCTATCCCAGAGCTAACCATGGTGGTTACATATGTACTAAGCACTAGCTGTTCACAGGCAGCTGTTCTACCTACCTAGTAGCTACCAAGTGCTTTTACCTACTTAAGTCATATCTCATATTCACTTACATTCCATACCCACTTTACCAATGATACTTATCCCTTTAGAGCATCCCTCTACCAGCATGTACCACATCCAGTGTGCACTATTTTGTTTCTCTCTCATCCTCCTCACCCATGAAACTAAAAAGATGGATTGTACAAAGCAAGAGATTATTTAACTCTCATCACCTGGGCCAATCATTGTAGTTTTTGCAAATGAGAAATTGTAATGTATTATGAGAAACAGTCATAATGAGTTTTCAGTGGATGGTGCACTAGTGTGTGTGCTGGGTCACACAATCCCTTCAAAGGGGGGAAAACTAGGATATCACAGGGAATGGTCAGTCTGACAAAATCAGCACCAAGAGTGGTTGTCCATATCTCTTATAGTGTTTTTTTTTCCCTCAAAAACATTTTGTAGTTTTTCTGAAAAAAAAATTTGGGAATTTTTGAATCCCCCCCCCCCTAAAGTCAATTAATTCATATTTATTGAAAATTTGGGACAGTTTGTCAAATTTTTGATGTAATAGAAAAAGAAGAAGAAAACCCTGATCTCTTCTCTCTCTCCTAGAGTAAATACATCTATTCCCCCTCATTAATTACTACACCACATTATGTACACTTTGTGGTTTCATACTTCACAAATGGTTTTTGTGAATGAAATGGAAATTGGACAAATGCTCAAAAGTGTATAGTCCCCTTGCTTCTTCATGATGTCCGGAAAATGACATTGTTTGGTGGTCACTTGGTGATTAAAGTACCAACTACATATCAATTGTCATATTTGATATGATTTGTTTGGTTAGAGGTTTCCATATACTACGGGTGGTCAAATTTACAAGATCCAACCCATAGTAGGACCATTGTCCTTGACAAGAGTAGAAGATTGGGTGCATTCTCGTCAACTTTGTATATTGAATTCTCAAAAGCCAAACTTCATTTTGAGTTTTTATCATTGAAATGGCGAGGATTGATAATTTTCACCAGATTTGTGTTTTCAAATTTCTGATGCAGTATTATTGTTTGCCATCATCCCAAATGAGATTTAGTGTCAATTGGTGAAAAGTATGAGAAAACTATTGAAAATGTTACAAAAATTTCCTCCAAAAGTCCTAATTGTCTCAAACTCTTGGTGTTTTTCAAATGAAAAACAGGGAACTTGTCACCAAAAAAAAATTAAAAAGAAAATTGTTCTTTTAAGGTAAAACATTTTGCAAAATGTTTTTTGAAAAAAAAACCTGCTCCCTATGAACATTATTTAATTTCAAGATCAATGTACTTAAAAACCAGCTTTTGTAATTATGCCATATCTGCATAGAAACATAATAGAAGGCTTTCAATTTTTTGGTCCTTCTTTCAGTTCTGTCATACATAACTTTAGAGCTTTCAAGTTAGTCTGTCATTTGTCATTCTAAAGTGGTCCAATTATTATACGTTTGAATTATGATGTTTCCAAATGTACAGAAAATTTACAATATATAAAAATACAACACCTTCATCCAGTTCATTGTTTGAAGCATTGAAGTAATCTGGATGAGTAACGGATGAATATCAACAAGGTCACTGACTATGTAGTACTCGATTGCCTTGAGAACATGTAAATTGTATGTACATATGAGGCATTCAATGATGCACTTACTCTGGCCATCAAACCCTAACCTTACCCTAAACCTTAAAAGATGTCATTGGATGATTTTTTTCCCAAACAACAGAGAATATTGTGATGAAATAGACCTTAAAAATATTTCGTAACAATGCAAAATTTTCAAAAAAAGAAAAGAGAAGCTGATTAGATGTTTGGAGGCTGATATCAAATTTTCTTTAGGTTATTAAATAGTTACTTGACTAGTTACTTACACAAAATTCATTCATTCATTTGTGTATTTTGTATAAAAGAGCTGTTCTGATGAAATTTTGTGACTAATTGCCTCTTCCTGGAATTGGGGTCTATTTGTGTAATGATGGTATTGCAGTCACCCATGCCTGAATTCATTAACTTCAATTTCATTTTAAAGTATATTAACATGATGGGTTCATTCTTGAAAATTTTGAATTTATGACTACTATAAAGTTAGAAGGTATTTTCTCAAATTGTAGCATAATTGCAATTTATTTTGTTTACAAGTAATTAACTTTATGGGTGGGCTCGTATGAGCAAACCCACCAAACAAATCATGTTAAACTGCATTATATCTGTTCAAATGGGGTAGATTAATCATAATAGTAATTCAAATTAGATTGAGAATATAACCCTCCAAACTGAGAAAAAATGACTTTCTTGAATTACAAGCATCTAAAATCCATTTGAAGGCTCAAAATAACAAGATACAACATGGGAACATGGTCCTTCTTTCATCTAGAAAGCACAGAAAACAATTGAATGATTTGATTGAGTTTTGGTCAGCAAAAAATATAATTTTAAAAAGGTAGGAATCAAAAACTGTTTTTTGATATTGAAAATAAAAGCTTTTCAAGACTTACTATTTTCAAAGCAAGAAATTATCCAGTGGTGTTTTTGGGGGAAGCAAGACTGCTTTCCAAGTTCAAATCCTTCTTTTCATCTGGGGCATTCATTGATCATTTTTTAAATTCAAAAACAAGATGCATTCTACATATAACATATATCCAAGGAAGCGACATGTGACTAATTTTTTTATTTTTCAATTTTTTAAATTTTGTTCAAAGAATGAGATACATCACAACCTTGCCCCCTCTATATATCTATGTTTTTATCTAATAATTTAGTAATATGTTGAAGATTATATGTTAACAAAGTGATGATACAATAATTGGTATGATGTTGTGATGATATTGTAACACATTGTGATGATTGATTAATATTTTATTAACATTTAATTTTGAACATATTTTAAAAATGTTACACAAGCAAATATACACGAAAGAAGCAAGTTTATGATTTAAATCATAAAGATGACAAATGAGGGACTTATGAGATACTCAAGATCATTTTAAAAATGACTTTACAAAGATAGAACATCCTAGATCTATTTATAAAAATATATTATTGTTTTGTTTTGTTTGCAATCATGCCTTAACTAGAGGCTCTCAAACTATGGGGCCGCTTGCTATGCTTTTGGTACTATCAAAAAGTTTTCAATGAGGCTGTGGGCATGGTGACCAATTCACAAATTTTTTGATTAACACAGTATACGTTATTGAATTCAAAATGATTATCATCATTGGAAATTAATTAAAATTATAAAAATGATTTTTTTTTTGGTTTGTGACCACACCTTAATAATGGGGGCCCTCATTGTTCACCCAAGATGTCTTCCACAAGGCAATTTGCATGATGGTCATTTCCAGAATTTTGGATTAGTATCTACAGCAAAAATGATTGAACTTAGAATGAATTTTCTCATTGAAAATTACAAAAATAATTTTTTTACTGTGCGTCGATGTACTTTCACCATATTGGGCATTGTCTTTAGGAAAATATGAAACAGGCCAAAGGAAATGAATGCAGTCAGTACAAAAGTACTGCCACTATTTTTTCCTCCAGTCTGCCCATTTGCCCTGTCCATATTCTCTCAAGTGTTACCCAGGCATGTTTTGCACTCATAACCTCATATAATATCGCATGTTTTGCACTTGTAACCTCACAGAACATGCCAAGTAATATGTTATATACCCCTTTATACCCTTATTGTGTTCATTCTGTGCATAACATGGATTCAAAACATGCTTAGGCATGATAAAGTGAAACTAAATGGGCAAATGGGCAGACTGGAGGAAAAAATCGCAGCAGTACTTTTGTCTTTGGCCTTTCATATTCCAAACCTTGACACTTGGGTTCGTACTTGAACAAATAATTTTTTTTCATAATTGAGTTTTTTTTGAAAAAGTCATGTCTTTTAATAATGCTTTGGAGAGATTTTTTGGAAAGTATTATGCCTTCAAAGAGCCATGAAGACAATCCCAATTGGACCAATGGTGCTGGCACAAGGATCCACTAGTTTAGGATGGAAAAGGTCAGACATGTGGAGTATATGTGATCATTCCCATAAACAAGTTTTCGAGATTTAAGATCCTACTAAGCATGCCAAGATGCACCAATGTAGGTTCACATGTGATTCAAAAAACTTACCTTTAGAAACAAGCTAGAATCATATAATACCTCATCAACACCTTCACTTTGACACAAACTAGTACACAGCAGGAAAACTCAGAGAATTGAAAATTTCAAAGGTAGTTAGTAAGGTTGAGTCTGACATGCAGTTCCACCGATGTGAAGTGTGAACTACTACTTTTGAACGTCTCTTTCTTTTTCACTTTTCTGATTTCAAGTGAATGGTGACTTCCATAACATGGTGGAACGACTTGTATCCAGTGTTTTAAAAAAAATTTGTGATGTAGGTGGGTTGGCCATGACCCACAAGTCTAGGACTTAGCCAAATTTGGCTATAGGTCAGAGATGAAGTAGAAAAGTTTACTTGAATCATGCATTATTTTGGTGACATGCTATGTACAACCTATTCTATGAATATGGTGCCTCCAAGTTTTTCTCTTCATAATGTGGTGACAGTGGACCATTTGGGTTTGCCTTTGTACTTGCTGCAAGGGCCTTTTCTTTTTGCCCGGTTGTGAAATGTTTCCAAAATAAAATAAAATCACTGCTTGTATCTTGGAAAAGTAAATAAATTCCCACATTGTATGTCTGAGTGCCTAAGTTAAAATCTGGGAAATTTCCAAATTTTCTCAAAAAAATTCAAAAAATTGATGGAAAATTAGATCATCAATTTTTCATGTTTTTCTTCCCTGCATTGAAAATACGGGTTTATTTAATTTTGAATCACCAACTTCAGACATGACAAATTAAAAATATAATGCCAACCTGTATTTTCTTCAATTTTCTGACATTGCATCAGTTATGTCACGACCATCCCAAGAGGGCTTTACCAGTAAATGGTGACAGGTTTCTAGAACTTGTAAAAGATGCTACCAAACCAAAATCTGAATTTACTCAATTGAGATGTGGTGGATTTAAATTTTATTTTATTTTTTTTGAAACCTGAAGAAAATTTCCCCAAAAGATATGAATAATGAGACAGAAATCTATTTATTTTTTGCACTTGTGGGAAATTTCTCACATGTAAAACAAGGGGGGTGTCACACTGTGGCCTTGCCATTTACATGAAAAAATATCTCAAGGCAAAGGAAGAATTATAGAAACTCAAATATTTTACCATGCAAAAATATATTCTTCAAAAAATCCTCTAAAAGAAACCAAAATCCTGCAAGATATTATAACTCTATAACTAATCTCAAGTTTCAACACAAGCCAAAATATCATCTTGAAAACATCCTCTTATAAAAATGGACCTATTACCTAGGGGCCAAAACCCCTTAAGCTAATATACTCTATAATGAATCTAAACACAAAATCCTTGCCTTGGTAGGCAAGGCCAATAAAAAGAAGCTGGCAACCTCAGTTACAAATTGCAAACAAAAAGTCTGCCAACTGTTGAATTCACTCTAATATCCAACTGTAACTGGTATGAGTTCCATATTGTACTCAGTCAGCACTGCATTAATGTGAGCGAGCGTTATATAGAGTGGGTGTCTGTTACCCACCCAGAATCAGTTCCCCAGCTATAGTACCAACTGATCTGCTTGATCAGGGACGTTACTAGTTGGTCCCTGTTGTTATGTGGTCAGATCAGAGCTGCCGGCCCGGGACTAGCTAAAAACACTTACATTTTTTCTGAGAAAAAAAAACTCCTATTACATTAAAAACGTGTACACAGATCTCTAATAACGTACTAGATATTTCATTTCTGACTATAAATCAATTTCGGTCTCTCGCGGACCTGATCTATCAAGATCATTCTCAGAAAAAAAAACCCTTGCTAGCACACATTGAGCTGACTAGGTCAATTTGATTGCTGACGGAAAATAAATTATAACTCGAGCCCGACTAATTAGCTGATTCTTAATCTCCCTCCATAATCAGCAGAAATATGAATCAGCATAGTGATGAGAACTCTAGTGATGATGCAGATATTTGATTTGGAACAGGAGGTGCAGTTGATAGACCTTCTTCACCTGAGAATTGTAGCTCAATATTTACCAGCTCTACTAGACATGAGAATTTTAGCTCAGTTAGCAGCTGCTACTAGACATGAGAATTCTAGGTCAATTACCAGACGCTAGACACGAGAATTTTTAGGTCAATCACCAGCTACTTATAGATAGGAAGAGATATATTATTATTGCAGTTCAAGTCTCCAGCTGGTTCAAGCAACAATATGTTTACAGTGGTCTGATTTAAAGATTAGCAATTTTGAATCAGTTGGGTAGTTCATGTTTTATGATTATTGCAGAGTCTAGATGATTTTATGCTTGTTTTGCGTGTACTCCAGAAAAATAAATTATGATTTGATATCGATTTGGAACTCGGCCAGATCTTGTGTCTGTTAGGAAAATATGCTTTATTTTTTGTTCATAAAATACCGCCTGATCTGGCATATCCGAGGAACATTCACTGCATGCCGGCAACGCTGTTGAAATGCATACTCATGGTGGCGACCAGCAGCTCATGATGCAGCTATCCATCCATCCATGACCAGTTTCACAGTACTTACGACAATGTTGTCGAGCGGATTTAATGGATCGCAGGCCAATATAAAATTGGTTTAAAAATCTCTGAAGATCCTCACACTGCATCAAGTTGTCGTGCAGCTTGCCTTTCAAATAAAAGCCTGGAAAGAATTAGTCGAGCTGCAACAGCAGCTGCTGGGGTGACCCCCGCTAGCTAGACATGTCTAGCTGTTGTCCTACTGGTTGGAAACTGCTTCCTTCCTGGGACATGTTATAAATTTAAGCAGAACTTCATTTTAAGTTTCACTGCAAATTACACACTGTAAGAGCAACTCCACCGGTGCACTGAGTAGCAAATTTTGGATGAAGAAAATTGAAAACATGCTGGATTGGCGCCCAGCATTTTTGCACAGGATTATGGGGCTGGCAAAAGGCAGAGCGAAAATGGTTTGATTGGTCCAGGTGGGTTGCTATTAATAGTCCTCTACATTTTATAGACCTAGTTTCAGTTTTATGGGTGGGGTTGAGAAAAATAAATAAGTAATCTTGGAAGTGAGAAATATTGTTGCAGAGCCACATACTGAGCTTGGGTGGAGCCTCACTAATAATTTTAATCCACTAGAGCATTCATACCGACTTCTGCTCACTATTCTTCTGGCAACATACAACCTGGACCAACATATATAATCAGGCGGCACTAGTGTCCTGTACTCGTAAGATCAGCATCCACGGTATAAGCTAGTGGCTACATATCTTTCGTGATTGTGGAGCTGCGAAAGGACGTGGTACGCACCTGTCTTTGATGGACACGGGGCCATATGTAGGAGAAGGGCAACATGCAAAAGATTTGATCCACCGATTTGTAGGAGAGATCACGTCAACTGATCATAATCTATAGAATATTAGCGCATCTCAAGCGGTGCTCAGTATGTGACGTTACAAAAGTATTTCTCAAATCCGAGTTCAGTTATTCACTTTTTCCCAACCCCACACATAAAACCAAAATTGGGACTGCATTTGTAGGTGCCAAGTGGGAGACTATTATTACCATTAAGCCGCCTAGACCAATCGAACTATGTAGCCAATTAACAGAAGGTGTTACGCTATGCTGTGCCCTTTACCAGCCTCAGCATCCTTTGCAAAAATGCTGGGTCAAAACCATCGAGCCAAACCGGCATGTTGTGACTTTTCTTCATCCAATTTTCCTTTGCAGGGCCACGTACTGAGCACAGGTGGAACTCTAGCTGGTAACAAAACGTGGTATGCCAATACGATTATAAGCGCTCGGCATAATTACTCATAGATTGGATCCTGTACAACAAGAAAGCGTGTAGTGTGGAAGTGATCACATGAAGCTGAGGATCAGTAGTTACTCATGAGCTCTATGTTATAATGACGACAAAAGTAAGCCACTGCACGGGAAAAGTACCGCACTCTTTTGAGGAAAAAGCGGCCGCAGGTGAAGAAGGATGATACAAAGTTTCACTGTAGTTCAACAGTAGACTCTAGAGTGGTAAATTTATATGTGGACCCGCTACCCCTGTTTGACGTCTACCTAGGTCATCCATCGGTACTACGGTCACTAACAAGACTCTTGCTTGGGTGAAGAAGCTTGAAGAAGTTGGAATATTTCAAAGAGAGTTTGGTAATTTACAAGTATAAAACTCTAGTGTTGTCCCCCACTCACAATCCCGCAGCTAGTTAATTCCTTTGTGCATTCTTGTGCTGCTTGCAGTGCGGCTATCTTGTCTGATCTTTTCTTGCTCGTCTTTGGGTCTTGATCCCGCCTTGCATCAAGGTCCTGGATCAAGACCCTAATAGCTGCTCCAGCGCCCCTCATAACCTAGAAACTGCCTGCTATGGTCTCATATGCATCAGGGTAATGATACTTCTATTGAAGCCCACAGATACGGGCAAACATGCCTCGACGTCATCCTTTACATTCCATGGCTCCCTGCTCTGTTCAAGTCGTCGTGCTAGAAAAGCTTGAGTATGGCGCATGCTCTAGGCTTGATGAAGGTCATGAAATTGAGGCTTGTGATCAGGTTCGGTATCCGCGTCTGCCAAATGCTCAAAACTATCTACTTTTATATCTAATATTAGTCAAGCTCTTGATCTAGATTTCTGTGTCTTCAACCCATCAAGCGTATCTTTAGTGTGAAAGACGAGGTTCTTTTCAGAAGCATATAAGCTCTTGAACCCGATCAATGGCCCGTATTGAGATTGTTAGAAGAAATCTTACTTTCTTTTGCCTGATTGGGGTCAACAGGATGCCAAGAAGTTTCAAGAAGTCCTAATCCAAGTCTGATCAGTTGCACTTGCAGGGACGCACGTTTGGCAACCGTTGCAGGAGATGGATGTTGTCGACACTCTCAATAGCGGAGGTTCCAGCTGCTGGACGACGTTCTTCTACTTCTGGTGACGGTAATACCACAATAATGAGTTCGCTTGTTATAGAGCTGGACAATCAACTACTGGGCTTGAAGATTTTACAAACGTGGAAGAAAGTTTGGCCGGTCTAGTTCCGACAGTATGTATATTCGATCCGTAACACATAACGACGTCGTGGTGATTGAAATCTAGTTGATATCTACCATGATGTGTTTAGTTAATTGCAGATCAAAAGTATATGTAGATTTATAAAGGTATCGTGATCAGGCCTAAGACTGATCATTTTCTGATCTTTTGCTTGAGATGATACGGCCATCAAAAGTCATCTGTTTTGATTGGAACCTTTATGAGTAAATTGCCGCAATAGCTGTCTGTAGAGCATCAGATTAAGGTTGCTTGTTTCCATTGAGAAGTGGCGAGCGCTAGTAATTACAGCACGGCTTTTGATGGCAACAAGATGGAAGCTCCCACTTATCAAGTCCAAATGTAAGGATCTGCTGCCCGGGTCCTGATCTAAGTGTAGTAGTGTCATACATATGTCCATTCTCATAATATATATACTTGTTTTCTGGTTGAAATAACGACTTCTTGCTTTATACTACTCCACATTCAGAGCTTTTTCATCTGGTTATGAACCAGTTATAGTTTCTTACTGTATGCTGCAGCTGGACAAGATTAGAGGAAAAAAACGTTGTACATGCTTATGTAAATCGACCAGCCACATATATTCATGATGCGATCTATTCTCGTCACGTTTGAAAACATATTCTAATACGCTTCAAGTAGCAATTGATGATGTCGAAAGCCGAAACCTTCTCAGCTCAGGGGTCTCTTCACTTCAAATCAGCTACTGCAGTCTGGAAGGCTTCCTCATGCTAAGAGTGATCAGATGTGCAAACCCTAGACAGTTTTCCGAATAAAGGTTGATTGATCAGGTGCAAACTGCTTATAACCCTAGTCTCTTCGACTGCATTATTTACTCAATACTAAATAGACCCAATTATCCATGATCCAAATATCACTCGAGTATATATTATAACCACGGTTGATCACTACTGGATTGGGTCTGTAATAGAGTAGTAAACGCATAAATTCAGTCAAAGAATCTGATCACTGCAGGTTCCATCGACCACCGGCCTGCATATGAGCAGTTGAATCTGTTGAATTGCAAGTGAATTAATTCTCAGGAAGACATGAACTCTCAGGACTACGCGTGCTCCTTTATATATATTATTCACCACAGCTCTAGTGTTCTCGGCTCGAGAATTTCTGTGATGGGTTTCTGGTTTTAATCGCTAAAGATTGCACAAGTTATAACTACTGTCAATTAGTTGCAGGATAGTGTGGGTGATGATAAACTGATCTGGCCTTATAATATCACCAAAGCTCTTAACAACTGAATTAGGTTAAGTTCCTAAAAAGTCCAGAAAAGTTATAACTGGGGTTATAATAGGTGATCCATCTGCAAGGCTACGTCCGGTCCTGCAAGACTGCATCAGGTGGTGCCGCAACTTAGTCATCAAGACGGACGCCAAGAAGCTTCAGCTAGCCTTTAATTCTTGCTTTGTGTACTCAGATGTTGTTAGTAGGCATCCACAGTGCAAGACCTAGATGAGCAATATGACTAAGATATGTGTGCTTTTTGTCATGTAGAAGTTTTTGCTAAATCTATGGAGAAGTTACAGAATTCGAATTGCTCGTAAGCCGGTCTAGTGATGTGAAGTATAGGTGCATACAGAGGGTTGGAAATTCGACTGGGATGTGCCAGACTCATCTGACCCGCTATACATGAGTGTGGAGTACTGTGGACCCACTGCACAACCTTGTACAGGCAATAGAGAACTCGCGTGTGCAGGACCTTTCATGTCCATGTGGGTGTCGAGCTCTCCACTGATACCATGACATGCACCGTTTGTACAGCCATTCTTCGACCAAAAACGCCTGCAACGAGACACAAAGCCTCAGTTGGGCATATCGATTCAAAGTATTTGTGGGCTCCAGTATTTACATCTTGGTGATCACTTCTGTCGATCATCAGGCACTTAGGTTGTGAAGAAAACTTCACTCTGTTTCACTCTTATAGTGACATTGATGAGCATTGGCAGTGTGTAATTTGGGGCTCCCATATTGTAATTCACCCACCACAGGTTGCAGCACAGCTACATCATCTTAATCCCTCACATATACAGCAAACCCATGTCAGAAGCTGCAATGGCGCCCCTAAGTTCCTTAGACTCCCCCTGATCAGCACAGGCAGCTGATCTACTCAGAATCTCCTCTTACAGATCACATATTGACATGTCTAGAAATTCCATCACTGGATTTAATTATCCACAGCTGCAGCAGCTTCTAGCTATCTCGGATAATATCTCATGGCTTGACGTTCAAACCAGCAACAGTTGAAAATAGGAAAAGTTCAATCAAATTCTGAAATGGAAGTCACAGTTCACAAAGTAACAACACTGTTCAAACCACCAGCTCGTTGAACCATGCTTTCACCTGGAGAAGATTCAGGACTCAAAAATGTGGGATCAAATGAAAACTAGATCTTTTCAGAGCTCTGTCTAGTCTCTCCCTTACAGGCAAGCTGAGCCAGTTCAAAATTGCATTCAGTTGCTGCAAAGAGACCAGCTGCAGTCATAGTGTTTGATGGGTATAAACCAAGTCACTATATTCCTTAACCGGTAGTTTACACATGAATCTTAGTTTGTGCACTGTGCTGTCACTAAAAAAGAAAAACCTTTTACTTGTGAACCTTTGTGAGTGAAGATCAATTTGATTTGTAATGTTTTCTTGATTTGTTCAAAGGAGAATCATAGACATGAAGAACTGAGAATTTTGAGAATTGAGAAAGGTAGACTACCAGTAACATCAACATGTCACTAACTTAGACAACTGAAATTTATTATACAGGCACAAATTGTTGGAACTTGGTCATGTTTCATTTTTGTACGTGATAGATATAGATTACAAGTTGATAATTCCAAAAAAGCATGTAATTTGTTTTACATTTAAGATTGTGGTATAATTGTCCATTGAAGACAAATCCCACGTTGAATTGGTCAAGGATCTGCCATGTCAAAAAAGATCAACAACAAACGACCTTTTAGAGCTCTTCTTTTTTTTCCCACTATCTCTTGCTCTCTTTTGAGCTCTTTTCTGTCACTTCCTTTCTGTTGCTTTGTTGTAGTATGTACTGCAAAGCAATAGTGCAATCAGCAGATTTATCCAAGTCTGACTAGGTATTAACAAAGTATGATCTAGGAGAACTTTATACAAACTTTGTTTTTCTTTTTTTGCACGTAAGTTTGAACCATATGTAGAAATGTGGCGATTTTTAATGATTTTTTGAGTTTTTTTTCGAATTTTGGCGATTTTATTTAAATTATCATTGATTTTTTTTCCAAAATTTTGAAACCAGTGTGCAAAAATTCTCACTAACGAAAAAAAGGCTGGTTCTAAAAACTGCCTGTACAAACACTGCAAATTTTGATTAAAAAATGTTACCAACAGGGAATCACAAGGTCTCCAGATCTTGTAAACACTGTGAGCGAGATGCAAATACACTCAAAGGAGCCAAGTTCAAGAAAAGTTTATAAAAAAATTGGGATTGTTTTCTCAATCTTCTTCAAATTTTCATACAAATTTTTTTGGGAATGACATTTTTTGTGATTTATATTAAAATACATATAGTTATCTTAATATGTCATAAATGTTTTTATGTTAGTCATTGTTGAATAAATATAATTTTTTATATGTGTAAATTTTGTTATAGTTTACATTGTTTTTTGACAAATTATCATGCTTTCAAATCGTATTAAATATGTTAATTATTATAAGTTTTAGATTTTTTTATCATAAGTTGCAACTTTGTTTTATATTTCATATACATTACATCATTTACATGTAAGAAATGATTTTTTTTTTAAATTTAAAAATATATTTTGAATTAATTTATAAAATAAAACTTGATAATTTTTAAATTATGAATTTTTTCAATTTTTATATTGTGGGCAAAGTTTTCAAAATTAACATGATGTGCTCAAATTGTGCCTGTTGTTCATGTTGGCATTTGTCTCAATGTGTCAGTTTTGTTTGTCAGAACAAATATTACTTTTTTTTTTTGGCAACTATAGACTTTTAGTCAAATTGATTTTTGCAATCAAAAATTTTGATTGTCCAATATTTTATGACTGAACTGGGTGATCAAAAATTTCAATTTGCTAACTTTGAGTTGTCATAGTGAACAATTGAAAAACAATTGTTCACCAAATCGAGTGATTCAGATTGTTTTCGGTCCTTATTTATAAAATTTGGTTGATGCTCTAACCTAAATTTATTAGGCTAGATTAAGATTAACCCCTAAACCAGTACAAAAACCGCCCAGCTTGGTCAATCCATCATCTACTCTATTTCCTGAATCTTACTAGTGGGTGCCCGTGCCCTTCGGACACTGTGAAGTCCCCTGGAGCATTTTCTTTCCTTCTTTTTTTTATTTATTAATTTCTTTTGCCTTCACTTCACTAATCTGCTCTAGTTTGCTAATAAAATAACAATGTCACCCTCAAAGTAAGCAACTTGCATAAATTCAAGCAATCTTCCAATGTTGGAGTCTTTCTTCTTCACCCATTGGCTAGTATTATGCTAAAATCCAAAGATAATTTGAGTTAGTTTGGCTCGACCTAAGTTTCCAAGAATAGCCTGTTATTAATTTAGTTTGCTTCCATTGGTTAACCCTGAGGACCTATGAGTTATGACTGAATTAGTAATTCTGGTCATTTTGGGGGCGGGGGCTGTTGCATTTGGCTCTCAGGACCTGGGTCTCAAGACCTGGGTCGCTAGTAGCCGGTGGTCATGGTCTCTGTGGCCGGTTTCGCCATAGAAAATCTCTGTGGCCGGTTCCGCCACAAAAAACGCTCCCAGAACGTCGTCGAACGAACGCACGAACGCACACACAGTTTGTAATTATATGTAAGATGGACTTGTGAAGGTAATCAGGTAAGCCACGTTAACCTCTGTACTGCTCTCAGTGTTTTCTTAGGAATTTGTTCTGCAGTGTAAGTGACGATCATGCAGAGGAAAGTGAAAAAAATTAGTGATCATCCAGGTTGCAGGATTTAGCCAAATTTGGCTATAAATCAAATATGAAATATAAATATTTAGTCAACTTTCCATAGTTATGGCTACACACTGAAAATCAAATATGCAAATCTAGTGTTTTTCACTATTTCATTCTCATTTTCTGACAATTCAAACCTTCCAAAATCATTTCATTTTTTAATTTTTTACTTTTAACTTTGCTTATTGGCCACAGAAAAATTCCAATAAAAGAGAAGGTTGATACCCATGAATGTAAGCAGATGTTAATATTTATACTTGAAAAACTCCAAAGAAAGTAGAATTATCTAAAGTCACCTTGTCTTTCGCCCATAATTTGTCTGTTTAAATTAATGGCAAGGCAAGTTCAAGAAGTTGGGTACGTTTAGGTGTAGGTTATATGTCAAATTGTAAGGTCTTTTGACCAAAGAGCAAGTTTTGATAGAACCACAATTGGAATCTAATTGAACAATAATTTAGTCTTTTCTCAAAATTGAATTAGAACTTAAATGGGGTGTTGTCACCATTTTCAATAGATTCAAGTTCTTTGATATATATTCATGATATTTAAAATAAATTATTGCTTTTGATGGGTTGTAAATAATTTATATTATATAATCATTGTTTTGGTATGTGTGCATTAATTAACATTACACAAATAAAATTAATTATTTAATTGAATGTAATGAAGATGAAACTAAACCTAGTTTTAAATTAGATTGATTGTAATTCTATATGAAAATTATTGAAATCAAAAGAATTCATTTAAAGACCAAATTGGAAATTCCATCAATTTTTTAAAAAAACGTTAGAATTGAGACTAATGTTGATAGGTTCAAGGTACTAGTGAAATTTTTTGGTCAAGTTGAGGTTAAGCTTTAAAATGCTTGAACCAAAGGTTCACAATTTTGCTAGGATTGAAATTGGTTGAAAACTATGTGGATTTGTAACTTAATGTAATTAAATTATTACTTATGTAATTACTTAACCATTAAGTTTTGTGATTTACTTGTTAGTTGGATTTCATAGTTTAATTATGATTTGTTCATAGTTTCAATTAATGTGTTTGATTTCACATAATATTCATGCAAAAAATCTTTGTGACGTGCTCCCAAATCACGGGGTGAAACCCACTTGAGGGTTTCACAAAGTCAAGTTGCGAAAAGTTGAGACTTGGAGGCACGCTCCCGACTTCCAACTCTACAAAGGGGTAGAGGGTCGAGTTGGGAGCCCAGGGATTAGAGTAGGAAGAGGTATCAATTGATCAAGCTTGAATCTGCATCAAAACAAACCACCCAAGTGGTTAGTTCACATTTCGGAACACCCTTTGGTATTGGGACAAGCCATGGGCACTTCGGACCACAAGACTCACCACGACCCGGACTCGGGGGATGCCACCACCATCCCCCATATAGTATACTCTGCGATGCTCTGCCGCACCTACCTCCAAGTGGCTCTTTTTCCCGAGACTCCCAAGTTGGAGTCCCGAAATCCAACCAAGTGTCCCGGTTCTGGACTCTTGTGACTTTGAGAGGTCATAGCTCCTTGCCCTAACCTCTGATTGCAATGAGGTCTAAACCGAAGCTGTAGCCGTCGTCGAGATCTTTTTAACAACATACTGCACTCCTGAATCAAACATCGGAAGCTGGTCGATTCCCAACTTTTAGTGGTCAGGAGTCAAACTGGCAGTTTGACTCCTGGCCCTTCTTTTGCTCATAACTTGGCCTACAGATGTTCAAATCGAGAATGCGAGGGCATTTTCGATATGTACGTTTCAAGACCTTTTCAATGACACTAAGAATACCCCAATGCAAGGTGGTTTTCCCCTTGCTGTTGAGCTCTAAACATTCGGGAGTCCCTGAGGACTCCAAATCCCCACTTTTTCCAAGTGTTGGGCTTCACCCCCACACTTGGCCAAGGTAGGGTTACGACACTTTGACACATTAATGTGCATTGGGCTTCAAATGATAATTCATGTGAAAAGTCCTTGGCAGATTAATGTGCATTGACTCACACATAATAATTTATGTAAAAAAATTTTGCCATTTTATTCTTCATGTGAAACTACATTGGGAGCCATGTGATGTGTAGACTTTAGTTTCTTGTTTAATTTCTTTTTGTTAATATATAAGTGAGTGTTTATAACCTTTAGAGAGACCTTCATTTGATAGAAATAAATTGTTGTATGAATGTAAAGTTTCATAGAATAGAATTGTGAAAAGCATTGAGATTTTATTTTGAAATGATGTGGCATATTAATTACACATAGACAATAGAAAGGTGAGAAAATATTTATGTAAACGAAAACATAGATTTCCACAGTTATGTAATAAACATACTTTCAATCCTAAACCCGCTTGTGATTTACATCTTTTGGTTCTGTAACTGGGATTTGAACCTATGTTTTTTACGTTATGGAATTTAATTTTGTTTGTTAAAAATTTGGTAGGAAAGAATAAACTATTTGTTTATCCCCGAATCATGGATAAAATTGACAACACGGGTGGAAAAGATTAAAATTCTAACAATGAAAATTATGAGAAGCAAACTAAGTTGAACTTAGTGCACAATTGAATGCATAAAATAACATCATGAAGACCATAAACATGAATCATTATACTTGGCCCCAAGTTTGTTTTTGGATTTTACATTTAATCTTAGACACCAACTAAAGTTATATTTGTGAAAGTTTGAAAATTTTTGCAAACAAAAGTTATAGGCAAGAAAGGAAAAGAAAATGGCACATGTTAAACCATATGAAAGAATGTAAATAAAAAGTCTATAAAAAATAATAGGCATTCATGAATAAGTTCATGTTTGTTAGACCTTGTTGAAACCTTGAAACTTTTTTGTTTTTAATGTAAAAAATGTTGTAGGTTTTTGAAAGGAAATAAAAAATTTATATGTTTTATTTTTAGGATTAGATTTAAAACACTAATGTTAATGTTAGAAGAGGCTTTTGATTCCCTTGGTACACAATTTCCAAAAGATAGGCAACAAACCCCATCATTAACATTAAAAGTAGTTGGGCCAAATTCACATGTTGAAAAACATGTTGAGATATCTAATGAAAAACTTAGAATTGTAGGTGAACCAAGTGTGTTAATGTCATAACTACATAGACAACAAAAAGAATCTTGACCTCCACTACTACATATTGTGCCTTTTTGCGAACGGCCAAACGAAAAACCTAAAAGGTTTGCGAAGCAAAAACAAAAAACCTAAACAGTTTGCGAAGCAAAAATAATCTGCCATATTTGCGATGCGACACACAATGCAACTTGTGGTGCACCACCCATCGCTAATTTATAATGTACTTTTAATCATCGCAGCACTTTTATGACATATACGATAAACAAAACTTTGCGACCCGCTCAGTCTCCGTCCACCCTAGTGATATTCCACACTTCGCAACGTTTAATCATATTCAAAACATCGCACATTTTACAATACACAAAGTATCGCTACAAACTTTGAGAGTCACAAGACATCGCAAGCTTGCGTTATTTGGCGCCTCGCATTTTGTGTTTGAATATGTATCGCAAACCTCATCACAAATTTTTACAACACTTTCCGGTGGTGGACGTATCGCAAGTTGCGATGTGCGTTAGCTCGCAAATTAATGAAAGGGTTACTGGAGAAGGAAATTTTGAAAAAAGGTTTCGCAATGTCATCTGATTCCCAAAATGCCATAAGTACCCTCCCTTTGTTTCCCATGGTGTGATCTGGACCGTCCAAAATTCATGCGGGTAACTACTGTCTAATTCCGACCGTCCAAATTTTGACCGTCCATTGTGAAATCTAATCTGACGCTCCAGATTTCGAAGCGTGTTTGATCTAACGGTCCAAAATGTGACCCTTGTTGTGTGTCTTCTTGTTCCTTATCCTTTCCCAAGACTTTGCAGCTGCAACTGCTGCCGTTATCGTCGTCGTTAGAGGAGGAGGAGCTGGTGACAATGCTGTAGAGGATGACAACACTTTTTTTTTCTTCTTTTTCTTCTTCTTATTTTCGCTCTTCAGTGAAGAACTTTCTGGTCAAGAGTGTGATGAGGGGTGCGAAGTTTTGTTATCCTAATTAGAATACATTGTTAATTTGGGATCTTTGAGTATTTGGTTTCTTCCGCTCAATGAATGGTAAGTGGTGTTTTGGTGCTTTTCTGTACCTATTTCTTGGGGTGTTTCTTTTTTTGTTTAGGAATTGCTCTATGGTTTTTTCTGTAATCACGGCTGCTTGAATTCATGGCTGCTCTGTCTCTGTCTCTTGATTTCTTGATGGTTTGGATGTGCACTTACATGTGACAAACATTTCAAGCTTGTTTGTTTGTTTGTTTGTTTGGTTGTTTGGTTGTTTGGTTGTTTGTTTTTTCTTTCTTTCGTTTGGTTTCGGGGTGGGTCGGGAATTGACTGAAACCCTAGATCTTTGTTTTGCTTTTGTCAAGGATTTTTTTGTTTGCTTTGGTTTATGAAGAGGTTCTGGCAGTAGGATTGTGTGTTCGTGGATCCTTGTTGCAATCTTGTGACCATTTTGGTGTGCTCAGATTCTGGTTTGAGGATCGTGGGTTTGCAAACTATAGGCAGATTTGAGGAGGAGCACGTATTAGGGTTTGGAGTTGGGGTCAGTAGCTGGAGTTATTTCTTTAGAGAGAAAGAAAGAAAGAGAGAAAGAGGTGCTTCATCGATCGATCGATCCACGGAAACGAAAACAGCGAAGCTTGAACCCTTCACAACACAAGGGAACAGGCGACAAAAGATACAGTCGTCGTTCACGCAATGAGTCTGTTTGGGTTGGGCAGGTCCTTTTTCCATTCCATTTCATCATATGCAAACGCATGCAGACTAGTAACTTCTGGTTTCTTCTTCAGTCTTTCCATCTTTGTTACGAAGATTTGCAAACCATGTCTGTTTCTTAAAAAGGAATGGGCAATGCCACGATTCATCATAGAGCCATACAACCATGCAGAGTCCAAAAGGATCCAAGAAGGATCTGAGATTGCCACAAGATGCACAAGATGGGTGGGGATTCAATTATTAGATGAATAGCCTTGCTCTTCAGGGAAATCTAATGATTTTACATCGGAGGAGATAAACTTGCTTGCACAGAATTTGGTTCTGAAATGCAAAAAACCCAGCCAAGTGCCTTGAAAGTCATGAACAGCAACAAACAAATGTCATTCAGAGTAGAGCTCCCTACTTGGCAATTTTTTGGCATCCATTGCAGCAATTCAGAATCACATCATATACACATGCCATGCTATCACTAGTGAAGTGAACCCAATGGATCCAAGTTTGGAATATGATGAGAATATGAAGAAGCCCTTGTTGTTGGCATCTAGAAGATTTTTCATTTCAGTAATTTCAGTGGTTTCAGTACCTAGTTTATAGGGCATTGAATGCATGTGTTCTGTACTGTGTGTGCATGTCGGGTGTCATGGGGCAGGAATCAACGCACATTCCGGCCCAAGAAAAGTACACCCTCAGGGAGTAAGGTATGTCTACTGTCTCTTAGTCTTCTGCACTTTTTGGTATTGTGTGTGCACAGGTTTTCTTCTGAGGGGACATGAAAGATGGTTTGGGTTGCAAGCAAGATTTCAGTGACCTAGGTCTTGACAATTTTTGTTTTAGAGGGACCACATCTACCAAGAGTGAGCCTTTTGAAGTCATCATGTTTTGTTGTGCTAGTTGGAAGCAGGGGGCTCAGCTGCAAAAGCACATTGATGCTACTCTAGGAAGTGGAAATTTGAGGGAGGCGGTGCGTCTCCCTCCTGGAGAAGACCTTTATGAATGGATGGCTGTTAACAGTAATTTTTCTCACATATTTCTTTTATTGCAAGGCAAAGAGAGAGAGCGAGAATTATTGAAGCTCTCTTCAGTGGAACCGTGAACCTTTGTATTTATTCTTTCTTCTAACCCTCCTGAAAGTTTCAAAACTTTGTGACTTGTGAACTAGGAATTCTTTTCTTACTCCATCTGTAAAGAGAGTTTCCATCTCAGTCCTTGATTGTTTCCAGAGGGTTCACATGCTTCCAAGTTTTGTGTCTCTCTTGCATGTGTGATGCTCTTTTTGACATATTCCTTGAACATGTCTCTGGGATTGGGATGGGTGCAGCGGTAGATTTCTTCATTGATGTCATGCAGGCAGAATTTGTGGCCCAGACCACTTGGAGGTGCCAAAAGAAAACAGGAATGGTTGGTTCCTGGAAGGCCAAGATTTATGACATGCACAATGTGCAGGTTGGTGTTTCTTATTTGTAGCTTTCAAGTCAGATCCATGTGAAATTTTTGGAGATAAACATGGTCTGGAAATGTGGAAGAATCTGATTAAATGATGAATGCACTGTGAGTTTTATGTACTGTTATAGTGAGCTTATATTTTTCCCAAATGTATGCCAATTTGGTTCTTGTACAGGTGAGTATAAGGTCTAGAAAAGTAGATGATGTAAATCAATGCAACAACATGTGGTTTTTTAGTTGGAATATTACTTCATACTCTAAGATGGTTTCATGCAGGTGGGTGGTGCCCAATACACTAAAATTTGGAGCAATGGATGCAGTTGTTGAGAGCAATCCTCTTTGTTCCTTTCCTATATCTCCTTCCTTCTTTTTTCTATTTTTTTCAAAATTGTCAAGTTCCTTTATTTACCATGTAAATGCCCTTTTTTTAGTCTTTTTAAATAATTGTAAATTGTAAATGCCATGTATGTGTAATTCGTAGTTTGTTTTTCATTTCAAAGCTACGTTATCAGAGTTATTGGTTTTTTGTGATGTTTGTTGTAAATATAATTTATAAGTTATAATTTCATAAATTCATTTCATAAATTCATGCATGTAATTTAATCTTAACAAATTGATGCTCATATTAAAAATAATATATGTAGAAAAAATGAATTTGTAAATTAATTTATAAGGAATAATTTTAGAAATTCATTTCAATATGAGCTCTCTTGTATGTATAATTTTTGATGTTCATAGATGAGGCCCCACGAACATGGTTTTTTAGCTGATTGGTTAAACAATGTTTCTGGGGGCTAGGTTTTGCCTAGTGCTTGTTAATAGTTTGGTTGGCTGATTGGTCACTGAACTTGTTGGCTAGCCCTTATGTCGTGACATCATGCATGTAATTTAATCTTAACAAATTGATGCTCATATTAAATGGATTTCTTAAATTTTAGCGAACATTGGATCTTATAAACATTTATTAAATTGTTTGTTTGAAAATAACATATATAGAGAAAATGAATTTGTGTTTTTAAATGTTTCACATGTTTATAAGTCTTGAACAGTTTATATCATAGTTTATAAAATAGAAGATAATGCATGGTAGTTTTCCTTTTAGAGTAATCTTTCAATGTTTTTTAAAATTGTGGATTGACACCTTTTCATGATTCTTGACGAATTATACAACATTATTGACCTTCTGATCAATTTTGATTGAGGTCTATACGAGTCGATTGACATTTGACAACTGTCCACCTTCAATGTAAAATAATACATCATTGTATAACCTTCTTGATTTTTTTATAGCTAACATCCTTGTTTATAAAAGAAAGGAGAGTGGTATAATCATTTTTTTTTAGAATATTTTTTCATGTTTTTAAAATTATGACATGACACATCTTTAAAAGTTATATGGCTTTATTGACCTTCGAATTGATCTTTATCATGGTATTTGTGAGTAAATTGACTTTTAAGAAGTGTCTGCTTTAATTCGTAACTTAATTAATTTTTTATTTTAAGTCCTTCGGCTATTTAGGCATTTTATTAAAAGATTTAAAAGATAATGCATGGTCATTTTGGTGAGCCTTAAAACCATTTGTAATGCTTACAAGTGGTTTAATCTTTTAAAAAGAGTGAAATGTTTGTAAATAACATTCGCTGGACAAAGAATTTTCATAAGTTTATTTCATTCATTAAATAGTAATATAATAGGTGTAGTCACATGTCATCAAAGTAAACACTTCAAGAAGGTTTTAAAAATAAACTTAGAACATTCAAGCTTTTTTAATTGCACTAAAATTGGAGTTGTATCTCTATTGCCAACTAAGTTTTACAGTAAGCATTGATGATAAGGAAAATTTCTAATTTACATAATTAAAAATGTAAGGATGTTTTTTAAAAGTTTATTAAAAAAAATTTCTCCAAGTTTGTTGATACTTGTTCATTACTATTCAACGAATGTCTTTTACAAAGTCAAGAAAATGATAAAAGAATAAAAGAAAATATACTAGCACAAATTGAAAAAAAAAAAAAAAATGATAGATAGAAAATAAATAAATAAAAAGAAACAAATAAAAGAAGAGGTAAAATTAAGAAATGCGATAGAAAAAGACAAGAAACATTGAGTAAGGAAAAAAAATGAAAAAGGAAATAAAAGAAGGATTAAGGAAAAAGAGGGGAGGATGGAAGTAAGGGGAAAAATGCCTTAAAAAATCAGAAAAAATAGATTACAAGAAAATACAAAAAGATAAATGAGAAGGAAAAATTTAAAGTGGAATAGCGTATTAAGTAGATGGTAGTTATGACATCTGAAAAGAAATAAAAAACACTAATGAATTAAAACCCATGAATGCCTAATATTTTGGAAATAGCCACTTTCAACCAACCCCTCCCCCCATAATAGATTTGTAAAAAAAGAACTTACATTAGCGAAGCGCCCGACTTCGCAACCCTCTAACTTTGCAAAACTAACAGCATTGCACGGCCTTTGCAATGCGGGTTACATCGCAAACCCTGAATTGTCGAAAGTCCTTAAGCTGGAACAGAATCCTTTGAAGGTGTAGTGAAATCTTTCCAGGGGCCCCACCATCGCATCCTTCTTCGCATCTGCATACGTTACTTAAACCAAAGCCCTAAACCCTTTAACTTTCTCTTACATTAGCGAAGCGCTCGACTTTGCAACCCTCTAACTTTGCGAAACTAACAACATTGCACGGCCTTTGCAATGCGGGTTACATCGCAAGCCCTGAATTGTCGAAAGTCCTTAAGTTGGAACGGAATCCCTTGAAGGTGTAGTGAAATCTTTCTGGGGGTCGAGACTAGAGTAGGACGGCGAATGAATTTGAATTCATTCTCAGCATTGCTCGAAAATTGTCGAAGGAAAGCTTGGGCAGAGAGGAGGTTGCGGATTGCAATGGCAGGGACTGGTGGAAGGGGTTCTGGGTCTAGAAGAGGTGACAACAATGAGGAAAGGTTGAGGAAGATGGTTGCTGATCACTTGAGAGCTTCAGAGTTGTTTGCAATCGATACTAAGACACCTGAAGGGTTGGCATCCTTGACAACCATCTTAGGTCAAGCATTGCAAGCAGGGCTGATTGTTGGGGAAGCACAAAGAGAGGAGGAGGCAAGGAAGGCTGCAAAAGCCAAGGCAGTAGAAAAGAAGAGAAAGAGAGATGAGAGAGCAACAACAGGAGCTCTCTCACCTAGAACTCTCGAGAAGAAAAGGAGGAAGGATGAGAGGGATGCCATCATAAAGGAGAAGCTCGACCTAAAGAAGAAGGAGGAGGAGAGGAAGAAGCTCCCTCTGATAACATTGGCAGAGGAGGGAATTCCAACCGAGCTCGCATACATTGGGGCCAAGAGCACCAATAGGCACATTGTCTCCACCAACTTTACACGAGGAGTTGAGTGGGGCACTCTCTCAAAAGCAGAACAGAAGAAAGTGATAAATCAGGTCAAGGGAGCATTTCAAAATGGAGGAGAGCTTGATTCACAGTGGATTGTAGACAAGATCTCCAATTCAATGTCTCAAGCATGATACCACAACAAGATGAACATTCGTGCTCACCAGAGAGACCTGAATGTGTACAGGAACTTGGAGAAGCCGCTTCAGTTTTCGAAAGACATCTGGAATGCCTTCTACCAATCTAAGTGTAGCTGAAAGTAACAAGGCAGCTGAAGGAGATCATAGAGCAGCTAGCCAAGGCCAAGAAGGCAAGAGAGTTGGGGAGGTCTGACCGTGACCTGAAGGCACTGGAGCTGAAGCTTGTTGAATGCCATCAGTGGTGGACGAGGTTGGTGATCCACCATTGAAGTTCCTCAAGGCAGTAGAGCGAGTGAAATTGGTTCCACCCACCACCCACAGGCTAGGGCAAGGTGGCTTCCCGGCCTCAAAGCAGCATTTGTAAGTACCCTCCCTCTCCTCCATTTCGTTCCTTCAAATATTCGAATAAAGTTGAGTTTTTATCGAGTCAAATAAATTCTGTTTGCGATACCTTTGCGATGCGAATTGCATCGCAAAGATAGGTCAAATGGCGTTTGTTTTGCAAAGATACAATGGGATTTGTTTTGCAAACTACTTTGCAAGTTTCAGTATGCGAAGGTCCGCGCTTCGCAAAAGTGGTCGAAGACTTGAATAGGTTCTTTCTGCATTTTTATTGACCTGTTGTATTATGGGGACAGTACAAGAGGTATAAGAGGAAGATTTCAGCTGCAGAAATGACAATGGGCCAAGAGCATGGCAAGGAGCATCTTTTTGAACATGTTGGTGCACTATTGGTGAGTGGGTTTGGTTGGGATTCAATTTCTGTTTGTGTTGAGATTGTTTTCATTTGAATCAGGATTTTCATTTACGGTGTCAACTAAGCTTTGCATGTTGAAATGCAAGCATCTGCGGGTGAGAGTGAGAGATCCCAGGGCAGCAGTGATGAGGAGGAGAAAGGCGCTAGCACTGCTCCCACTGCTACCATTAGTAGTGGACCCAGTTCAATTGCTAGTCAAAATGCAGGTTCTGCAGGGGGCAAAGATAAAGAGGATAGGGAGGACGAAGAGGAGGAGGAGGAGGAGGAGGAGGAGGGGCAGGGGGACGATGACAAGAGGGAGGAGGATGAGCAACCTCCCCCTCCACTAGAGAACACTAGGAAGAAACATTCAAGGAAGAAATCCAAGAGGGGAAGGAAGTCTTGATAGACAGCTAGTGTGTTAGATACCTAAGGGTTGCAAACCCTTTTACATTGTAAATTTTGAAATTTTGATATAGATTTTTTTTTGCGGCCCAAAGTGACTCCAAATGAATATAAACCTTGCTTCCAAAATAAGAATATAGTGCCATGCTCTTGCGATACATAGTGGATCTCAAAAACATTTGCGAGTCATAATTCTTCGCAACACTGCAAAAGGCAAAAGACCAAATATACCATGTCACAAACATCGCTACACTCTTACAGGTAAAATCATTCCAGAACAGGTTTGCAAAATCATAGATTTCGTAAACTTTTAACGGCATTTTGAGAATCCCAAAATGTTTGCGTTAGATCTTATATCGGAAATTGATAGACTTTTGAGTCGATTTGCTAAGTCGTTACGGTGATGGGTTTATTGCAAATAGTTTCCGATGTAATGTTAATCGTAAACTTTTAGCGGCATTTGAAAATCCAAAAATGTTTGCATTAGATATTATATCGGAAACCAATAGACTTTTGAGTCGGTTTGCTAAGTCGTTGCGGTGATGGGTTTGCTGCAAATAGTTTTCGATGTAATGTTAATCGCAAACTTTTAGCGGCATTTTGAAAATCCCAAAATGTTTGCGTTAGATCTTATATCGAAAATCGATAGACTTTTGAGTCGGTTCGCTAAGTCGTTGCGGTGATGGGTTTGTTGCAAATAGTTTCGATGTAGTGTTAATCGCAAACAATGGATAGAAGCAGTTGTATTCGGAAAAGTTTTGTGATTGTATCAAGTTCGGGAGTTGCGAAGGACTTGCGATTGTACGGGTGCGAATGTTATGGTATCGCAAAAGCTTAAGAATTTGCGAAGAATTATGGTTCGCAACAGTGAGATTTCGGAAACATCTTTCTTTGTTGTTTGCGATGATATTTGGATCGCAAAATAGCCCCCTGTTGTTGTAGTGCTCAACTTGACCTTGAATGCCAAAGGGTGATCACACCAAAACAACATTTATTCATCTGGCTTGAAAAAAAGGATGCAATTCCAAATTATGCCAAAACTAATAACTTGCATGTCATGTGAAATGGAGGCATCATTAATATTTGTGATGGTCATGATTTTGTAAATGTTGTCTTTCGATCTAAGCATTTAAATAGGATAATTATAAGGTTGGAAATGTTTGGTCCTTTTAGAGAATTGCACTAAGAAAATAGAGAGAATTTTATTATGAATGCAATTTGGGCCATTGAGAGTTTTCTGATTCATAAAGAAAGATTATGAAAACTAAAATGATAGTTGGTCAAAGGGAATTAATTAGTTTAGTGTGTTTTTTATCTTTTAAAATTTATTTTTAAGAAAATCAACATGGTTATTCCAGTTTTCAGGGGAAGTACGGGTAAAGACCTAGAAATATTTGAGAATTTGTATTAGTATTAAGCTTATAACAATTATAAAATGGCTTAATTTTTTTCTTGAATTCTTAGAAAGTACAACATCACATTAGTTTGAGTGATAAATAAAAGCATCGAAAGGATCATGGAATGACATAATTAAAGCCTTAATGGAAGAATTTTTTATGAAAAATGTTTTACCAAAACTTAATATTTGAACTAAATCAATTAAAATAGGGCGATTTAAAGTTAGTGATATAATATAAGGAGAGAACAATGACATTGTAAAATAAATTCTAAGGTTGTTTTAGGGCATAAGGCCATGAAAGAATTATTCCAATTTTTGTTGAAATTAATGCATTAGTGCTAGAGTATCACTACTAAAAATCTTGTCATTTGCAACTAGTCACTATGTAACTGGCATGCAACTGATTGTCGTTTGTAACTATCTTGGTCATGTTTACAACTACAAATTTGACATTGTATAATTTTTGGGCCATCCAGTTGTGTGTGCAACTAACATGCAACTAAATGTGTATAACATGGACACATGTCATAAAAAGAATGGCCTAAACTTATACATACTTAAATACTATACTTAATATATCCACATAAGTTATATATAATAGTATTATGTACCTTTAGAACTAAGGTTAACCCCATGCTAATTTAGGTTAGTCTAAACTAACCTAGGTTAAATAAACAAAAAAGTTAAACCAACCCTGGCTAAATTTATTAGATTAAATTGATTATGGCTAAATTAAATTAATTTAAACTAACTAAGGCTAAATTAAGTTAGGCCAAACAAATTATGGCTAAATCAATTTAGGATAAATTAAATTAAGCTAAATTAAACTAGCTAGGCTGAAATAAACATGGCTAAATTAAGTTAGGCTAAACTAATTATGGCTAAATTAAATTAAACTAAATTAAATTAGGATAAAATAAATATGGTTAAATTAAATTAGGTTAAACTAATTATTGCTAAATTAAATTATGTTAAAGTAAGTTAAATTAAACAATGGTTTAAATATGTTTGACATTATTTTATTTTGGAATATTTTTTCACAAAAAATTTACAATTGATTAAACAAAAAAAATTTCAAAATCAATTAATATGATAATATTAAAATATATATTATAAATAATCATAATTTTTAATTAAATGTTTAATATTATTATCTAGTTTAAATTAATAATTGCTTAGGGTGTTTATATACTTGTAGGTTAATTAGTGTAGCTTATTTAGATTAATATTTTAACATAGATAATAAAATTAAGTATTCATAATTATTAAATTTCCTATAATCACCTTTGAAGTGTAAAAGAAAAGGAGTAATGAAGAACTAACAAGAAAAAAAAAAATTTAAATAAACTTTCCAAGTTATAAAATGTTTTTTTTTTTGTTTTTTTTCTTAGGACTCTTCCTACTTTCAAAGCTCATAACTTCTTCTTTTTTATTCATTAAACGATTTAAAGTGCTGTAGGAGCGCCATCTGAAGTCCTACAAATCACATTCAAACTCTAATAGCAAAAAAAAACATAAAAGGAACTTTTTAGGTGTTTAAAAACCGGCCTCAATAGTTTTTTTTTTAGTTTTTGGACCTCCTTTACTTTGAGGGGCCATAACTTTCTCATTTCTAATCTGTTTTCAACGATTTTTGGTGTGTTAGATGCGCCAAGAGGAGGGCTTCAAATTTTGTGTGGACACCAAAAGCAATAGAGCCTTCCCCTGGCTGTTATACTTTAATACAATAGTTACATCTAATGTGCAACTAGGCTGGTCCATGAGGTTTGCAATGGGAATATCTTTTGGCTTCTAATTCCATTTGGTTCAGTATATAAGTAAGAGTAATAGTTATGTTGAAACCAAATATCAAGTGCCATTGGGGATGAATAAATGAAAGAAGCTTGACTTTTATGAAATGGTCAAACGTAAAAATAAAATTGGATTATTTTAAACCTATTTGTATAACCTAAACCTAGCTATTTTTCAACCTACTTACATACCTAAATAAATTTACTTATTTAATAGGGTTTAATTATTATCTACCTACCTAGGCACCACGTGTCAACATCTAATTAACCATAGATTTCATTAATTAATATTTTAAAACTTAAAAATAGGTGGGCCTTGGTTGCAACATGTCACCATATAATTGGTGTTAAAAATATTGAACATGTGTCAAATAGTCAATGAATGTTCCATGGTGTGCCACATGTCTTAATCTTAATGGCAAAAATTTTAATGATTGAAATTAATCCAATGAATTTTTAATTTTGAAAAAATAATAATTATAATGACACGTGTCCACAAGCTAGTTGTCTAATTTTTAAACATGTGTCATGTTTTGATTAGTTGCATCTAGTTGCAAAGAAAGTTGCACATAAGATGCAACTATATTAGATTGGTATGTATGTATGAACATGTATATTAACACCATATATACATGTTGCATACGTACTATCGCATGCAACTGCATGTCATGTGCAACTTGTCTTAGGCAACTGTACAAATTTATAGTTGCATGTGTCGCATGTAACTGAATTTCAGTTGCATGCAACAATTACAAAACCCAAAATTTCTAGTAGTGTATTCCACCATTGATTTATTATCAAAGTTGCAATAATAAGTGAGATATAAACAAATAGAGACGTTTGATGAAGTGGTGGAGGTGACCGAAAAGAAAGAGGAGAGCATGAAGGAAGTTCCATTATCAACTATACAATCCATGGCAAAAAGAGTTTAATTCTCGACTAAACTAGAGTCATGAAATCATCCAAAAGTGAGCTCTTACATGGAGTTTACTATGAAACAAATGATAAATCAAATGAATCAATTTAACCTCCATCTATTATAACCAAAAATTAACAAGAGCAGAAATGTGGAGAGGGATTTGTTAATATGCACTATTACAAATGTTGGGAGATGGGACATTATTCAAAAGAATGCCCGAACTTGTTAGTTTTACCTACTTGAAAGAACGTGCATTTTTTTACTTGAAGCTTTTCTACAAAGGGGAAAGGCAAAGTTCAAGTATATTTAATTGAACCAATGAATGAAAGGGGAGAAAAGGTTTTGATGGGTTTTTAAAAAAACCTCAAAATTCTCAAAGATGTGGTTAATGTCATGGCCCAAACTAAACAATTGTTGGAGGACATTATTCATCTTGACACAAATGTTAAGAGGTTTAAGGAAATGGTGAGGGCACTAAAAAAAAAAAAAATGAATCAAAGGTGGAGGTTTGGATTCTAAGACTTTCCAATTTCTAAAGATTCTAATCCTTATTTAATGGTGAAGGATGTGAGATCATAAAAAGTAAACATCACCATTGGACAATTGGTGGTAATGATGTTGTCAGCTCGAAAGGAATTAAAGAAAGGGTTGTCAACACCTAAAGTCCCAAAAAAATACCCATACCTTTGAATGCCATAGCAACTGCGCGTGAATGTGATCTAATCATTAATGTGCAATGTAATGGGTTAGTGTTACATAGAAAGTTGGTGGATGGAGGGGTACAAATTAATGTGATGACAATTCTTACAATGAAAAACTTAGGGTTGAAAGTTGACAGATTAGTTTTAATAACCTTAAAAATGCCTAACAAATGAATTATTAAGCTATAAGGAATAATTAGCAATGTTATAATCATTATAATGAAAGTCTCCACCATTGTGGATTTCGATGTGGTATTAAAGGAAAATGGGGCCTTGGTTAACAAAATCACGTGCAAGGAACTATTGGGGCGAAGGATACATGAGCATTGGAATTCATCCTAACTGACAAAAAGTTCCATTTGCAAATTTTGTGAAGAGCTTTAAAGGAATGAATGAATATGACAATGAATCAAAATTAGACGAAAGCTTTGGCTTTGACAACATTTACATAGATGATTCCAATGAAGAAGAAATAGGGTTATATGTTTTGGAAGTAATCCCAAGGTTGAAGTTTTGTCTCAAGTAGATCAAATAGTTTGAAAGTATAACAACCAATCAACTCCACGTGTGTTGACAGTAGGAGAAATTGTGGAGCAAGATTTAATTAAAACCCAACCTTTGCCCTAAGGAAAAAAAACAATATGAAGATTTACTACGTAAATATATCCATCTATTTGCTTTTAACTATAAAGACCTTAAGGAAGTCACCATAGAACAACAAAAATTGAGTTGTTATTGAATGCGAAACTAATTACGACCAAACAAGGGAGGTGGAATCCAAGATACACTACAATGGTGAAAGAGGAACTAGACAAGTTGTTGGAGGCAGGGTTCATTAGACTTATGGAGGCAATTGAATGAGTTTCTTTTATGGTATTGCAGTTAAAAAAAAATGGCAAGCTATGTGTCAAATTACAAAGCTTTAAACAAAGTAACTACAAATTATCAATACCCTTTGCCATTTTATTAATTTTTTTTTAAGAAGTAGCAAAACATGAAATGTACACATTCAAAGATTGGTATAGAGGTTAACACTAAGAGGAAATTTCCTTGGGGGACCAATTGAAAACCATATTCACCACACCATGGGGAACATTTTGTTACATAGTAATGCCCTTTGGTTTGTGTAATGTTTTAAGAACATTTAAGTGTTTAATGAACAACGTTTTTGAACCATTATTGGGCTTTTTTCCATAAGTTTTCATTAACAATTTTGGAGTTTGTAGTGATAGACTCAGCTTTTCACCTTACCAAACTTGAGTTACTCTTTCAACGTTGGATAGTTCAGGAATGACTTTGAGCCTAGAAAAAACCACAATTGGTTTTTCAAAAAAGAAAGATGGTTGGACAGATTGTGTTAAAGGATGGGGTAGCCATAAATCTTGAAAAGCTTGATAGGATTTCAAATTTTCATGTCACCACCATAAAAAAATTGATGTACCCCCACACTCTTTGAAAGATTCAAATGTAAATCTGAAAGTGAAAACAACGGAAGAAAAAGGAGTTGGGGTACACTCCCTAATTCGCAACACTTTAAGGGTAGAAAGGTGTGTTGGATCTCCAGGATGGAGATTATGATAAGTGGCCAGTGGGTCAATTATTTACATGGATTTGTTCAAACTAAACAACAAGTTGGTTAATGCATAGTTGGAACACTTTTGGTGCACAAATGAGCCACATGCATACACAAATTCACAAGACTCACCACGACTCGAACTTGAGGGAATCCAACATCTTTCCCGTTATAGTGTTCTCTATGATTAGCCATGGAGGCTACATTCAAATGAAATTCCCGAAATTAAGATTCTTAACATTTTGGAAGGCCATAATGTCTTATGTAAACCTTTAATTGAAATGAAGTCCAAAGAAAAATTGTAGCCCTTATCAAGAGATACCCAATGATATGTGGCACATCAGTTGTGCACATGTATCTAAGGGAATTTCCAATTTTTAATAGTTAGGAGTCAAATTAACACTTTGATTTTTTACCCTTCTTTTGGCCATAACTTGTGTTTTAACTACTCAAATGGCAAGCCCATTTTAAACATCTAAGTTTCAAGAACTTTAAAATGGTATAAGGAAATTTTTAATTCAATGAATTTTGACCCCTGAAATACCTCTTTGAAGATTCAAAACTCCATAAGGAATCCAATGCCCAAAATGCAAGTCCATTTGGGAATGTGTGGGTTCATTCCTTCACACTCTTAGGAATGCAAATGTGACTCCCAAGTTGCATTCTTGGCCTGCACCTTTCCATGTTTTCACCTTTGTTGTGAGCCTAAGGCTAAGTTCATAACAAAAAACCTTTCGAAATTTTTTGGGGATGGTGGGTTATTACCGAAAGTTTATACACATGTTGTGACAAAAGCATGTTCCTTAACATGATTCCTATAAGAAAATGCACCTACATTAATGTAGAATGAGACATCAAAACATGCATTTGAACAACTCAAATCAACTTTTCAAACTACACTAATCCTTTGGATTCCAAATTGGAACAAACAATTTTTAATATATTGTGATGCATCTAGAAAAATGGTGGGGAGTACATTGTCCCAATTAGACAAAAATGGACCTGATCATCCCATTCATTTTGCTAACAAATAATTAACTTAAGTAGATAATTATATTATGGCCGAACAAAAAGGTTTTGTAATTATTTTCATTTAAAAAATGTTTTACTTGTTGAGGAACAAGGCCAAAATTGTGACAGATCACAAAGCCTTAACCTACTTGGTCAACAAGTCCAATGCAAGTAGTTGATTTGTTCAATGGCTATTGTTAATGGAAGAATTTGAAATTGACATTATCCATCGTCTAGGAAAGCAACATGGTAATGTTGATGGCCTTACAAGAGGAGTGGGTGATGTTTCAAAGGATGATGACTTATTGGATGCAATAATAAGACCAATAAAGCATAAGGAACACTTGAGGAATATTAATAAATCATTCAATATTTGGATGGCATGAGGTTTTGAATTAGTGTCACAAAGGTTGTGTGAACACAAATTGCACACAAGGGTCGAAATTACTCAATAATAGGGGACCAACTTTATTTCAAAGGAAAGAATAATGTTTTTTCGATAAACCATTGAAAAGGGTGAAACTTCACTTTTTTATATCAATTTCATGATGGGTTCTATGTAGGCCACTTTATGGGACAAATCATAGTTGAAAAGATTTTGTAGGCAAATTATTACTAGCCCATTCTTTTCAAGGATGCCCATGATTATTGCACAAGTTGTGATGTGTGTCAAGCTTATGCACAAAGGTCTATTGTGAGTGGCCTTCCACACCCCATATCACCGTTGGGACCTTTTGAAAAATGGGGAGTTGATTTAATGGGGTGATCGCCAATGAGTAGGAAAGAGTATTGATTCATTGTGGTCGCCAAAAACTACCCCACAAAGTTTGTAAAAGTACGTGCCTTGAAGTCTTTAGTAGAATAAAAAATAGCACAATTTTTATATGAACAAATTTTTACTCAATTTGGGACACCACTCAAAAATGTTTTCGATAATGGTTTTTATTTTTGAATGAAATTGTAGAAAACTCGTTAACACGCCTTATAGTGAAACATAGGTTTACCATTATGTATAAGCCTAACACCAATGGTTTAATAGAAAAGATTAATAGGACATTGTGTTCCATGTTGACAAAAGAAGCTAAAATTCATGTGAATATTTGTGATTGGGATTTCAAGATCCACCATGCTATGTGGGTTTACAACATCACATACAAAATTACCATAAGGTATTCACCTTTTCATTTTACCTATGGGATGGAGGCATTTTTACTCATTGAATTGGAAGTAATGATTTTATGCATTGCCACAATCATGCGACTTTTTTTAGATGAATCCCAATACCATTAATTGTTGCAACTTAATGAGCTGGATAAACTATAGTTTAAAGCTTGCCAATCCATTGAGGTCACATAGGCTCAACAAAAGAAACTTTTTGACAAGAAGGTGAAAAAAAGGAGTTCAAAGAAAGTGACCTTGTCATGATGTTTGACACTCGACATCATGACATGGCTTACAAAAAATTATTGCCAAAGTGGTTTGGAATTTTCGTCATCAGAAAGGTGTTTATAAATAATGGATTTTACGAATTTGAAAATGGTGATGGCTCACCATATCTAAATCACATTAATCACGAAAAGTTCAAAAAGGTTTTGGATATGTGATTCCAAGGATAGAATCCATAATGAGTTTGGGAGTTATGTAATTTGATGTAATTAAACTATTACCTATGTAATTATTTAATGGTTAAGTTTGGTGATTTATTTGTTAGTTGGATTTCATAATTTAATTATGATTTGGTCGTAGTTTCAATTATTGTGCTTGATTTTTACATGATAATTCATGTGAAAAGTCTTTGGCACATTAATGTACATTGACTCACACATGATAATTTATGTAAAAAGGTTTTGCCATGGGAACCATGTGATGTGTAAACTTTAGGAAATTTCTTGTTTAGTTTCCTTTTGGTTAATGTATAAGTGGGTGTTTGTGACCTTTGGAAAACTTTCAGTTGATAAAAATAAATTATTATATGAATGTAAAGTTTCATGGAATAAAATTGTGAAGGAATTGAAATTTTAGTTTTAAAAGGTTTCAATATAGTTTATGAGAAGTCCATGGTAAAAGAATGGTGTGACATACTAGTTACAAATAAACAATAAAAAGGTGAAAAATATTTATGTAAATGACAACATAAATTTTTATAGTTATATAATCAACATATATAGTTTCGATCTTAAACCTGCTTGTGATTTATAAATCAACCTCTTGTTGCAATTTCAAAGTGACATCTATAACAAACTACTCTCTGGTCTTAAAACATGTTAAAATTCTCGAGCTACCCAAATTAAAAAAATTTAAACACCTCATGCACCTAAGAGAATTACTTGCTAGAATTAAATCTGTAGTTAAAAAACACAACAACAATTTTTAATTTAATTAATTATCATTTATCCCTTCACTTCCTTGGTCTAACAAACTTTTTATCCTTACATTTGGTTGTCACCATTTTTCACCTAGGTTCATATTCATTTATGAACCCAAGGAACTTATTTAATTTTAATTTTCTTTAATGTAGATTTCTAACGTCACTCAGTGTTTAACTGAATTGGGCTCCCAATGTTTTGAAAAATCTTCATTGAAAGTTTTCCAAAATCAAAAGAATAATTTTCCAAAATATATCAAAAGTTATATCAAATTAAAAAATAGTTTGAAACCAAAACCAAAGATTCCTTTTAAATCAAGCATGAGAGACAAGAGTGGTCTCTACTAGTGTTGGCTGATATTTGAAAAACGTGCATATTGGCCTTGGATATCAGATTGAATATCACAAGTGATATTTGGGTGATATTCGGGTTGATATTTGGATTTCTGATATTCAAAAACCATCTCGGATATTGAGATTTCTAATCTCCAGTCACATATTAGATATGAATATCAAGTTAGGTCTGATTTTAGTTTTGGGGTTTAGGTGATAGTTTAGGCTAGGGATTGAATTAGGTTTTAGGTTAATTTAGGTTAGGTAGGTTGCAGCTAGCTGCAGTTGCAATCATCACAATCCTCAACCTAGCAGTTTGAAAAGAAAGGAGACAATATAAAATATTGAGATGAGATTTGTTCTCATAGAGAGGAGATTACCAACATGTTAACAACCCTTTACATTATGTACTAGTTTTTGGGTTTTAATTCTTTATTTATTTAAAAATTGTTTTGGTTATTTTAGTTTAAATGACATTTGCTCATAAAATATGTGCAATTGGAGCATGTGATATTCAATAATGGTATCTGATTGATAAAGAATGATTGATACATTGATATCCGGATCTAATAAAAAATCTCAAATTATGATGTTTAACCTAAATATGTGAGGTTTTGTTTTGGAAATCTGATATCCGATATCTGGAGAAAGTCCTAGCTGGATATCCTTATCGGATGGATATCACAGAAAGGTGATATCTGCCCAACACTGGTCTCTACTTCTCATGATCTCAAGTATCTAAACAGAAAACAATTTATACCTACACCAAATTTCATGTCTTCCCCCTCCAGCCAGGCTGCCCTTAAGCCCCTACAACACTCCAGGGCAGCCCCCCAAAACATCCACTCCCAAGTGGTCAGCTTAGAAAACTTAGAGCCCCTTCAGTAAGTGAAGGCACTTTACACCTAGTCTCTCTAGACCATTTGGGGAGGCTCACCTGGCAGCCAAGTGGCATTTATTTTTCCCAAGCCTTAATACCATGAGGAAATAACTGCCCGTACTGACCGGTCAAAGTTTGGCCTGGAAGAAAAAGAATTGGCTGCTGCCCGCGACCTTTAACAAGACCTTTAGGGCATCCCTCACACTCGTGGTTTAAGGGTTCTGGAGTTCCTCCTGAACGATGGCAACGTCTGTGAGAGGAGGAGGCTTCGTGCTTCCGCCTGCAGCTGCTGGAAGATCCTTCTCGTCGCAGTCGAATCTTCTCTCCAACCGTTTGCTGCTGTTGCCGAAAATCGGACCTGTCTGTGCTCCTCGCTTTTGCAAGCTGCGTTCTTCCTCTCCCTTCGCAGTAGGTATGGAAAACCAAACTATAAACCTGCCACGGTATTTTATTTTCTTGTTCCTCTTTCTCTGGAAGCGGGCGGGTGGTGGTTTTGGTGGCGAGGATTTTTTTTGGGTCGTAGCAGTCGTTGTTTGCAAGCTTAACTTCCCCTAATTTTCGTTGGAAAAAAATTCTTGCAAACGTTCTTCTCCAAAAGTAAAATCCTCGCAACATTCCTTTGTAGTGATAATTAGGGTTTTTATCAGTAATTAGGGTTTGTGATGTCTCTGGCATTGTTCTTTGGCTACATGTTCTTGAAACAAAATCTCAGCTGCACATCTGAAATGCTACTCCATTTTGGAGTGGTTGGTAATCATAAGGAAGGTTGAATCCCAATAGAATTCGGGCATTGTTGCTGGCCTAATAACAGATTTTGCGACAGGTGTACGACCTTTGTTCCTCACTTCTCAAGAGAAAGGAAAAAAAGAGAAGATGTTGGGATCACAAAGCCAGGATGTGCAGCAGCACCGGCAGGATGGTGTAGCACGTCAGGCAGTCATTCAAGAAGAGCATGGTGGGTTTCTAACTTTCTTTTGTTATGTTTATTACAAAGCTGAGAGCTTGGCTCATAATAAGAGCATGCTCTAGTTCTTTGTCTTCCATGCATTTTCAAGTTCCATGCATCCATCTGCTACTTTGAATATTATATGTCATGAGTGGTATGCAGCAGATATGAAGTTTTTCAACCTATTTTCAGGCATTTCTGAAGAGTTCCTTAATATCCCTTCCCAAGGGACAATGTCATTCTCAACTGGCATCATCCTTTTGTGATTGTAGGGTATTAACCTCAAGCTGTACTTTAATGGTAGGAAGACACAGCACTTTCTTTTGTGGGTGGCTGCATCTGGATGGCCTGACCTTTTTGTGATAAGGCTTGAAGTGCATGCAGTGAAGCACTCTTTGTTTCAGCCTTAGGTGCTGTGGTTAGCTAAGTCTGCAGTAGGGCATTTTCATGGATGATACCATCTTGATGTGTGTTCAGTGAATTTTCCTGTGTGTGGGAAGGAGGAGGTTGCTCCATATGAGTTTGATGCAGCTGACTGTTGTTCTATCTGTTGTATTTTCAGTGCCCAGCACAGAGCCCAGTGCAACGATTATTGATGGCAAAGCAATAGCTCAACAGGTCCGGCAGGAAATTGCTGCTGAAGTCTCCAAGATGAAAGAGTCTGTTGGGAAAGTTCCAGGACTTGCTGTGATCTTGGTTGGCACACGGAAAGATTCTGAGACCTATGTACGTAGCAAGAAGAAAGCCTGTGAAGAAGTTGGCATTGATTCCTATGGTGTCAATTTGCCAGAAGACACGACTCAGGATGAAGTACTGAACTTTGTTAAGAAGTTCAATGATGATCCAGCTGTCCATGGAATTTTGGTGCAGCTTCCTCTTCCAAAGGTTTGTTCTCTTTTAGGAGTATTAGACTTGCATGCTTGTACAGAGGCAAGCTAAAAAGTGATTAAACTTGCCCTCACAAGCTTGTGCAGTTTGAAACAGGATAGTATTGATGAGCTATGCCTCTTGAGTGCCATCTAATGCGCCAACCTGGTTGATTCCAGGAGTGTGACAGAGTCTGACGACAAAGACTTCCTATACACATATGTATTATCTTTTGCCCATTTTAGCAGATTATTATACACTTATCTACAGCCACTGTCAGAGCTGATGAAATCAGTGAGTAGTAGTAATGGCAGCTAGTCACTACCATACACAATGAAAGTGATGGTCTGGTACTTTGTGAGAGATATGCACAAGGTTATGATCACACTCCTTCTTGTCATGTGTGGTTTGGTTTGGCAAACTGACACAACAGTGACTGTCAAAGTGTTATTCTGTGGAGTTTTCTCTCCAATGTCATATTTTTATTTCTTTTAGGCTTCCACCCATGTTTTTAAGACATGTTACAAATCTCAGTAATGGAACCACAATTATGGCCAGAAATCAGAAGGTATAGAGAGATGATTCCTTTTGTTCATCATAAGTCCACCAGGAAATAAGTACATGGTTGAAGTGCTTGTGGAAAGGCCTCCTGACTAATATTGACTTGTATTTTCTCTGTCACCCTGCAGCACATAAGTGAGGAAGCAATTGTGGGGTCGGTGTGTATTGAAAAAGATGTTGATGGGTTTCATCCAATGAACATTGGAGCATTGGCTATGCAAGGCAGGACCCCCTTGTTTGTGTCCTGTACACCCAAAGGTTGTATTGAGTTGCTTGTTCGAACAGGTGTGGTCATCAAGGGGAAGCATGCTGTTGTTATTGGCCGCAGCAATATTGTGGGGACGCCTGCAGCTCTTCTCCTGCAGGTTCTTGATTAGACTTTTGTATTATTCAACCTAGTACCAGTGATTCTATGTGGAAGCTTGACTTGGTAGGGCATGCTTCAGTTTTTGAATGATTTGTCTCAGACCCGAATCCAACAGATAGGGTGGTGGGTACATCTAGCCTTCATGACATATTGCCTTTGATTGGGCATGACAGAAACAAAATGCAACAGTGACTGTGGTACACTCAAAAACACCGAATCCTGCAGAAGTAACACGGAATGCAGACATTGTTATTGCAGCAGTAGGTGTGCCTGAGCTGGTGAGAGGTGATTGGCTCAAGCCTGGAGCCGTGGTGATTGATGTTGGCATAAACCCTGTAGAGGTGTGTTGTATATCCTTTAGTCTCACAGTGTATAGGTCTTTGATAAGAAATCTGAATTCACATGGTGTCTGGCATACATTCCAACTATTTGCCACAGCAGTCTCATTGCAGGTATCCCTGTTATGGGTGAAGCTTGCATGTGGGTAATAGCTAAGAGCTATCACCTGTCATGACTTGCAGCTCTTTCTTTGTAAAGTGAATGTGGTGACAACATTACCAGAGCAGGTTTTGAGGCTTATTTATTTCCTGTGGCTGCAGGATTTGTCAACAAAGAAAGGATACCGGTTGGTTGGTGATGTATGCTACAAGGAGGCCTGCCAAGTGGCATCAAAAATCACTCCAGTGCCTGGAGGAGTGGGTCCCATGACTATTGCCATGCTACTGTCCAATACACTAGAGTCTGCCAAGCGGGCCTATGGATTAGTGGATGCTGCCCCATAAAAGTGTGACACAGTTTGTTCTAGCTGCGGAAGATTGGCATTGAACCTTTGGTAATTTTTGTGATTTTTGTGTTTTTCATTGGCCCCTCTGGAGAACAAACCCTTGGACAGAAAGGTTTTCTGAGTTTAGAGTAGGAAGAATTTGGAGAGCAGGATTTGAATTCAGGGAGGGGCTTGGGTTGAAGTGCTGAATGTTATATTGCCTTGGTAAGAAAATGATCCTTGGCAATCTGGTATCAAAACAAAGTAACTAACCTCCATTAACATTTCCCAGCAGATGAATGTGCTTGCATAGTAGGAGGCAGCTGGATGTTTGCAGTGGCATGCCTGTGACAGTAGAAACTTGCTGATGAGCTCTTCTACCCTGGTAGCCACATAGTTATGGAGGGAAAATCTTGAACTAGTGATTGGAATGTTGTAAGAAGATTTTAAATTTGAATCAATCTGGAATTTTATCATTCTGGATTGAGAAAAAGCGTCTTGAGTAATTATGATACTGGAGATCAGTGAGAAGCCACATGATTCACATGATGTTAGTTGGTTGTGGCTGAAGTGTTGCATTGATCATGCACCATCAGTGTTTTGATTAGTTTCTCTCAACCACTAGAATAGAAGGATTACATATCTTTAAATTGTGGGTTTTCATTGTAATGCAAATGAATGTATGGGGTTGGGTGTACCAAATGATTCATGCAGCAACCCAATTGCACCAGAATTTGAATGTTTGAAAAACCTTTGATTGGTCTCATCTACTTACCCTTGTGTCATGTGCTAGTGGTGGGTGCCTATCATACACTTTGCATGATCAAACAAAGGGATTCTGACCACTTGTTTCGCTTTATTGATATGGTAACAAGAGTTTATTGCTTTGGTGATAAGCAGCTTATCATCAAATGACTCTGTCCATTATCACAGGTTCAAAGATCAAATGGGCACCAGTTAAATACAAAATGTTCCCAAAACATGGATTCACAATGGCTCCACACCTTATGGATTCAAAGTTCAAACTCGCGACAGTTAAAACATGAAATGTTCCATGAAGTTCCCAAAACATGAACTCACAATGGCTCTGCCCCTTATGGGAGGTTCAAACCAGTGTTGGACGGTTCTCACTTTTTGTGAAAACCACCGGTTCCAGTTAAGGGAACAAAATTTAAATACTGAACCGGTTCTTTAGATTTTTTTGTTTTTGATTGTAGAGAACTGAAGCAGGTTTCAGTTTTTTCTTAATATATAAATGTATCTGATTCTCCTATAAACGGTTTTTGGAAATGTGAACACCGTTGGTTTTCAGATGGCAGCTCTCTATGGTCAGATATGAAAATACTTTTTTAAAAATGTAATATAATTTTCCGATTAAAAAAAATTATTATAAATTTGACTAAAAAATTCAAGAATGAAACTCAATTGATGGAAATCATAAATAGACATAAAACATTTATAAAAAATACAACTATCCACACATGTCACAAGTTCACATGTTCACAAGTTCATCCCTCTCAAAGGATCCTTGAACTTTTCTAATTCTTCCTCTTATCTCATATCCATTTTAATTAACTTCTCTAAACTAGAGGGTCCTCTACAATCAACTCTAGATCATTAGGCCAATTTTAACTTACAAAAATCAGTTTTTCTAGGTAAACAATATCTTCTAAGATTAGTAAGAATTCCAACCAATGAAAAAATATGTTAAATCTCTATTTGTGACCCTAGAAGACCAATCATTTGCCTAGCAAGGAACTCAACTTTAGGAAATAATGATTCATGTTCCCACCACCCAAGTGAACATTTAATCTCCTTACTATTCACATGATAACGCCTAAAAACTAGAAACTCCTTGTTGATAAATTCCCTCATTGGTTCATTGCAGCTAATAGTCATCTCAAATATGTCCAAGTTGATGTCAGCATTAATGCTTTGTTTTGCAATATCAATTTCTACAATAGGATGCAATGTTGATGACATTTCAAAAACATCATAAATAAAGACCTCCTGTCATGCTCTTGAACAATAGAAATTATTTGTTATCAACCAATTAAGGATGAAACTAACTTAAGATTTTTGAAGTTTGGAAACTAAAAATAACATTAAAAAATATATATTATGTATTTTTCTTTCTTCATTTGTTTTTTAAAAACAAAGAAATGAATCCAAAACAACATACACTTCCTCATGTATATTAGAAGCCATCAAAGTTAATTCATTAGCCATTCCAAAATCTTCATCCATTATGTTACCAAAACTAAAGTGATTTTGCAATTCTTCCAATAGTTTTGTGTTCATAGATATTGCAAAATGCAAAACATCATTGAAAATCCAATGTCCATTTTTAACTACAAAGGAAGGAACATCAAAAACTATTTGTGCAACATGCCAAGTAAGAAGAGGTGGGACATAAGCATTTAGATGTAGATCAACATTCATCATGTTAACAGTTTAGTAAGAAAAGAGAGTTATAAAATTCAATAAAATAAAAACCTCTAAAGATAATTCAAAAAAACAATACCTTGCTTTTATTGGAATGTTCAATAAAATCCTTGGATGAAGATTAAAAGAAATACAAGCTTGGTTCCATTCATGTCCGCCCTTTCCAAATTTCTTTGGCCAAGTTATGCATTTTTGCAAATTTGACTAGGCAAAAGTAATGGACATTTCCTTCAAATTTTCGCACACTTTATCTTGTGTTGTGATATACTGATAGTTCTTAAAAAAAGCATGACCAAAGCAATAACCTTCAAAACTTTCCTCCAAGCCTAAAATTTCACAACAAACATAAAAACATTAATCATGAGATTCAAGTCATAAGAACCTTCATATTTGACATAAACATTTTTTTTTTTTTCCCTTAGACAATATCAATCCAATAGCTCAGTCAAACTTCTTTGCAAGCATAACATGATCAACATCCACATTTTTTTTAATGATGTTATTCCATAGTTTTTAAAGTATGAAATAATTATTTTCCTTAATTGTCTTTTGGAATTTGTAATCGTTATTTGATTAGGATAACATACATGGTACCTCATTAATTAAAGAGCTTTGTTATCAATTTCAACACCATCATTAATACAATAAAATGACCAACACAATGAGTTTCAATTATGGGGCCACCATATATTTCTTTGTTCATGCAACTATGCCAAGATTTTTTCAAAATTTTCATCTTTAGCTTGTGAAATTCTATTAGTTTCCATTTGAAGGTTTGAAAAATTTTCAAAATTTTCTTCAAATGGTTCATTGTTCATTTCAACTTCATTCATTAAATATTTAATGACCTATTTTCATTCCTAGATGAATGTATTGGTCTTTTCTCCAACACTCACAATAGTTTTGCCCAAATTAGTGGAAAAATAAACTAAGCAATACCAAAATATTTACATGAGTAAAGAAAAACATTTACAATAATACAAAATTAGTTTAAAGGATTTTTTTTTTCAAACCATTTAAAATAATGAAATGTCACCCATTATACTTGCAAAAACACAACACAAAAAATTTAGATTGTGCAAAAGCAAGAGATAATGATGAAAAAAAATAAAAATTACAAAATGAAAAGAAAAAAAATAGAAAAAAAAAACAAAGTAAATGATATTACTTGCAAAAATTTTGTCGATGTGTTCCAAAGCCTACCAAAAAAAACCTTATTATGCAAATATCAAGGAAAATGGAAACTCCAAACACCCATGCTTGAACATGTGACATATGTAGTTTACAAACAATAAGTAGGCAACACAAGCAAATTTGAAATGATGAGCAATAAGCAACCAACACAAGCAGGCACAATGAGCAAATGACATAAGTAAGCAATGAGTAAGCAAGCGATGAGCAAGTAGGCTATGAGGAAAAAGGCGATGGGAGTATGTGATAAGCAAGAAGCAAGTGTTGAGGAAAGAGGTGATGCGGTATGCAACAAACAAGAAACAAGCATTGAGGAAAAATGAAAATGATAAAAAAATGAAAAAATAATGCAAAAAGAAAAGTAGAATGTTAAGAAAATAAATAAATTAATGGAACAAAGAACTAAAAAACACAATGCACAACTAAAAAAATTTGCTTCTTTAGTCTAAAAATGTGGAATCCTTTCATCCATGGATAAAATCATACAAAACACAAAGTGGGGCAAAGCTTGAGTTTGGGCCCCTTTTATTTATATTGAAAGATGAGAAATAGGTTGTTGAAAGTTGAAACACTAGTACTTACCCGCCTAAAACCCTAACTTCTAAAAGGTTTCTCTAGGAAACTCATGGGATACCTTTTCATCACCTTTTCCTTCTTGATTTCATGAATTTTCAAGTCGTACCAGCAAGCTTTTGCAGCTGAACATTTATTTTCATCATGATGGTCATTATGGTGGTTGTGACCAACATAAACAAATCTTTTTGTTCTTCTTGTTTTTGGTTTTTTGGTCAAGGTGATCTAAGGTTTAAGCTACATTGTTCTAAGGTTTTGCTACTTTCATTGTGGTCATTAGAGCTTTCATTGTGATGGTCATCATGTGTTGCAAGTATGCTTTCCTTTCTTTGACACCCTTTCACAAGTTTAAGGTGTAAGGTAGTTTCTTTATCTCATTTTATTTTTTATTGTTTCAAGTTTATGGTCAAGGTGATTTAAGGTTTAATTTACATTGCTTAGATAAGGTTTTTTTGTTTCCATTGTAATCATCATCGTGATTGTCATTTGACCCAATGAATTTTCATATTAATCATTTAAGCAATGGTCATCCTATTGGTTGTCAAATGCTACAAGTACATTTTTTTCTCTTCAACATTTAAATTTTATTTTCTATCATGATTTTGGTTTTGGTTTCAAAATGTAAATTTTGATTTCAGTTTTAGATTCAAAAAGAAATTCCAATTTTGAAAGTTGAACTTGATTCAGTCTAGTTTAAGTAACCTAGACTGGAACTTATAGTTAATTTGCAAAGCACTTGTTTTTTCAAAAATCTTGGTTTGAGTTCCACACATAAATGGAATCTGAAATCCAATTCTTCAAAGACATAAATTTTAGTTCTAGTTCTACAACCAATTAAAAAGATTAGACCTAATTCAATTTTTACAAACCAAAACAAGAACCAACAATCATTGTGAGATGTTAAATACCCCGCCCCCCCTCTCAAATTATGTCAACCATGCCCCACAACTGGAGCTTCCACCTACCAAGGGGGGCCTACCTCATGCAATTTGTAGAATGTTGTCGAGCATCTATCTTCCCCAACCTTTGTCATCAACTATGTCAAATCAATTGAAATCTTTCTTTGTAGAACACCTCCAATGTTTTACATGAATTTCTCACTTGCAAAAAGGTTTGAAATTCAGCTAAAAATAGATCCTTCAAAGTTTTTTATTTTCGACCCACAAAGACCAAGATTATAGGTGTAGCAGAACCGCAACAAGATTAAACACTTCTTAAGTCTAAAATTAAAGAATTTGTGATAACGTTCATGGCCAACCCACAACCACACACTCAATGCAAACCAGCACAAGAAGTAGCCCTGGCTTGCAATTTTTCTTGTGATGAACTTGAGTTTGTGGTTATTTTTAAAACATTTGTTGTTTGTTTCAAATTCCATCTACAAAACAAGATTCTTTGTTTGAGATAATTTAGGAAATCAATTTCCTCATTCCATGCTCGTAACAAAGCTATTGAGGGATGCATTAATCTTTTGATGTGTCATTTTTATTTTTTTGCAAAACCTTGTTTCTCACAGTTTTGGATGTTCAAACCAAATTTTGATTGATGCGTATTCAACATTGAGGCTTCCATTCAACCTGTCTTGCTATTGATCAAAAGTAGGGATTTGGGGTTGAAGATAATTTCCAATTGTAATTCACATTGCAATGTATAACATGAAGTTCTTTCTCAATTATCCTTTTACACATTGGTATAAAATTTAAATTCAACCTAGATTCCAATTGTCAATATTCTTCTTTAGAATTGAAGGTACACAACCAAAATGGTAGATCATTTGTGGGACCATAAAGTTTGATTCTTGTAATGGTGTGGCAAGATTACAAAGTTTTTATGGATGCTACAATATCCCTAGATGAACTATTTGAAAGGGATTTATCTTGAGCTTTGAAGTAGACAATGCAATCTCCTCCTACTAGCACATTTCAAAAGCCTTGGTATTAGGTGGTTTCTTCATGTTACAACCAAGTATGGCCTCTATAACCATACTGAAATTGCAGTTATTCCATGAGATTGGCTTGAAGATTTTATCCAAGGGAAACAAAATAATCATGGGTTCCTTACAAATTTACAAAGACAAAAGATTCTGAACACAAAATTTGTAATCACCCAAACACATTGACACACCCTAAAGCTTATTCTGCGATACTTGTCCCTCCAAACCAGGTATCCACCCAACACCAGTTGAAACTAGGAACATTTACAATACGAAATCTTCCATAAAGTTCTTAAAATATGGTCTCACAATGAGAGGCCCATTATGGAAGGTTTAAACCCAGGGTCTTTTTATTTCAATTTTTTGATATTGAAAATTTGGTGAATTTTTCCAAAAATTAGTCAAATTTACGCTATAAAGATGAAATTTTCCAAAGGAATCTCAATTTGTTTCTCACAAATCGACTAAATTTGTGGGGTACAAATAAAAACCTTGTTCAAACCAGCAGCAGTTAAATCACAAAATGTTCCATGAAGTTCCCAAAAACTGGGCTCAAAACTGACAGTAACACAGTGAACATTCCTCAAGATGTGGAACCAAAATCAAAGTTCTAAATGGTTAGTGCTCTCCTTTTCAGGCAGAGCCAACAAAGAGAGGAAGACCTTGAATCAGAAGAAGAATCAAGAAAAAGCAGAGTTTTGTTTCTCAATTTTGTGATGCAGCTGAAGTGGCGATCATCCATAAGATGCTTTAGCCAGATTTGGAGAAAACCCAGAATCCTTCTATATTTTTGTCTACCTACTGGAACTCATCATAAAAATCTGGCAATTTGAAATAAGACTTCCCTTGAAAATCTGGCGAACTTGGGCCTTTTTTTTCATTAAAAATTCTTTGTCTTGGTCGAAATCATATTTTTCAGGTCGACATTTTGCGAAATTTCTCAAGAAAGAAAAAAACACCAAGTTAAAGCTGCATGTGCCGATCATCACTGTTCACTCAATAGCTATGGCTTGTGCGGAGAACCGTTGGGAGAGAGAAAGGTGAAAGGACACGGTTCGGCCGTTTCAGCTCAGCCTACAAACCCCCTCCGCCTCCTCTCCCTCCTCTCTCTCTCTCCACTCAGCCAAGCTTTCACGGTTAGCCTAACCGAGGCTCGCTCGGAGCTGTAGATCCTGGAGGAGACAGGGGCAGGTAGATCCAAACTTTCACGGCGCGAGTTTCGATTGCACCCTCTTAGTTAGTGTGGCGGATTGATGAGCAGTGTTAAAACGTCGACCCTGCTCCTGAACCATTATTGTGAAGCTTGGTAATCTACGTTATCCAGATTGAATATTATACTGTACAAAGATTAGTTGTGGCTGATCAGAGAGAAGTTTACTCATCCATGGGTTGGCTCCAACAGTCTCGACTCTCAAGAGAGAAACACTAGGGAAACCCTTTCATATGTGAATCCTCCTCTAAAATCTCGCTGGCAACAGGTATGATTAAGAAGAAATAAACCGAAAAAAGGTTTGACAGGAAGAATCAGGATCAATAATAGAGTCCAAATTTACTTGTAGTTTACTAAGTACTACTCCTTCCATTTGTATTGTAGAGTAAAGTGTATTCATAGGGTGACTCATGATGTCGGAAGTACTTCTTGAACACGTCCTGTAGAATAGCCAGTCTCCATCGTGAGGAAAAAAAATTAAAACTAAAATTCCAGGTCTGAAACCAATCACGAATTCACCCTCGAATGCATGAGTCAACAACTGGGAGCAATCTGAAACAATGCAGCATCCGTCAGATTAATCCCGAGTGTGGAAAAGATTCTTTTTTATTCTTGGGTGTTTCTTCCTCAATGCCGTCATTAGAACAGGATTTCTCCCAGCAGGATGGATATACAAGCTCTATTGCCTGCAGCTCAACTTGGGAAATCGTGAAGTTCATCAATAAGAAGAAACACCCAAGTCTCAAAGATATATCTTTGAGAAATTTTCAAACCAGAATTCGTGATCTCAAGCAATTCCAGCCCTGGGTGATCTCATTTTCAACACAGTGGTTACATATATCAACCTCATAGATTTTTTATATGCATTTTTTTTTTCTCATATATGTGACATGAAATGCACTGCTGTTGCAGAGAGAAGAATTACAGCTCAGAGCAAGAAGTCGAGACCGCGGTGCAGAGACTTCTCATGTCGATAGAGATCTATTACAGTTTTCGACGACTTGTTACAAGAGATTTTACACATGAGCATGCAGTATGAACTCATGAATTCAAACGGCAGGTTACAACACAAAACACAACTTAGTCTACATGGTCAGGAGTCTTGAATAATTTATGCAACAATCTGAAGCGTCGTGATCATCTGTAAATTCATGCTCCTCTCTCTAGCTATTCATGAGGAGGCACAACGTCTATGCTGCAGCGTCTAGACTGTTTTGCTAAATGTACATGGAACCTTAAGCCTGGAGGTTCTGAGAGAGATCGAGGATCTAGTAGGGTCGATCTAGTGTACTTGAATCCTGAAGTAAGTTTTGATCCATTTTCATACTAGGCCGGGGGGGAGGCAATCTTGAGTTCACTAGGATCATTGCAGACAAAATGTGGTACCGGCAGTCGGAGAATCGTGGAGGCCATTTGCATGGGAGATGTCTCAGGGCTTGTAAGGCAGTGGCGATTCCAGCAAGCATCGATGGTGATGGGTCAGGGGGGGGGAAGTGGGAATATCTGCATGAGGAGAAGAGGCTGCCTGAAAGAATGATGATGATCCGTGTCTCCTCCCCCTCCTCCTCCGTGAATCATCCTGCAGCATTTGATAGAAAGCTAGCACTACAAGTACTGCTCTTTGTAGTTTTGCAGATGATGGCTATGCTAGGAGCAACCGAGTCGGCAGCAACAGTGAGCTTCAATTACAGTGACGCTCTCGCCAAGTCCATTCTGTTTTACGAGGGTCAGCGATCCGGGAAGCTACCCCCTGACCAACGCATGACTTGGAGGGGAGATTCAGCACTCAACGATGGCAACGTCTCCCATGTAAATATTCGCAACATTGCAATTCCCTTCACCCAGCAGGAGCTTCTCTAGCTCCTCCTGCTCTTGATGTCAGAATCGCCAGTTTTCTTTGTATATATCAATCTCTTGTTTTTCTTCCGTAATTTCTCCAATTTCAAAGAGAAATTACTGAGAGTCGAGCTCTTATCAATAATTTCTTCACGGAAATCTGCAAGCGGTTACCCACGATCAATTCCTCCGGATCTCACCTTGGTTCAATTCTAGGGTCTGCCATGAGATCTAGATCATATTATGTTGTGCAGGTGGATTTGAGTGGCGGCTACTATGATGCTGGAGACAATGTCAAGTACCAGTTTCCTATGGCATTCACTATCACCTTGCTGTCTTGGAGTGTGATCGAGTATGAAAGAGAGCTCGTGAGTGCAGGACAGATGCAGTACGCTCAGCAAGCCATCAAATGGGGAACCGATTACTTTCTCAAGGCGATCACGGGGCCGACCCAAATCTGGGTACAGGTGAGAACACTCGAAACTTGCACGTGCTCATTTCCATAGCTCCATCCATCGATCCTCCATCATCATCATAGTTGCGTGCAGGCCAAATACAGATTTCCAACAACAACATCATGTCCTTGAGCTCACAGTTCTTTGGAGAATTTGATCCGGAAATGCAGATTTTCCAACTGTTATATTCAGATCAGATGCAGCTCGATGATCATCATCATCGATGCTAGAAAAAACATGGTGCAGGCATCTAGAAACCTTGCTGTAGCTAGGTTACCCTGCTCATGGGTACTAGTACGTCATACACAGTCTGATACCGACGGCTTTGATGAATATTTCTTGGAGTCCCTCTAGAGGATCATCTTGTGGGAAAATCTGCTGGTGATCTGAAATATAATTTCAGGTGGGGGATCCTAACACCGATCACAATTGTTGGGAGCGGCCAGAGGACATGGACACGTCGCGGATCACGTATCAGATCAATTCCAACTCACCGGGTACAGAGGTAGCTGCGGAGACGGCCGCCGCTCTAGCTGCAGCTTCCATTGTGTTCGCGAATACTGACCCCATCTACGCCGAAAAGCTTCTCGACACTGCCATGACAGTAAGCACACATGCACACACGCACCCATTTCTTGCCCTAACTAGCTAGCTCGCTCTTTGGTGCTGATTTAGATCATCAGCATGATCAAGCACAAGGACCCAAGTTTTCTTTTCTTTTTTGCAGATTGTAGGAAATCTTTCACTGTCATCACGGCTTGCCATTGACCTCGAAGCTAGCTCGCGTATTCTAGAAGTCCAGACTTAGCGATAATCTCCTTGCAAGGTATACACTCTTACAACTGCAAGATGATCTGAATCCCTCATGACGTTCAAGATTATAAACACTTTTCTGTGGACGTGAGCACAGGTATTCGATTTCGCGGATGGCTATCGAGGCACGTTCACGGGAGCTTGTCCTTTCTACTGTTCCGCCTCAGGCTACAATGTACATACCTGATCATACTCTTCAGCGCCGGCTCTTGAGAATATGTTTAGGATCTGGCTGCATCTGAGCATCTGAGACAGTTGGTCCTACAATACTAGTAGCATTTATACTTTACACACTATAATACTGAACCAGAAGTGCCCCAAAGGGAGTCATCTTAGTGTGCTTTCACATGTCTCTCCGTTTCCCAGTAAAAAGATCACGAGTCCCAAGATACATAGCTCACAACTACAACACAGAAGTTCCTTTAAAGCATTCCTGAAGGGACGGTTGGTTGGGTGACATCATCAGGATCCATGCAAGCATAAAAGAACAAAAACATGCAAGTTTAGATCAGAGACTTGAGAATCCAAGAAGCTGAAGAGCTTGGATGGATCCAAAATATAAGGCTTTCATATATGCTAGCTGATCTTGAAGTCTCTGAGCATGATGACCACAACGAACTTTGTCCTGAATCATGATTCTTGTGGTTCATGGTGAAAATCACATTGATGATACATGGATCTGCTGCATGAAAGTTCTCTTTTGGTCCTGCAGGATGAGCTTCTGTGGGGAGCTGCGTGGCTGTTGAAGGCTTCCAATGACACTGCATACCTCCAGTATGTGGTGAACAACAGAGGCTTGAGCAGTGAGATGAATGAGTTCAGTTGGGATAACAAGAATGCAGGAGCCCAAATCCTTCTTTCAAAGGTATAGTCTACACACAAACAAAGAACATATGTCAATTAGTCAGGAATGACTTTCCAAAGCGCTTTTTTCCCACACTACAATTTGCTGCACACACCATGATGCATGAGGTCATTCTTACAACTTTGTGCAAGCTTTTAACTGAAAGTAGCTAGTTAATAGTCTTGAACCCTCAATTTCTGTTGTTGCAGTCCTAAGTCTGGTGCAAAATTACTAGAGTTTTCCCTCATCACCAGAAATGTGTGAAAGAAAATATTGCTTCAAAGAATCTGATGCAGAGTACAAGGATTCTATTCATACATACCTGCGCAATCAGTCAGTGTTAGAGATGCAACTTGCAAGACAATCTGTCATATCTATTGAACAATTGTGGGGGCCTGGGTGATCATGCAGATGTATTTCTCAGGGCAGACTGAACTGCAAAGCTATTCTAGGCAGGCAGCATCCTTTGTGTGTCATGTCCTCCCCAACAACCCCTGGAGTCAAGTGTCTTACACTCCAGGTGAGAGCTTGTGTAGACTGTTTTCACCCCATCCAAAATCCAGATCTCTATCCTCTCCAATGCTAAAGCTACCACCCGTGATCAATTTGGTCCAAGCCAAATGTTGAAGATGTGAAAAAGTCGATATCATGCATGCATTCTTTTAGTCAAACCCCCATTGTCAAATTCCACTCTGCAGTTGACTTACACCCCAGTTATGACCACTTACCAAGAGTGTTCATCAAGCTGTCTTTTTAACATCAGATGGGTGCACACATAAATCTTTCTTTTTAACACCAGTTTGGGTGCGCCTCTGGAGTCATTTTTGCAGGTCTGTGTCTTTGGTTGTTGGCAGAGATTTGGTGAGCAAGCATGGGGTAGTTGTCACTGCAATGGACTTGAAAAACAAGATTCAGAAAATATGGGTTATGACTGAATTTTTTTCTTTGACACTTGAAACCAACAAAATCAATATTCTCAAGCAGATGTCATCATTTCTCAAAAGAAAACATCAATTTTGAGAATCATCACTACAGGGGTTGCACTATCAGACAGGCAGACTTGTGCCTTAGGGTTACTACTAGGACTCATGATTCATCATCAGCAACAGGTGGTACTAATAGTTCAGTATTTGTGCAACAATTTTTGATGCATCCACTGTTTTGTGACAATTTTACAGGAGGTTTGCTGTATGTGCGGGATGGTGCAAACACCCAGTATGTCACAGGCTCATCCTTTTTGGTTGCCATATTTGCTGATTACCTCACATCAGCCGGTGACTTGCTTTCATGTGGAGACACTTCCTTCACACCTCGTGAGCTGCAGTCACACTCCAAAGGCCAGGTACTTCTTCACTACAAATTTGTTGTACGCACTGTTTTATCAGAACATCTTATAATGACATTGGAAGTTTTTCTCAAAGAGGTTTAGTAGCAAATTTAAACAGCAAAAGATACTTGCCTGAAGGTAGAATCTTCCAACCACACATTTCATAGTGGCAATTCTCAAAGAAACTGGATTGTATGAGCAATCAGTACCTCCAACACAGATTAGTTGTACCTGAAAATATGATGTCAATGGCAACTCTGCAGTTAGAGGAAGTCTTACAAAATTTGAAGGTTGTACTGCATCAACTGAGAATTACTAATTCCAATGAGAAAAGCCTAATACTTCAATTGTAATGGTCCTAAACTGTTTGATGATCCAAATCCTTAAAAACTAATTGAAAGACTGTGATCCTAGTCCCACTTTCCTGTCAATCTGTCAGTGGACAGTACAGTCATCTACAATGACTGCATTTCAGGAAACCTTGACCAGATCACAGCAGGTTTTCAAAAGAGCAAACGAATAAACAAACATACTACACAGACAGCACTCCATTGTCTCATGATGGACATGACCAATTAGGCTGACCACCACCAAAACTCACAAAAGAAGACAAACAGAGTTGGAGCCTTAGCTATGGCTCCAACAACCTGTGAGACTTGGTCATGATGCCAAATTTCACACTAGGACAGAAGTTTCAAGCCCACAGGATGCTTGATCCTGGGTACACCATACCATTCTTCATGTGTATCATCAAACCACTGATGTTCAAAGATATGTTCAATGATACAGGTGGACTACATCTTGGGAAACAATCCAGAAAATATGTCATACATGGCAGGCTTTGGCACGAGATATCCAAATCAAGTTCACCATCGCAGTGCATCCATTCCTTCAATACATACAAGTCCAACCCAAGTGGTATGTGGAGAAGGATTTGTGTCCTGGTTTCCAAGTTCCAATCCGAATCCCAATGTATTGACTGGGGCAATTGTTGGTGGACCAAACCGAAATGACGTCTTTGATGATTCAAGGAGAGATTCATCATGTACAGAGCCAACCACCTACATCAACTCCGGAATGGTAGGCCTTCTTGCAAAATTGTCAAGCCAACGTAATTAGCACACTCCTGGAAGCCTATGAATTTTGAAGAGTTGATACAAAAGGATTGCAGAACTCAGAGAGGATCTCAATAAAGAGATCTACAATTAGCAAGAGAAATTACTACTCTCAAATTTGTTGTTGGGTATCAGTCCATGAAAATTATTACCACTATTCAATGTTGGTACTTATACTAGATACTAATAAGTCATGGAATTTGCTGATGTCCAGAAGTTGAATATTGAGAGTCTTTCGATCATTGTGTCATCTGTTGTGACCATCATGCAATCCAACTGGCCCCATAGATCCAATAAAGAATTCCCAATTGAAGCTGGTCACAAACAATCATCTGAATATGATGAAATGATGTTTATGACCACAGACATAAACTCTTATCAGGGTTGGGGTTTTCTAGGGTTCACTTCACAATTTCATGAAATGGAGAGAAATAACCTTGTCCCTCCCCCCCACCCCCAGACTGCATAATATATCCATAGGTCATTGTTGACTGTGAAGCAAGGTCTGCAAAAGAATTTCAACAAGTCTCTCATTTTCTGTAGAGAGAGATATCTCTGAATTTTTTTCCATCAATTCAAGGAACAAGATCCCCATTTCTTTGACTCTTGGAAACAAACAAAGATAAAGATAAAGAAAAAGAAGGGGGCAAAGAGGGAAAAAAATAAAATTCGCTGATTCAAGCAATGCTGCTGTCGTCAAAATCTCACCATCCAAAGACGTACAACCAGAGATTTGTTAAGATGCTCTCTCCTCAACGCCATGACTCCCCAAGAACACAATGCAAATGCGCAGGAAAAGCGTAGGTATAGTGTAATCATTTATTTACAAGGTTGAAAATCAGTAACACCGATGTTGAACTCTTATAATCTTCCTGCATGTATAATCGTCATCGTCGTCACACACAATCTCTCGTTCTCTCCCCCCCCCCCCCCCTTCTTCGTCGTCTTCATGGCAAGCGCGTCCCAAGACTCCCTTGATTGCCAGAGCACACCTCCTCGTGTGACTCTCTCGCCCTCTCCCCCCTCCCGCACCCCTCTTCTTCGTCGTCTTCATGGCAAGCGCGTCCCAAGACTCCCTTCATTGCAGAGCACACGCTATCAAATGCCGGGACATGTAGCGTGATCCCAAGTATCCCGTAAATTAACCTCTTCATGTAAAGGTCGCCCATCCCAAAACTATTCCGCACGCTATCAAATGCCGGGACATGTAGCGTGATCCCAAGTATCCCGTAAATTAACCTCTTCATGTAAAGGTCGCCCATCCCAAAACTATTCCGCTTGTCTTGCGATTAACTTCAGAGTTAATTTGGAACACAGTTGTGAAAAAAGAGATTTTAAAAATCTTTATTTTTTAGTGATGTTAATGAATTAGAATTGGACTGTCCAGAAGTGATATTTTGATAATTCTCATTGTGACAATTCCAAAGTCACAATATTAAATTCACATTGAAATCATAGATATTGTAAATCAATTTAAATATTGATAAAATTGTAAATTTATTGATGATAGGTTACATTTTTTAAACTAAAAAAAATGCATTTAATATTTATAAATTATATTATAAATTTTGAATGAAACACCCCCCAAGCTCTTTGATGGACTCACCTACAAGTCCAAAGGTGAAGACAACGAAAGAAGAATGAGTTAAAGCGCACTCCTTGACTCGCAACACTTCAAAGATATAGGGGCATGTTGGAGCTCCAAGATGGGGTCTAGAAAGATTGACAAACAAATCAATTACTCACATGAACGTACACAAACCAAACAACAAGTTGGTTAATGTGTAGTTGGAACAATTTAATGCACGAACGAATCACGGGCAAACATGGACTCACAAAACTCACCACAACCCAAACTTGGGGGAAGCCACCACCTTCCCCCTTATAGTATTTTTTATGCATGGCCATATGGCTAGCACCTAAATGTAATTTGGTTCCAGGATTTCCAAATCGAAGTCCTAAAATTCACAAAATTAGGACTCTTGTGACTTTGGAGGCCCATAATTTTATGTGTAGGTGAAGTCCAAAACAAAACTATAGCCTTTGTTGATAGCTTTTCAACAGTATGTGGCACGCCACCTACACGCAAGGAAATTGGGGCAATTCCCAACTTTTAATGGTCAAAAGTCAAATTGACAATTTGACTCCCTACCTTTCTTTTGGCAATAATTTGTGTTTTAAGTACCCAAATGGGTCATGCAAACCCATTTAAAACATTTAGATTCCAAAAGCTTTTCAATGATATAAGAAAATCTTTGATCTAATGGGTTTGACTTTTATGATCGCTCTCTAAAAATCAGGAATCCATCAAGACTCCAACTCCCAAAGGGGTTCATTCCCTCACACTTTCCCACACTCTTCGTCCACACCTTCGCAAGCCTTTGCCTTGGTTACAATCCCAAATATGGGTTACGATATTGAATTTCCTAAAAAATTCCATGCAAAACATAATTTATTTTTTTAAAATCCTAAATAAAATTTTGAAGTGGGTTTGTGGTTAAAACCTTGGTGTGCCTCTATGAGGGTTTAGGTTCAAACCTTGATGAATGTGTGTATCAATGTATTTCATATAAATATAATGCACAAACATATACATCATGTCAAAATTTACTTTTGACAAAATTGAATTTTTAAAAAAAAATCAAAGTGTGTACTTTTGTCATTGTGTGCCATAAAAAATTAAGATTCATGACTCTATGATCCCCAAAAAAAAAAGGATGTTTTTAGTAAAAATCATATGATGACATGGCATTTTATTCCACATCGTATGAACTTAAGACTTCATATATCCATGTCACAATTTTAAAATTAAAATGTATCTATTACAACATGTGAATATTTTAAACAGCTAAAAAATATTCACTAGAAATGTTTTAATCAACTAATCATTTTTTACCAAAATCATACAAGTTGCATATTAATCAATTTTGTCTCATTTCACGAAAAACTTCATGAATTTGATTAGTGAAAAAGGATGATTTCTTCTTATTTAAAGAAATGTTAAGAACAAATGGTAGGATAATCCTTTAAAAAAAACCTTGTATATTTCATTTCCTTTTACATGGAATATTACTTGATTCTTATTTGAGTAGTTACTACAAGAAATCATGGTTTATTTGAATGGAAAATTAAACCAAAAACTAATCATTTTAACATTTGGTCAATTTGATCACTTACTCATATTGAACAAATCAATTTGAACACATCTAACTTGGTTAGTGGTCTTTTTTATTGACCATAAAATGGTATTTTTGACCAGTCAAATTGGACAAAAAATTAGGTAGCCAAAAAAATTTAATTAAAAATCAAATTGTAAATATAAAAATGTAAATAATAAATTATAAATAAGCACCTACCTAACTATCCACAATGGCTTCCTTCCTACCTATCCACAACTTACTTAGAACTATATATTTACACACATATACAAGGTATATTTGTGAATATACATACTCCACATAATATATATTGGGAAAAGGGTTTGAACTTTGATCTCTTTGGCTCCACACTAATGTTTTAACCATCAAATCACCCCACCACATTATAAAATCATATGATGCCAAGTGAATTTAACATGTTTCTTTGAACTTCCATGAATGTTTTTATCAATAACATTTGAACTTCAATTTTTTTCATAAGTAGGTTAGTAGGTACCTAGCTAAGTAGATAGATAAGTAAATATAGGTAGGTAGGTAAAATATAATAGCTAAATAGATAGATAAATAAACCAATAGGTAGGTAGATAAATAAATAGATAGGTAAATAAATAAATAAATAGGTAACTTTGGTAGATAATAGTAGGTAGATAGGACATAGGTAGGTAGATGGTAAGTAAGGAGATAGATAGGTAGATGCTAGAAAAATAAGTAGGTGGGTAGGACATAAGTAAATAGATGGTAAGTAAAGAGGTATATAAGTAGATGGTAAGTAAATAGGTAGGTGGGTAGGACATAATTAGATAGATGGTAAGTAAGGAAGTAAGTAGGTAAGTGGTAAGTAAATAGTAGGTAGGTAGGACATAAGTAGATAGAGGGTAAGTAAGGAGGTAGGTAGGTAGATAGATGGTAAGTAAATAAGTAGGTAAATAGATGGTAGGTAAGGAGTTAGGTAGGTAGATGGTAAATAAATAAATAGGTAAATAGATGATAGGTAAGGAGTTAGGTAGGTAAATGGTAAGGAAATAAGTAGGTAGATAGATGGTAGGTAATTAGGTAGGTAAAACATATTTAAATAAATAGGTAGGTAAGTAGTGTAGTAAGCAAAGCAAATAAGCTAGCTAACCAAATTAATATTGTCAATTTTATTAAGTATGGCCATTCAATATGGCCAATTTGATTCAATCATGGGCATTTTGATGGACCATTTTAAAAACTTGTCCTTCTTGATTAGATGTATGACTTAACATTTGGTCAAAATGGTCACTTCAATCAAAAACCAACCAAAAATACCATGTGTCTTTCATGCCCATGTTTTTAGTCAAAATGAACATTGTTTTTGTCAATGTGAACATTTTAGTCAAGTTGAACCTTTTGAAAAACCATGATTTCTTATAATGAGTTATAATAAAATGAGTTATTAGTTAATACTTCTACTTGTTGAATAGAAATGTTTCTATTTAAATTTGAATAATTGTAGTAGAATTAATGAATGATAATAGCTTTCTTGGAAGTAGGAATAATAGGCATTTGTTTCCCCAACATCACTTTCATGATGATGATAATGCTTGGGGATCACATTTTCACCCTTCTACAAAATGAATTTAATTTTTTTTCAAGATGTTAAAATTTAAAACCATCTGTTACAAATTTCAAAAATTCATTGAAAAAATAAAAAAATATCATGTTTTTATACATGTTTCAAATTGGTAGCCAAAACTAATTAAAGATGTTTGAATTATGTATTTCATATTTTTAATATCCAAATTTGGTTAAATCAACTCATGGATGATCACCAATCTAAAGGTGGCTAGTCACAATATTTTAAACTAATCCAAAGGATATGAATAAAGCATGTAATTATTATTTTTAATTAATAAAAGGATATGCAATCGAGTATGTCAAAATTTTCTTTATGGTAACTTCTAGATATGCATACAAGTTATTTATAACAAATTTCACATGTGGGTGAAATCACAGTCAAAGGAGTTAGGGGCACCAAGGTAAAAGCCCTTTTCTAAGGCCTGCACATGGCACATGTTGTTTGTGCATTAATTTATAACTTAAAATTATATATTTTGGATACCCCATATATCACTATATTTAGATATAAATACATCTTGACTAAAAATTGATTTTATATCATGTATATTATATATTCATGCATTTTATCACATAAATATGAACAACTTTTGTTTAAATCACACTTTCAAAATCCATAATTTCTAAGGTCAAAAACATTTTTGAACCAAATGTGCTCAAATGGGTTATATAAAAAAATCGTCAATTAAGTTTTTTTTCCCTTTTAATCGTCAATATTAAAATCCTTTCCAATTTTCAAAAGGAAAGTTGCACATTTGGTAGAAAAAATGGACATCTAAAAAAAATAAGGATTGTCCACGCTTGTGGTTTGAGTGCTTTGAACATGTAAAACATTTTTTATTTGTGTTAAGCTTTGAGCATGTAAACTTTGTAATTAGTGAGAAATATTCCAAAAACATTTATGACAATCCAAATTATTATGCTTCCCTTAAGATCTTTCAAATATACAAAACTAAAATTTTAAATAATGTCCCTTCATTTAGGTGGCTCTTTTGACTATGACTGTACCCATGTTAATTATGTAAAAATAAAAAATTCAAGCATTTGAAATCAAGTTGCTTCTAAGGGAATTGAACCCTGGTCATTATAAATGTTTATTTAGGTCCATTCACGATTGGGGTATTAAAAACAAATGTCTAACATTTTAAGGATTGCAAAAAACAACTTTGGATTTTTGTTTACTTTACATTATTATAGGTTTCATGGATTGTTGTATGCTAATAAATAAAATGATGTCTTGTTAAATTAATAAAAATATTTTAAAATAATCTGGATATGATGTAAATTTCATTTTGAGTCCTATAAATTAACTATATCAAATGTTTAAATTGGAATTTCTTAAAAGGAATCAAAAGGAATGCATAAAATCATACAATTGATTTCAAACTTTTTGTACAACAAAAACATGTCTCTTTCTATGAAAGTACATGTTCATTGGATGAACTTGATCAAAAACCAAATCATACAAAAATGTTAAAGTTTTGAAGTTTTGAAAGAAAAGGCTATAAAGCAAAAGACTCATTTCTTTAACCATTTGACAAAAAAATTATGTTCACTAGGTTCAAAATGTCTAGCTTTAGGTGCAAGTCACAAGTGCAAGAAATAATCTTGCCAAAAAACATGTTTAGTTGTCCATTAAAATTCATTTTGAAATTTTATGGTATTTTTTACATTTTTAATTATAAACCAAAATATTCATACACAATTATGTATGAATGTGAAAACTCACCACTATCACATGAATTATCTTAAATTGGACTAATCAATTTTTTTCACTTAAATTTGTTTAAAGTAAATGTTATTTACAAAAAGTAGCCCCACAAAACACATAGAGTTTTTTTTTTCTTTTTTTGGTACCCTAATTGTAAATAGACCCACCCATTATATCACAAGTTGCTTACAAAAAAAATAACATCCACATAAACACAAAACCACTCCAACCCCACATACATAGAACCCGATAAAAAAATAATTTCCAGCAACTCGATTAATAACTTTTATTTTTGTTGAGTTCCATAAACTAGTCCATAAATAACAACCTCTACAACATCAAATTTGGATAGAAAAAATTAAGGTCATGGTCAAATGGAAAGAGAAATGGTAATTAAAATTAAGAATTAAGGTTTAGGGTTTAGATTGATTGCCTAATTTTCATTAACCTACATCTTTTCAGAATATTTAACTTTTTCAATCAACTAATAATTTTTCTCAACTAAAAAAATTTCAACCTTCATATAATCGTTTAAATATGCATTTGGTGTACAATTCAAGTACAAGTCACCAAGCCAATTTTTTACCACTACGATAATCTAATCTAAATTCTCCATTTGTAAATGATAGCACTTTGTTACCCAAATTTTTGTGATAGGTGAGAGAAATTAATAGGTGATTCAACCTAACATGTTATATGGTTTTATAGGTGATAGGTTATCATGTTAGGTGACATGTAGTTAATCAACTAGTGGAAAACATAACATGTAGTTGATAAAACAAATAATTTGTAGAATATGTAGTTTGTAACAAGTAATTAGTTTTCTAAATGTTTGGACTATTAATGTACATACTAGCTAATGATTTTTTAAATGGTCTCATCAAACTATTTAATTTTTGAATTAACATGTATATAAGTAGGAAAAAGAACATGAGGAGGGAGTTAATTTCATTTTATGGTTTTCATTTCAAACTTGCAATGGAAAATTAGCATTAACATTAGTTATATGGTAGTATATGTTAGTTATTAGCTAACATGGCAACTACCTATTAATTATATGGTCATTTGTACCAAGCAGGACCAATGCTTTACCTACATCTACATACTCAATGTGGTATAATGTCATACCCCTTTATGTATTTTTAGATCTTAATTTGTATCTAGCATATCCTACTAGAACAAAAGGATTTGATCCTTATCATAAGCATGGACTTCTTGGACATGGGCCTAGGCTCTTTGAACACATGCCATTTTTAACACACTACCAAGTTAGGCCAAAACTTTATAGTTAGATGAAAGCCCCAATATGGATGACAACATGAAATATATTTTTAAAAATACATAAATACAATATACAAAATTGTGAACAACCCAAGGCCAAATTGGCATAGATTTTTAAACCTAGGGCCAAATATGCATGAACTTTAAAACCTAGGGTCAATATTTGTGAACTTTTAGACCAAGGGCAAATATTGCATGGGTTGTTAGACCCTAGGTTTGCTGGGGTGGCTAAAGAACCCTAATAGAACAAGTTTGAAATCACCTAGCATATTGTTATATGTGCTCCTAGGGATGTTTTGGATTCCAAATGCTTAGATGAAATATTGTATTCTAATTGGACAAAAATCATGAACCAAGGCTTGCTACAAGCATGGCCTTTTTGCTATTCCATAATTGTATGTTTGGTTGTTCACATGTATGTTTTGTATGTTTGTTGCATTGAATGAAGGACACAAGACATTTCTTCAAAACCATAGCTTGAATGTAAAAGGAAATTTCATAATTGATCATTTTATGTTTCAAAAAAACTCATCATGTTCTCTTTCCACCAAACCATTCTTAGAACAAAATCATTTTCCCAAAATAGAATAAGCTTAATTGTTGAAATGGTTTGTACTTCTTATTTTTTACGAATATAAATGCATTTATACATCTTTGATCACTCATAAAAACACTATTACAAACTTTGTAATAAAATATGAAACAAAATAAATGAAAAAATAGCAAGAAAAAAATATATATCCAAGTTACAAAACATGTTTTACTTCTTTTAGACTCTTTATACTTCTAAAACTTATAGTTTTTTCATCTATTGTTTTTTTAAAATGATCTAAAGTGTTTTAGCTATTTGGTTACCAACTTCCAAGTATTTGGAGATGTTCCTTTTTTATTACTTAAACCCCTTTACTTTTGGGGGACCATAATTTTCTCATTTTTTATCCATTTTTGATGATTTTTAATGCCTTGGATGTGCCAAGCCAAGGGTTTAATTTCCTTTGGAACAACATAAACAAAGAATCCATCTTTGGGGAGTTGGCCTCTTTTGAGCCATTAAGTGTACATATAAATAGGAAAACAAAAGAAAAACCAATTGCCTTTCCCCCCCAAACAATTTCAAAATTAAAAAGTCATTTGATTATACTTTTTAATTTTTATTGTGCATAAGGGTTAAGAACCTAACTATATATGGCTACATTTCCCTATTCAGATATCATTTTTTTAACAAAAAAATTTAGCTAGGTTTTCATGATGCTTAATTTTCAATTTAATGGAAATCAAAGTGCTTTATTTTCAACCCAAGTATGGGATCTAGTGATAATTAACACGATTTAATCATTTAAGGTGAAACTTGAGACAAATTTCATTCAATTCTTGACAATTGCCCATACTATAAAAGACCTCCCTTGTGCAAGATTTGTTTTAAAAAATACTATAAAAGATGTGCTTAGTGTTATCACAACAACATCATCATCATTTTTTTCAGTAGGTTTTAATTCAAAGTATTTCCACCTTCAAAATGTAATTTCCTTCATAAGTACTTATAAAAATAAAGAGAGCTTTTGCCATTGTGTTCTTGTGTTAAGATTATAATGTTGATGTTTATAAAAATCATTAATCATGGAAGAAATTTTTTAATTGTTTTTTAGTAGAATCTTTTTTGTATCGTAGGTTTTTCAATTGTTATGGTTCAACTATTAAAATGCACTAGAGCTATTTTTTAAAGTCTTCCATGAGATGATACTACTTTTTGAAAGGAAAATTATAACCCATAACAACCCAATTTCCCCCTTCCTTTCTATGGCATGGTGCTTTTCTGCCCTTTCCCTTGGAATATGCCATAGAACTTTTTGCAAGATCCTCTCTTATGAATGGATGTTGTTTTGTTATTTGTGGAGCACAACAAGACTGATGCACCAAATCTACTTTCTTTTTTCTATTCTTGAAATATTTTATCTTCACATCAAACTCACTTAAAAAGTTGTAAACAAAATTCTTGAGTAGTAAGCAAATGCATTTGGAGCTCTTCAATCCAATATATGCCTTTAATTGGTATGGGAAAAGGAGTGAAATTTTTCATATTATGACCATTTTGGTGTAAAATTATGGATATACCAAAATAACCAATTGATTTTAAGACCAAACTTTTTGGAGGTTGTTTAAAGGGAATTAGTTAACACAATATATGACAAGGTGTGCATCTCCTTTCTTTATCTTTCCTTAACTATTTGTTTATGAACATTTATTAGGTTCTATGGGTACTAAAGGTCCAACTTCCCTCAAGGCAGTTATTTTTATCAAACTCCCAACTACACATCATTAAACCACACTAGACATAATGTTTATAGATTTGGTCCTAATATTACTATTCCTCCTAATAATGCCCTTGTTCTTGAACCTTTTATGTGGAAACAACCCATCTTGTTTCCTTTTTTATTCATTTTTATCAACTTTCCCCCTTTGAGCTATGTCATTTATAACACAATTGTCCCATCTTTTTCCATCACCATTGAAATCCTGAATGTTTAGGCCTTACATGGACCCCTGGTTATCATAATGTCACAACATCTGTCATGATGTGTCACATCAATTTGGATGTTAACGCTGCCTAATGTCATGTTAAAATATTGCCAATTACTTAAGTCAACATAACATCAACCTAGGTCAAAGCTCAAGTTGGGCTGCCCATGGGAAAGTTGATGGCAATCAATATTCAATCGCCTTAAACCTTATGGCAACTCAAACACATTTGGTTGCCATAGTCTTATGGAGATCGAATGTTTTTTGGGTTATGACAAAAACATTTGGGTGGATTGAAATTTTTTGTTGCATTAATGGTGGAGATCAAACCATCATTTATTGGACAATTGAAATGTTTGGGAAATGACCAAAAAAACTTTCGAATAATGACCAAAATTTTCAATAGCCCAATTTGGCAACTAAAACTTTTTAAAATCTTTTCAAAGAAATGAAAAAAAAACAGTTTTAGGTAGAAATTTAAAAAAAATCATCATTTGATTTGGTGATCAAACCTTTTCGAGTGACAACCAAAAATTTTCAATCACCTAAATTGCTAACCAATTTTTTTAGGCAACCATAAATGTTTGGTAGTAATTGCAATTTTTTTGTCATTGGTTCAATGGTGGAGATCGAGCCATCATCGGTTGGACAACAATTGTTTTTGGGAACAATCAAAAACATTTTGGGCAATGATTGAAATTGTTTTTGGGTGGTGACCAAATTTTTTCAATCATTTGATTTTATGATTGAAATTTTTTGCTTGCTTAGTGTTACAATTAAAAGTTGGCAACTAATTTTTTTAGTTGTTGAAGTTGGATTGATAAAAAAAAATTTGTTATTCAAAACATTGGTTGACGTTTGACTTAATGTATGAAATTGACACATTTAGACAAATGTTGATGTGATGATGATGGGTGTGTCACATTAGTTTTGACAAGTTTGCATGGACCCATTGTCACATCTAATAATTAATTTACATTAGAATTCCTAGTGTGCTCATGTTTCACCATCATGAGCCCAATATGTGCATGATATTTTCTTGTTAGAGGCTGGACCACAACTAGCATTCATGCCCCCATCTCATTACTCTCAATCTTTATTGCCCATTCATCTAAACCCCATTCCAACCTCCTCCACTTCCTCTTTAATGTAATTTGGGATTAGGTTTCCCATTCAAATGTGCTTAGAGCATTTGACCTAGGTCTTCTTTGACCATGGTTATATTCTCACATTCCCATATGTTATGTTAGGACATAAATAAAGCCTTGCACTTTTTATTGGACAAATTGGTGCAAAACCCCATGGATGTTGCAATGTGCCAACTATTTTTTTAATTCCTTCAATGGTGTTTTGTATTGCCTCCTCAAGGGGGGCCAATAGGGCACAAGGAAAACCTAACATGTTTGTGTTGCTTTTTTAAAAAGCTTGGGGAAAACTTTTAAGATGAACATTTTTTTCATGTTCAAGGCATGGCATTAAGCTCCCTTTTTTAACAAACTTTCCACCCTATAAATGTCTACATTGGAGCCCTACTTTGGATCGTGCACGTGAATGAATATTTATGTTCAATGTGCACCCTTACTATCTATTTTCTAATCCCCCATTTTCTTGAAACCACTTCAACCTTCAAAAGCCATCCACCTATAATTAGATGGCATTCTTTTTCTTTTCATGGAAAATTATGAATTGAATCAAGACCTTGAACTTTTTAAGGAATTTGTTCAAGCTGGCATTTAGTTGCTTGCTTCATCTTTCAACCAATCATCTTTTTAGTATGGTATCTAAAAATTTACATGATTGTTTTCATTTAAAAGATTTTGTAAGTTGATTCCCTTAGTTATCTTAGCTTTGTTCATATATATTGCACATGGGCATATCCATTCAAGCTTATACATGCCCTTGGAATAGCTTGTCTTTTAGCAATGGCAAAGCTTTTTGTTGGGGTTCATCCAATTATTGTTGGAACAAGTTATACATCACCTTGTTATCACACCTTATGCTTTTAATTTCGTTATTCATTTTCAACACATTTCCCCCAACCAATTTGGTGTTGTGATTAAAAGAGGATGTGAAGAAGTGGTTCATGGCATCAATGCACCTTTGATTTCCATCTTGATTGGGTGCTCCCACAAATTGATGTTGCCAATGCATTTAAATGGGTTGCATGTTGTGATGTTTTAGGAACTACAAGTTATTAGAAGTGACATTGTTCATTTATAGTTTTTATGTTTTTGAACATCTTTTTTCTATAACCAAGATAACCCTAAGGGTAAGGGTGAGGTGATCATTATCATGCTTTCAACCATGGGTGCCCACCAAGGTGACCCCTTTTGTAGACATTTGTTCGCTTTAACCTATTTTGTGCTTTTTGTTTTGTTGCAACCCAATTTCTTTCTTGTTTATTCCCCATGGGCCATTGTTGATAACACACATTATATCCCTCCCTCCTTGGTATTTGCAACATTTGAATTCTTAACCAAGAAAAGTTGTTTAAGATTGGCCTTTCAATCCAATTTCATAAATTATGAACTTGGTTCCCATCCAACTTAGTTAATGATTTCACCCCATTCATTTTGTTGAGCACACCTTTCAAAGGCTTCAAAGTTTTTTGTATTCTAATGGGATGATCCACTTCATTCATTGAAAATTCCCATTGGAAGATCTCAAGCATGTAGATTTTCCAAAGATGGGTGGAATTTAAATAATTTTCGGGATTTTGACCCATTTGTTTTTGCAATGTCCATCATATTTTCTTTGATACACTTTTCCTTTTTTTAAGTTTAAAAACGTTTTTCCATCCTTTGAACTATCATTTTTTGAATTTTTTAACATATTATAAATCCAAGATTTTTTTATGGTTTTGAAGGAAAATTAATTCATCACCAATCTTCTTTTCCTTAAGAGGCATTGGTTTTATTTCCATTAGTGTTGTCATTACTCCAATTGCATTATTAGGGAGTTGGGCATTAGTTGTTTCATCCTTGGCCTTTTGGTTTTTATTTGACCATTGTTTTTTTCTGTTGGAGAATTCTGTTCACATGAATTTAAGCACTATCCCTTTCCAAGAACAATTAAATGTAGCCTAAACCCCTAGTGGCATGTGGGTGTTTTCACCCTTACAAACACTTTCTCAACAAACAAATCAAATGATTTCAAAATTCCATTTAAAAATGTTTGCATGGACCTTTTGACATGATGTTTAACATCCATCAAGCTCACATCCTTCATGTTCAAGTACTTAGTTCACAACTCAACCAATCCAAATGATGTTTTGTTTGTCATAAACATTTTTCCCCATCTCTTTGCAAATTCAACTCCAAGTATTCCATCCCTTAGTCACAAGCCTCCTTCATTGTGTTTGCATTCATCCCATTAATCCTCTGGGTATCCATTTTTACAATGTTCACATGACAATGAACACATTGGGATACATGACACCATTAATGATGTCTTTGCATTGAATGTGGTTTAGAAGCATTTGCATGCTCTTCCTTCTTTCATGCTATAAACATTTAGATGTCACGTTGACAATGTCCTTTTTAAAGATGGGGTCAAAACCTTTGTAGACATTGTTATTGTGATCCCATTTGTACAAATCTTTTGGCCCATGCATTTTTTACACATGGTTTTGTAGCATTAGAGGTAGCCCAAACAAAGAAAAGAAGTTATTAAGATTGTGACCTGAAAGATCGTTTCTTTTTCATAGTGATAAAGTTCTATGATTGTTTACATAAATAAATCATTGAGTTCTTAGAACCTTGTGCCAACAATGTGTGGGGAATGAAAGGCCTTGAAGGTCCATGCTACTTTCAACCTTAACCATTTATTGTAAACAAAGGTTTTAGTTATGTTACAAAAGTTGTAGATCTCCATAATCTTTAGTTGAACAATAGTCATGGGGTTAGCTATTTTTTGACTACCACCACTTAATATAAACCTTTCACCCATTACCACTTGAAATATGTCATCTATTGTTGGTAGGTGAAGGATGTCTTCTACCTTTGTCCTTGAACATGGAACTTCTTCATTTATTGTGTTAGATAGTGAACCATGGCATATTTGGCCTTGCATTTGATTGTGAACCATATCATTATTTTGTCTCCTCTTGTTTATCTTCATATTGTTCTTCCCCTTTTTCTTTGGAATAAAAAAAAGTCTTGTAGGTTATCATCATTAAAAGTCATTTTACTTGATGAACATTTGGTCCATTTAAATCGATTCATTAATAGTTTAAAACATTTAAAACATCTTTCTTTGTGATGAATTTTTGCATCCTAGTGAAAGAAAAAATGAAATGAGAATATTATGTTACATGTTTTTCTCATTTATGACCATTTTTTATTCAATATTTGAATGTTTTGAAAATAGTTGCCATATTTAAACATGATTTCTTATCCTAGGGTAGTAAAATAATGAATTCTAAGACATTGTCGCCATTAATGTGCAACAACATGTTAATCCATTTTATCATTAGTCCAAATCATGTATATCTTATTGTTCACAAAGAAAGGCTTGCAAAATTCATGACATAGGGTCTAATTACCCATGGCATTATCATGTGTACATAAAAGTTATGTATTATAACAAAAAGTGGTATGATACATTGTTATTAGTTCTAGCTTTAAAATGTTGTAAACATTTTAAAGTTAGTAAATCTATAAACACAAATGCAAAGGATCATCCCAATGGAGCCGCCTTCCCTCCTTCCTCCCCCCCCACCCAAAATGGATTAAAACCTAATGGTCTAACATTTAGGGCAACAAATCAAGGGACTACACTGTAACTAAAAGAATAAAGGGAATAGGGTAGATAAACATATGGGTCAAAATCTAAGAACTCAAATGAAGTCGAATCTTCACACATTGTTCTTTTAATTTTGAAGCCCAACAGTTTTTTAGCCTTGCACTTAGCACTTCCAACACTACAAAAATATCTTAATTCGATGAATAACTGTGCAAGATGTGGGGTGTTTGGTGTAAAGGAATCTAGTGTTCAATGATGAATGAGTAAAAATATATTAGGATTTTGAATCTGAATGCATCTTTGGCCTTAGAATACAAAGTTTTAAACTTTTGGTGCACCCATCATGTTTTAAATCACTCAAATCGAACAAAAATGAAGAAGTTACGAGGTTGGAACTAAAAAGGGTCTAGAGCTATTTTTTCAAAAATATTGGAACAAATTATTGCTCATTTTTTTTTTGTGTTTTCTACATTGTTCATTTATTTTAGACTCCTTTACTTCTAACGTTCAAAAAACTTATGTAACTTTTCAATTTGCATGTCTAATGACACAAAAATCAATCAATTTGGTTAAGGAGTGAAAAAAATATTGAAAAATGTTTGGTGATAGGCTATTCTATCCTAGATAGTCAATCAACTATAAGAACTTTGAAAATTACACTTGGAAAATCACGATGGAAATATGATTATCGATGATACTATTTAATGGGAAAATTTATAAATGAAAGAGTATAAATTGTTGATAGTACTAAACATGTCTGCGATTTTATTTCAAAGAACTCTTAAAACTGTAACTAGTAGGCATATGTATGGTGACACCCTCCCCAAAAGAACAATTTTATATCTTTTTCGACAAATTATTTTTCCAAAAAAAAAACATTTGTGAGAGAATATTTTGTTTTTTAAAAAAGGGTGTTGGGTTTTGGTGATTTTTTACCAGAAAAAAAAGACTAATGTGCACCCTACATGTGCTAAGGAGGTGCTAAATATGGCCTCGTTAGTAGTGTGTTCATCTTTTCCACGATAGATGGTTGAGAGGTCATTTATCCTTGTCTTTTTGCATTCAATTTTTCAAGTAGCATGTTAGTATTGCTCTTCAACGTGCTTTAACCATTACTATAGAGAAGAAGATTGCATTGGTAGATGATGCTTGTTTTAGACCTCCCACTACTATTAAATCTCATGATTTGCATGTTGGTAACATAAGAGGAGCCATGGGTGAAATAACTTCTTACCATGAGAGAGACTAACCTCTTTTTGGGCCCTTCGAGTTGTGCATCTTTTGGCCTTTCTTTGGCCTCCCCCTTTTTGTCTCCCTTGTGATGGTTTTGGCCATTGTTCTTTTATTGGTTTTTTGTGTTGTTTGTTTTTTATACGGTGAATTTTGTTAAATTTTGACCTAGAAAATGTGATTTTGACCTTACAAAGCATTCTTCATGAAATGACCCAAATCCACCAGATTTTGGAATTATTTTTTCAAATTGCTAGATTTTTATGTTAAGTTCCATTATGAAGCCAAGAATAAAAAGGATTCTGTTTTTTTTACTTTCATATTTAATACCTAACTATTTGGCTAAATTATTTTGTGGATCATTGCCATTGTGGCTACATCACCAAAAACAAAACCTTGCTCCTTAAGGTTAATGAATGACGTGGCCATGCAAGATAATGTGCATTAAAAGATGGTTGAAAATGCAAGCATAACTTGAATTCCATCATCACAATCAAACAACATAAATAAATCACAAAATTAATCCTTGATTCAAATGGCTATTTCTTTTAACTCTTTTCCACCAATTCTAATGCTTTCATAGCCAATACAGTAGTTAGGCCACAGTTCCCGATTAGGATGTCTTTACTGCCATACTTGTAAATCCACCCAATTGGCCAACCTCCATCTACTTCTTGCATCCTCTTCAATTGTTGGATGTCGCTCCCTTGTGCATCCTCCACATGCACCATACATGCAGCAATTATGCACATTGCAAGTGCAAGTGCATCACCACCCTTGCCAACATGTTCAAGGATACGTTTGGAGAAGAGTGGGGCAATGTGTTCATAAATAGAAGGAGAAACCTCTAGGAGGTGAGAGAGGAAGAAGAGGAATGTATCTGCACCATAATAATATAATGTGCCATCAAGGTATGCACGATGTTGCAAATCCTTGGGAGAGTTCATGCCCACGCCCATGGGCATAGGATGTTCGTGCAAGCAATGGGGTTCACATACACAATACTTGTCAGTGTGGAGAAAAGACATAACAGATATAACCATATACCAATTACTTGAAAAATATTATTCACTAAACCCTATACGCTAATCCACATAGGCCCTCACATGCATTTTCAAACTTGCTTCACAATGGGTTAAGGCCAAATTGAGTCTGCACCCACCTGTGCACCATGCAACATGGATGCTATGTGAACAGGAATACTTTTTCATTGTATTCAGTCCCATAATTAACCACAGTGGTTATATATGTAGGGACCATCCAAGTGCATCTACCTACCTTAGTGATCACCAAGTGGCCAACACTTACCTACATAGTAACCACTTATTGATGCCCCAGCGCGGACCCTGCTTGTTACCCAGTTCAAAGTTCAATAACCAGCGAAACATTGGTAGTTACCTATTAGTGTGAGGTGGAAGCGGGTTACGAATGTGGAACCCTGGTAACTCAGTTGTGGTTTATCCGAGGACAAAAACCTTCATTACAACAGGTTTTGGGAGTGCCCGTATGGCCGGTCCAAGGTGGAGGATAGCCAAAAATGGTGCTGCAACCTTCAGTTCTTAAAGCCGTATAGAAGGGTTTTCGACCCTTCTATTTTGAGCACAAACTAATTGCAACAGCTTTTATGTTTCATTAGTACTAGTGGGTGTGACCTTCGGCCACTCTGAAGCCCCCTCATCCTCCAAAACATTTGCCAAAACATATGGGATAAAAGTGAGGTGCTTATATGCAGAACATGTTGAGGAACGCATTGTGAACTTGGGGAACATGTTGGGAACCCATTAGGAACTTAGAGAGGACATCGTGAGAACACATTGGGAAACAGAAAAAAATGGAAAAAAAATCCTTCCCGCCCCAACCCCCAACTTAAAAGGAATAAAAGCAAGGCACCTTGGGCCTTCCCATTGGCCAAAATTCTATTGTCCGTCCAGCTTCGACGGACCTGCAGGGACTCTCCCCTGCTCAGCCCGCACGTGCTGGCCACCGTCACAGCCAGTCAGCCCCTCTCTTGTGCCTAGCACGCACAGGACTTGCAAGGACTCTCCCCTGCCCAGCCCGCCCCTGCTGGCCACCGTCACAGCCAGTCAGCCCCTCTCCCGTTTTTACCGAGCCGGGCCTGGTCGGCTGTCCGTGACGGACCCGAGCTCCATCACGCACATACTACCTGAACGGACCCGAGCTCCATCACGCACATACTACCTGAATTTATATATAAGATACAATAATTTTCAGGGACTTTGCATTTCTTTGGTGTTCACTAAGTTTGGTAGGTTTACATTTCTTTGGTATTTCACTAACTCTACTAGTGGGGTTTTAGCGTCTCGCATTTCTAAATGGCCCGCGGTTTCTTACTCTTTGTAAACTTTCTTCCAAATACACTAAGAATTTGGGCGGAGGTTTTTACAACTCAGAAATAACTCTCAAACAAAAATCATCTGAAAGACAGACGGAAGGAGAAAGCTCACCAATGCGTGGTCTCTTGTGGTCGAAATAAATTCGTGCAATCCCGTCCGCGTGACGATACGTAAGCATCTCATCCATCACAGAATGTTTCGTCAAAGCATCCACATGCGTGCACACGGAAAGACCCACGCTCGTCGTGTCGAGGTCGTAAGGGAAGTCCTCCGTGGTTAGCACACCATAATTGTCTTGGAAGAAATTGAATAGACGGGGGTGTTCAACGAATTCCACCAAGTCTCGCTCGCCGGTTGCTTCTAGTATGAGCAGTTGAGAAAAAAATTCGTGTAGCACCACACCCGTGTTCGTAATGCTCGGCATATTCTTTGCATTCGCTCGTAACCAATTGTGTGCTCGTGTGAGTGGTGAGTATTGCGTTGCGGAGAGATTGTGCAAGAATTTCAAAAGAAGTGAAATTTAAACCGCGTAAGCCGCATGAATGCGCAGAAACTACATTCTCAAGCTTGTCGTCTACAAAGATTGTGCTCGTCGGGTCGAATGTCCAATTTAAATTGTGTCCCTTTACTTCAGATTTGGGTTGCGCGTCAGAGTATTTAGTAATTTCACGAATGACGTGTTGGTAGAATCCCAGGTTGGGTTTTCTTTCCATTGCTTCTGCACTCGTGAAAACACGTTCGAACAATAACCAATCCTCCGGTCGACCTTTTGTCTGAAGCACTTCCCAGTCAGGCATGCTGATGTTGCTCATCCCGAAGATCTTCACCTCGTGATCCTTGCTGTGCGACTTGAGTTCACGGATGAATGCTACCAGCCCTTCATTGGGTGCGAGACTAGCACGTGCTCCTTGGAAGGCGCGCTTCACATCCGCATATGCCACACCAAACTCTGCCGCCACCCGTGAGTAGGCCTCAGACTCGGTATACATACCTTTCTCATATTCGAACCAGGTCGCGGATCGGAGAATCTTGCGAAGCGTGTTAGAGGAGATGGCTGGTTCCGTCTCCGCTGACCAAGTGAAGAGGACCTCACCGAGGTCGAAGATGAGCGTGGCACCATATTGGCCTGCATGAGCTGGGTCAATATCTGTCGGGATGGAAATGGAAGGATCGAGTATTAACAACTGGGAATTGGCGGAGGCCGGTAGGTGTTGGGATTGGGATCGATGGGGACCTCGTTGTCTATGGAAACTAAAGAGGAGTCGCAAGATTCAACGGGGGAGCTCGAGAAGCTATGGGATGGCTTTGAGGACAGGGAGGAATCGGAGGTCGAGACGGAGGATTTAAACTGCTTGCTGGATCCGACTGATCCGCCAGCACAAACCCACCTTTCTGGTTGCAAACGCTTTGCCTGCACAATTAGATTGTCGGAAGAACCTCATTACTGTAAGTTTACTACAGACAAACATAAGGACAAGCAGCATTCTGAAGCGTGTACGAGCTGAGAAGTAGGAAGATCTTCAGGTCATTAGAAAGGCAATGTTCACACAAGTTCATACCCGATAAAGCTGCCACGAAATGCCGCAAAACTCGTGGATCGAACATTTCCCTCTCATAGCATTTGAGGCAGGATTAAATGTGCCCATGAGCGTGTGTGCCGAGCTTGCCGTGATTACTGCTTTCGCTGTGCATGTCGAACCGCATCCATCAGGCGTCTGCAAACGTGCATAAACTGAGGAGATTGCCATTGGCCTGCAACCCCATAGACAAACAACAAACACCCATGAATCTCAGGACAACATAAACATACATTATAACAAATGAGGCCGGTTCAAGCGACTTCAGATTTCAGATGGAAGAAAAAATATTCCAGTGCTGGAGAACTGATTTACGACAAGTTCTTCCGACCAGCTAGAGCTCCTCAACGATCATAAGTTATAACGCCAAGCAGAAATTATGCAAAACCTCTTCTAAATTACAAAAGAAAATAGTCTAGCTCAGCTTGCTGGTTATATGTACAACAATTTTTTGATCATCGAGCAATTTTCTTTTTCCAAATAACGAGCTGCAAAAGAAAGTGCATGCATGGATCCTAATATTTAAGATCAATTGAAACATTGTCGACCTGAAGAACCTAAAAAAGTTTGCAAACATCAAAGTGTAGACCACACAAATTTGGAAGGAAAGCTTATGCAGGTGCCTCCAGTCCACGTTCCGATACGAGAGGCTTTTGGTCTCCGACTATCTAAAAGGCTTGTTATACAGTGTTGCAGCAGAGGCCTGGTCATTTCGTTTATTTCACGTCAACAGGCAGCTCTTTGAAAGTGGCAGGAATTCAGGAAATTCTTATCGTTACTGGCAGAGTGAAAGAAAGAAAAATAATTAAATATTTGAAAAGAAGCGGTAAAGGTCCTACAGTAGGGCCACAGTGAACCAGCACCCACCAGTGCACCATCCACTGGACATACGATTGTATGACATCAGAAAACATGAAACCAATTCACATTAAAAAAACATTGTACTGATCTGTTACAAACTAATAGTGTAATTTAAAATTTAAAAGTGTGAAATTGGCCATGTGAAAGTTTTCTGAAACTCTGTGGCTCAGCAGACGCCTCAGCATGACGTCGGCCAAGTTCAGCCACTTGAAATATTAGTATGAGGAAAACCATGTCTCCTGTTCACGTACCATCCAACTCTAATTAATTTAGTCACATTTGGGCTGTGCATTTATTCGCACTAGCAATGACAATCGAATGAGGTCAAAATGAGGTCAATATATTTATACATTTAAATTTTACTTGAATAAATTATTTAAAAAATAACTAGTTACTACACATTGGTAATCCACGATCGTATAAAATATTTATGAAATCATTTTTTATTCATTTAAATTTTAGAACATGATTTAATTTTCATCTATTAAAAACCAAACTGTATAGCCTCCATGACATCCTTTTTGGCACTCTCATTGCTTCCAAAAACAAATTGGGGGCCTTCCCAACATCCCCCAATGTCCTTTCTACTTTGCTTCCCAATGACCCCCCATTTGAAAATATATATAAAATATTTTCAATCCCAATGTTCACAATGTCTCCCTATGTAATTTTTTATGTCCTTTGACATTGCAGAAAAAAGATTAATATGAAAATCAATGGTTTTATGTCATTATATTTCATTTAATTGATACAAATATTAATGTATATTTATTATAGTATTATTAATTTTGATTAAAATCATCATTGAATTGAAAATACTAATATTAGTTATTAGAAATGGCACTATTTTAAATAATTCTAAATTTATAATTATAAGGGAGTTTCCTATTATTAATTTGTAATTTTTGTTTTCAATACAAACCAAAAGCTACCATCATGTTCAATTAAATGTTACAACTTTTTGGAATTATGAACGTTACAAAAATTAATCAATATTAAATCCATAAAATTTTAATAGTTTACAATATATGTACACCAAAGCATGTTGTTCCCTTCATATGAAACATGTTAACATTTACAACATCAAGATTCATCTTTCAAAAGATGAATAATGTATTGTTTAATAGGTGATGAAGCTTTAAAATCATTGTTGAATGAAAAGGAGAGACACAAATTTATTTCAATGTGAAGCATGTATTCATAAATAACAACATGCACAAAATATTGTCAAGATTTTTAAGACTTTGGTGTTATACATAGTGGTAGTAGGTTGAGAAACACATGATTTGTGATTAACATGCAATTCATTTAACCTTATTAAATATTTGAATAATGTAAAATTTGAAATCAAGAGCCAAACTTTGTGTATGTTTCAACTACATAAAAGATGAGAAAATTTTATAAATTAAAAATCAAAAATGGTTTTCATCGACTTTTATGGTTTAAAAAGTCTTGCCAATTTCATTTTGCACCCAATTTGCAAGTATTGGTCCATTTGTGAATATTCCAAAAGGCTATTTATTTTTCTTGACAAAAACTTTTCTTTGAAAAAAATTAACTTGAAAATTATTATTATTTTACAAATAACATAATTAGTCCCAAAGATGTCAAGGTACTACTTTAATAAATAAAATGTAAATCTAAAAATGACGTCAATGACATAAATTATGCAATAAATAAGATGGAATTTTTTTCTAATAGGTCCTATTTGTGTATTTTTTTCTAATAGGTTCTATTTGCATAAGGGACAAGGATCACTGAATGAGTTTGAAAAGTCTACATACAAACCATTTAATTTCATCAAGTTGTGATTATTTCATGACATTCATTTCATCTTGGGTCCTATTTTGCAATGTCAATAATAATTATAAGTGTTTCCATAAAATTTCAAAGATATTTTATATTCATATTATTAGAAAATCAATCATTTTATATTGTAAATTTATTAAGATTTATCTCCAAGAAATGACATTTGTAATGAGGAAAATGCTGAACATCTACCCATATAATTAATGATGTTTCAAATTGAATATTTAATTAATGAACCTCCAAGACAAATTAATGAAAAGATCACAAACACAATCAATCATGAATACATAGAACGATCATTTTTGTTCAATAGAAATTCATGCAAAGGTATTTCAATATATTTATAATAAAAAAATTTGGATTGTCAAACATGTCATTATACCAATAGATTGTTAATGACACATTGACTTGTTATAAGACATGCACAAAGTTATTTTTACTTATTTATTCATGTTATGTACATCATCTCGTAATAATGATCAAATAGTATTTTGCATGTAAAATGTCTTATAAAAACACTCATAAGCCCTTGTTCAATTTTGCTAAAGATTGATTTTACAAGACAACAAAATGCCAAATGTGGAGTTCATAGATAATATTATCCAAAAAAAAACTTAACCATTATTTGATTGATTTTTTTAATTACTACATCATCACATTATTATTTTTAGTTTTATCTTGGTTAAGTAATTTGACAAACATGTAGGTTTTAAATGTTTTGATTTTTTTCCTCTATTTTCAAAAATAAATATTCATGTCACTTAAAACATGTTCATTGAGCTATAAATAGATTAATATCATATGGCTTGTGTTATATATTAATGATGTTTTTAGGGTCCAAATGCAATAAAAAAAAAACCCATTCAAAGTGTCACCACTACTAAAAGATCCACTAATTTTGGTCCAACTCAACATTAAATTTGGAAATACTTGAAATGATTACATAATATTGCATTATACTTTTTTATTTATGACATGTAAAAGTTTCAAATAATTTCATCAACAATAAAAGGTCCAAAAGCACTCATTTAGCATTATAACCATTGTTGAAGTCTCAAATTGAGCTTGAATTAGGCTTGAAACAAGCATGATTTGCATAAAAACAAATTTGGGAATGTTTCATAATTTTTAGTACATTAAGAATTATATTGTTGATTTGGCTCCACTATTTACAAGCACAACATTGATTTATGCACATTAATTAAACCCAATTAATTATTTTAAATGCAATATAAATTATTATATTTGTTGTTGAATTTTCATTAAATTTTCCTTCAACAACAATGCATGAATTAAGTTATAAATTTGATGGAATACCAAAGTTTTTAGTTGTTCTTGAATCCTACATGTTAAAATCTACGGATTTATGAATTTTAATCTTTGTGATGAATTGTACATGAAACTTCTAAGTTGTTATTGTCCAAAAGTTAAAGTTGTGTTGATGGATGAAACATAACAAAAGTGGATCAACATTCAAGGTTATGGTTTGAAATATCCAATATCTAATCCCAATAACATATTCTTTAAATATAAAAATTTGAAAAGTGCATTTGTGTGGAAGTGTAAGTTGTTGGGATAATCCATAGTGTTCACTTCAAAAGTCCATTATTACCTAATCAACACACATTTAATGCATTAAATTATACAAATGTATTGTTGTTAAAATTAAAAAATTTAAATCAATTTGAAAATTTGATATATAAATTGTCTTATGACATTTTAATGGGATGCTAAACCATTACATTCTATAGAAAACTACAATGGGACACAAAAAGTGAGCCATTATACTTTACATCTACTTTAAAATTTGAATGTATGTGAATGTACCTCTTCTTCAAATGCAAATACTTCTCATGTCATACATTGTAATTTTGATTTAGTAGAGATTATCACCTCCTGAGCTTGCAAGGCTTGATGTTTTCAATTTTCCATAGCAAATCTATGTCTTGTCAAGGTTTTTCATTTTCATCTTCTCACGTTGTAAGTGTTCCACCTTGAATTATGAGCACTTCAAGAGCTTAAAAAGAAAGGAAGCTAGATTTTCAATTTTCTTCAAATCATTTGTAGCTACACCTAAAGGCATGTACTACATGAAGTTTTCAACACTTCAAAGTAATTTACTAAGTGCACATTGCTCTTGGTCAAATTCCCATTGGTGCTGAGCTTTTGGGACACATAAGGTCCATTTAGGTCTATGCTTTTAAACCTCAAGGGGTGCAATCATACTTACATGTACCAAAAGCAATTGTAACCACTGCTTAAAAGCACATAAAAGTAACTTAAAAGTAGTTTTGACATTAGAAACATAATTTGAAAATATTTTTTAATGACATTTTTGGACATTTTTTAATATAGACATTAACATAATAGCATTAAGAAAAATTTAAAGATTTTTAATGTTTTTTTGAAAGATGTATTAAGAATATTTTAATAATAAAGTGGTTTAAGGGGGCATGTGTGGCTCCTAATAGTGTGGTTGGACCCCAAGGCCAAAACTTCCATTTTGTAGCTTTATAAATAAAAAAATTGGTTTATAAAGAAAAATTCAAATCTTTCCTTGGATCTTGGTATTTTAGTGATATCTTCCTTCATTTTTTTGTGTATGCACCATGTGTTCAAGCTCTACAACCACAAATAAAAGCCCAACCTTCAAAAGTAAAGCCACATAAATTTTTTTTTGCAAAGTCATAGAAGAAAAGAAACCTTCACATAGTTCAAAAGTAAAGTTCAAAAAAATTTGGACAAGAAAGAGCTTCGATGGAATCAATTGATGTCCATTCCAATCAACCTAATGATGAAAACGTAGCATACCTGGATGTCAATGCAGAATATTATTGCCATGGTTTTGTAGAGCCCTTGGCGGTGAGTCCCCTTCATGTTGTTTTTGGCTTAAGGGGAGTTCTTGTAAGACAAGGAAAATCCTTAAAATTTTGCACTTTAATTCCTATTGAATGGTATAAATACTATTACAAAATGTGGGTGCAGTTCATTAGTCCATGTTCACTAGACAAATGAATTCATTACTTCTCCAATAGGTTCACTGTAACTAGGTGTCGGCAAGGTAAGGTAAAAGGTAAACGGGTAATCCAATTGAACCTACTTTTACCTTACTCGTTACCTTACCTTATTGCCACTTGTTAACATTTATCGTTTACTTTTACCCCCACTTTTGACGAGTAATTACCCTATGGCATTGATCATTGTTTTTATCACATGATTTCGGCCTCCAAAACACAACATTCGAATTGTGAATTCATTAGCTCAACAACCCCGTCATCAAGAACCTCATCTTCCCAATGGTCTTGCTTGACTGCGATTTGATCAAAAATGGCGGCAACACTAGCTGTCGCACTGTCACCAAGCGCCTTCTCAATGTCGGCCGCCACCTTGGCCCAATGCGATGGTACTTTGATCACCCTTGCGTCAATCCAAGAACGCAAGCACATTGTTTGGATAAACACATACGATGACAGCGATTGCCTCGCGGTTGTGAACTCGTGTCCCGCCATGCTATTCACGCGTTCTGATGGCGTCGACGTTGCAGGCGTGCCAAGGTAGTCTGCTGCCATCTAATAATGTGCAGGAAACACGTCCTTTCGCGCCGTCCACCATTCCATCACGTTGATAAATGACGACGATGTGACGACACCAAGGCTGAGGTACTTTTCGACCTCATCGCCGATTTCATCCCTGACGTTTTGCACCTGCTCGAACATGGCAGCGAAGAGCGTATCGACGCGATCAGGTCGAGGAGTCGGCGCGGCAACGATGTTCAAATATTGGCGTAGAATTTGAGAGCGAATCAAAGCTATGATCTCCCATCACTGTAAGATCGGTCGGCCTCGATAACTGCGGGTTTAGGTACACGGCCACAATAGCCGGTTCTTGAACGAGAAGCTTCTCGTACTGCTACAGCTTTGCCTTCATGCCAGCCATTGTTAAGTTTTGATCAGTGTCCTTGAACGTTGTCTCTCCATTCTCGCAGTGCTTGATGAGATGTGTGATGGACGCAGACACCAAATCCAGAGACGTCTTGCGATCGGCCGCCAACGATTCCATGACCTGGCAGGGTGGACGTAGGAACACGGTCACGGCAGCGATGCGTTCCCATTGTTCATCAGACAGCACATCAACGCCAATTGTGTCGTTGTAAAGATTCATGATGTGATCCAGTGGAACCCTCTTGTTAAAGGCATCACTGTCCATTTCATGGGTCGAGTTCCACCTCGTCGGACAATCTTGATGCGGTGTTTCTTTGCTCGCAAAACCAGCCAGATCGGCTTCGCGACGATACACTTGGCACATGGTCTTGCTGCGACGAATACAGTCAAGCGCCTGTCGGAGCTGTGCATTGATGTCCTTGATTCGTACCAACACCTTTAGAACAGCTAGCTGAACGGAATGGTCAGCGCAACGGACGTGATTGCATGGGCGCATTTGTTCATATCCGACCGTGGCATTGATCAGCTGGAACATGTGTTTCACGGTAGCAATCGCATCAGAGCCATTGTCGGTCACGACATTCAACAGTTTAGGCAACACGTTTAATCCCATCCCCTTCAAATGCTCGAAAAGGGCTTTAGCGACGCGCACACCAACGCCACGTCTACTTGCAACGTCGATGATGGTCAGTAGCAAGCTCTTCGACTTGGCCGTGACAGTGTCAATCCATTGAGTAGTCACGACATAGAACCCTTTCAGGTTGCGATTCGACCACCCATCCAGTGTCAATGAGATAGCAACAGTCAATGAAGAGAAGAATGCAGCCAACAAAGGCCTTGCGATCAGGTACAGCTCCACGATGCGTTTGAGGATCGTGCGCGTCGACGGTGGTGAGTAGTTCCCTGAATCGCTTGCCTCTTGCCGCTTGCAATGAAATGTCTCCACCAATGACAAAATCGACAACAGCGTTCTCATATTTGCGAGTGACATGATCTGGAAAGGATACCGGCTTCAACATTGTTTGTACCAAAACGTCAGAACCTGGGGCGGACGATGCCTTGTTGCTACCAGCCCGGGAAAGACTGTGCTTGCTGGAAAGATGGGCCTTCCAACTAGAGCAGTTGGTCTTGCTCGAGAAACACTTTTTGCAGTGGATGCACTGGCGCTTCCCCTTATGTGCTAAAGGATCGCCCTCCGTCCACCCATAGGTGTGTGCCCAGGGAAATTCCCCACGGGCACGCTTGCGTTTGTGGGCCAGGGCTGTGCTACTAGCATCCACCAAATCGACCACCACAACACCAGCATCAGGACACCATCGCTGATGCGGTCTTCATCTCCGGCTTCACTGCTAGAGCTTCCCATCTTCAGCGCCAATCTCTGAGCAAGCCGTCCGAGACTCAGTCAGGCCTCAGTTTGAAGTTGAAAGTTCAAACTTTGAACTCCGTGATCCATACGGACTTCCGGTCTTCGGAGCTCGGATACAAGGACCGAGGTGCCGCTGTCACCAAAAAACGAGGGTACAAAACCAAATAGACCACCTGACGATCAAATATACCTATGTAGAGTCAAACGCTCTACCATTCTAACACCAACAACACACACTGACACTCTTTACCAAAGCCTTCTCCTACACACGCATTCTGATCATTTCTTAGACACAACTCCCATTCTTAAAATTTCGTCAGATCCAAACGCAGAATCCAGGGCTTCAAAACTTTATTTACAGAAAAGGACAAAGGCACAAGCTTCTGGGCTTCAACATCTTCAGACACACCAAACATTTTATAGGGTCGAGCTCTTGAAGTCTACGCTCTCAGCACTATTCTCGATTCATGGAGTCTTTACCCCGTTCACTCACAGGATGGAGTCATACCTCACTACGTTCTTCCTCTACTGCGTACCCATGATTCGAGTACTCTCAGATCTTCATAGACCGAAACCTCTATGACTTTAGACAATTGAGTCCAGTATGTGCTATTACCACCCAAACAGACCTGTCTTCATACATCCACGATCAACCAGACCCTGGTTTCACGACTCTTTCTAGAGCTCACTCTGATAATACCTTCGAAGAAACAATCATGAATACTTGGCTGAATCACCGGCGCAGTGGAGAGTCTGTGACCAATCAAGTTCCATCAAGAACAAAAACTCACCTCCTCTCTACACATTTCAACCTCTCTACCTCTACTCCTTCTGATCTCACCTCTTCCACTTCCTCCTCAAAACCCAAAAAGCTACCTCCGAAGATCCACACATTTTTATTTTTTTACCCTCTCTCCGTTACTCTCTGTTCTAATGCGCCTCCCTAAATCCACACCAAAGCCCCCCTTTAATGAAATTTAGCCAGTTCTTCCTGCCTCTCATCCCAGAACAACCCGTTATTTGCGGCTCATCAACCGCCATGCATTCCCACCTAGGCCTGATCAACTTCTGGTATTGGTATTGGTAATTAACGGGTAATTGACGGGTAACCCTAACCCGCTACCTTGACCCTACCCTCTACCTTACCCCATTGTCTACCTTAGTGATTTACCCTAGAACTTTACCTTTTTACCAGGTAGAAAAGGTAAATTACCTTACCTTGCCGAGGCTTAACTGTAAGTAATGAAATCATTCATAATCCAGTGAAATCATTTAGTTTACATGGACACCTTTTGTTGTAGTGAAATATCCATCTATAGATCCTTATGTTAATCCTAGACCAGACTTGCACGAATTCATGCAAATGTGTCTTCAATAGTTTGTAGTGTATATTTGAATTGTGTAAGCCTTACAAGATTTTGATCTTCTTGAGTGAAATGAAGGAATATGCAAATTTTAATATCGATCCTTCTTGGATTTTTGGTCATGAGCTTTGTTAAATTAATAACCACTTTCTTTTTGACAAGCCAAAGACAATGGTTTTCCATAAGTGCGTGATGGATTTTTTTGATAAAGTCATGGGTATTCATGTTTGAAATACCATCCTTGTAGACCATAATCCTAATAGGATGATGAAAAGCCTAATAGAAAATGTCATGTTAGTTGAAAAATGGAATCCTAAGGTAGAAGACTCTCCAAAATACATGATGGGCGAAGTCCTCCCCTATTCAAAGGCTCTTCATTCCACAAGTGAATCCATGTTTACATTCATGTAGCACAATCCTTTTGGTACGATGCAATAGATCACTAGGGTAGATATTGAATTTTGATGACTTTTAGATCTTTGCAATGATCAATATAGTTATTATTTATGTAATATGAGGTCAAAGGACTATTTACAATTAAGTTGAAACTAAATTTGATAATATGTTTCAAAATAATTAATTTAATGGTGTGATGAAAAATATTGTATGGAAGGTCTGTGGCCATACAATTCCTTAATTGGAATTGTGTAAAGAATAAAATTGTGCAAAGTATGTAGGGGACAATGTCATATAAGTTTGATTTTGTTTAATTTGCTTGGATTTCCTTTATTAATTGGCCCATGAGCCTAAAACTCCTTTGTGGTTTATAATTCAAAAATTTGTTCATGTTTAATTTTGTTTAGTTCATTCAATGTGTTTAGTAAATCAATGGAAACATTGGTTTTAAAATGTTATTTAATTTTTTGAAATTATAAGCTATAGCTTTTGTGTGTTTGTCCATGTGTGTTAGGAATCAAATGCAATTAACCAAAACTATTTGCTTGGATGCCATGGATGAAGTCGATTCACTTTAATTTAATCCACATATAGAGTTTATTTTGTAAGAGATTGTAATGATTTCTATTGTTGCAAATGACAATCACCAAGAAATCACAATGACTTCAAGTTTTGCAAAGGGAGGTTTGACACACTCCCAAGTCCCAAATTAGGCCCAAGATGGACCTTGGTTTCTAAAATAGCGGAATTGTGGGGATTTGAGGGCACGCTCCCAGCTTTTAGCACTAAAAGGGGTAGAGGGGCATGCTGAAGTTCCGGGACGGGACTAGGAAGAGGACAAGCTTTAGTTACTCACTCGAACCTGCATCAAACCAACTAACAAGTTGGTTAGTTTGCATTCTGGAGCACCTTTGGTGCTAAGACAAGCCACGGGCAACTTTGGACTCACAAGACTCACCACGGCCTGGACTCAGGGGAAACCACCACCTTCCCCCATATAGTATTCTTTGCGTTAGTCCACGACACCCACATCTGAATGGCTTTTTGTCTCGGGACTCCTCCTTGGTTTGGATTCTCAAGACTTTGTGAGTTCATAATTCTTTGTTCAAACCTCAGATTAGGATGAGGTTTAAAGCAAACTTGTAGTTGTCGTTGAAAGCTTTCCAATGGTGTGTTGCACTCCATCTACACACACCGGGGTCGGGTTGATTCCCAACTTTTAGTGGTCAAGAGTCAAATTGCCAGTTTGACTTTCGGACCTTCTTTTTTGCCATAACTTGTATTGCAAATGTCAAAATGTCTCATGCAAGACCATTTTCGACATCTACACTTCAATAGCTTTCCAATGTCATGAAAAACGCCTCAAGGCAAGGTGTCTTGACCCCTGCAATTGACCTCTAAAGTTTCAAGAGTCCCAGAGGACTTCCAAGTCCCCATTTCAGGAATGTGAGTGTCATCCTCACACTCTTCCAAAAGTGGGGTTGCGACAAGGTTGGTAAGAAAGTACATTAACTTTTGGTTTTGCTAAAGATACTCAACAATAAATAATTGGAACAACTTTTGGTTTTTATAAATAAATTCAACTTGTAGTTGAGGTGAGTGATTATCATTTGATTTTTTATTTGAATGGTGTTTATGTGACAACCAATGAAGGGTTGCAAATGGGATAACACAAGCCACACTCGCCTACTTTTGGGACTATTTTTGGGGGAATATATATTTTTTTAATTTCAAAAAAAATTTCAAAATTATATGTAGTTTTTAAAATATTATTATGTCAAAGTTTATGTAAAGATTTCAGAATATATGTAATTTTCAAACGTTGTGAAGTTTATTTATAAGTCATTTTAATGTTAAAAACACACATTATAGTGTTTAATGAATGTTTTTAAGACCTTGTTATTCATTGGATATTTCTCAAATTAATTCACATGTTCCAATGATATACTCATTACAACAAAAGGTGTCCTTGTATGCAAGTGATTTCCCTAGATTTTGAGTGAATTCAATAGTCATAACAAATAGGACATAATGGGGAAGCAATAATTCACTAATCTAATGAACAAGGACTAGTGAACTACACACACATTTTGTAATGATGATTATGAACCTTAGTATATAAAAAATCTTATACTTTCAACACCAAATTAAATTACCAATTCTAAACGTGAAAAAATAAGCATTGGTTACATTTGTTATGGTTCTTATTAGTGTGATTGCACCTAAGGGTCAATCTAGAACCCACTTGGTTGTTTTGAGGGGTGGCTTGAAAGAGTTCTTTTATGCTTGTGTAAAGAAATTCATAGTGTACATATGGTCATTAGCAACGAGGAAGAACTTTTTGAGGCACTTAATATATAATTGCCGAAAAAATTGGCATTCTCTTTTTGTTTTCTAGAATATTGGATTAGACGTTTAGTTTTAGGAATTATCACTTTTTGTTGGAAAAGCATAACATGCTTATTTTTCATAAAAACTTAAAGGATTTTTTCGTTTATTTCCTAGTATGACCTTTGAAAATACATGTTAATAGATGACACACCTCACAAGAATATGTTAAATCCTCTTTGTAGTGCCATTTTTTTCAAGTCCTTTTATGAGTTTCACATTGACAATAATTACTTGTTCAAAATTATTCTCCTATACTTAAAATCCTTAGATTCGTCTAGAATGCGAGTTTATAAATTTGTAGAATTGAATCCTTTTGGTAACATTATGGACATGCTTCCAAGTGACCCCCATATGAAAAATTTAATGTTTATTGCTCTATAAATGCAATGAAACTTTTTGGAAGAAAATGAAATTCTGTAAATAAAAAAAGGTAATTTTTAAATTTTTGTTGTTAAATCTTTGTGCATAGATGGTTAAATAGGTTGAGTTAACATGGGTGCATGTTTTATCTTCATTAATTTTGTTGTTAAGACTAATCGGCTCCAATCTAATGTAATGTATTTGTCCATATGACTTGGGTCACATTTTGAAGTATGGACTAGTTTTGATTTGAAGATTATGGATTTCATCAACTTATTTTTAAGCTATAGTAAAACAATTTATGATTTTGTTTGCATGTGGTTTGGTGGCCACCATGCGCCTCATGCACACAATTAATTATCCCCCTTATGTTGCAATGGGGTTTTTATTTATTTTTGGTTTTTTTAGTATTGTTGTGTCACTTAATGGCCGCCTTGTGTTTGATGGATATACTTATGGTTGTTTCATATTCTACACTTCACCAAGAAACTAATTATTTTTAGCACATGAATTAATTATTTTAATTTTGGATATCAACACATTATCATCTCACGCATGTGTAATTTTTCTTGTTAACAAATTTTGTTGTTTTAATTAAATGTTTCCTCCAAGTTAGTGGCATTGATCAAAGGCACTTCAATGCATTCACATTTACATTCATCATCTTTTAGATCGAAAAAATTGTTGATTTTCAATGTCAATTGTGTTTTGTGTTATTTCCTACCTTCGACTATTCTTCAAAGGAATGCTAAAGTGTTTGAAAGAAATGTTGACAAGACCAAAGTGGAAGTTAAAGTTGGAGTTGAATATTTTCTTACTAAGGCATTTATAAAATTTTATGTCACAATTTGGTCTTGCATAAAATTTAAGGATATGTTAAAAGTTTTCCCAATGTTCATGCTTGAAAATTTCTTTAGATTGATTTGTTTTCATTTGGGGATGTGAATAATGGTCCAAGATGGTTAGTGAAATTTCATTTGAATCCCATTAGTATTTAAAGGATTTGAAACATGTGTATTATACGCTACATCAAAATGCGTCTTAATTTACTTTGGGTTTCATTAGATTTTGAGTGAATTTTGACTTTTTACCATGGTGAAACTGGTCAACCCCGTAGTGAACAAAGACTAATTGTCACGGATAGTGAATTGCTCCACTAATATTTAGAGAAATACAAATTTATCAATCCATTTCACTCATTAATTAATTAACTAAGCAGCATGGAAATGAATTAAATTTAAATTATTTAACATTTAACATAATATTTAATATTATTAATAATTTCATGATCTTCAACCTATAAATTATTGACATGTGTCATTACATATGCTAGGTTAAAAACATAGCTTAGGTACATAGGTCATGTAATAAACCTAAATAGGCACCTACTTTAAAGAACTGCATAAAATAATATTTGGTCAATTTACCATTGTTAACCATAAACACACCATTCGTGAGGTTTGATCCCTTAACCTTTATAATGGAGATAAACACGTCTACCATCAAACCAACACACTTGTTGTGATAATGTGTTACATTACATTCTATTTATCAAATATTTCATTTTAAACATTATAAAAACATAAACATTGAAAATTCATATTTTATTGAGATTTTGTTCAAATGAAATGATTAAAGTTTAATTTAATTTTTTTTTAAATAATGTACATAATTACATTATTTTCCTTTTGAAAGTGTAAAATCATTTGAACAATTTGTTTTTGAATATCACTATTCAATAACATTTTAATGACATTTTCAAAAAAAACAAATGTTTAATAAATGGATAAGATTTTTGCTAACATAATAATACTACTTATGTTAGGCTACTTTCAGCTATTCTAGGGTTACTTTTCATTGTTTTAAATTAGTTCACCTTACATTATTTATCTCTATTTATGGTTATTTAAAAAACATTGGCTATTTTTCATTATTTCACCCTAAGTTACTTTCAATTATTCTAAGTTAATTTTGGATTAATGTACTAGTAGTATTGGAATTTGGTTTGGGCATGAAGGTCAACATGGTTTTCATATTTTTGAAGAAATATTCCCATAATGTTTTGAGCGTCTTGTAACAATCCATCAAATTCTGGCGATAGGTTTTTGTCCCCATCACATTATAATTTTTTTCCCCATATGATCATTTCGATGAAGAAATGTGTAGCTCCACTTCTGATGATGATCATGTCCATGAATGTCAAATGGAGGATGACAAGCTAATATGAATGGAGCTTCCTAAATAATACTAAAGAAATTAATGAAGTTTGAAAGAATTATGATCTTGAGAAGTAAAAGGAAATCAATGGTAACCATGATGATTTGATCTATAGGCAACAATATGGGCTTTAAAAGAAATTTGGCAATGGGAACCTTTGGGTGTTTGCAACAGACTCTAGTAAGCATGTGGACACATGTAAAGAAAAGAAATTGGTTGTGCAACAAACAAACAATCTTTTTGTTTCTTTGCATAATACGGAATCCCAATGTTTTTTTTGTGTCAATTTTGTGATGTAGCCAAAGTCTTGATCATCCATAGGAAGGTTTAGCTAGGTCTAGCTACATTGCTAAATATGAATGTAATTACATAAAAAACATCCTTCTACATTTTTGGTTACCTACTTGAACCTTGTATAGAAATCTTGATGAAAAGGTGAATAACTTTCTCGATCACCTTGCCCTACACATTCATTTGACATTTTGGGTCACAACATCCTAATGCCAAGGTACAAAACATCAAGAACCCATCACCATCCAATTGACCTCAATCATTCAATAGACCATCATACAAACCACAATATACTCAAATCAAAGACCTAAGTACCCAAAAACATCAAGGTGTTGTGTTGTGAAATTAAAAGTGAAAAACACACATTGAGTTTGAGACTCAAACCTTTGATTAACACCCAAGCTCAAAATTGGATTACAACATTCAAAATTGACAACCCACAAGTAAAAAGTTACTTCACAATTTAGACAAAACACACTATTTTATGATCATCTCCACTCTACCATTTGATCACTATCTCTTTGCTTGCTACCTCCATGTCTTCTTACTCTAGTCCCTCCATTTGGTACATTGTCAAAAAGGACCACATCATGCCCAAATTTCAACATTGTTTATTACTTTCTTCCTTCTCCAAAACAAAGATATTCCTGAACTTCTATTCCTCATCTTAAATTTTCCTCATTAACATCACCATTAATAACTTCTTCAACAAGCTTGCACTTAATTAATTGTTTGTTGTCGAACATGAATTTCAACCCACAAAATTCACTAAAAAACTTTTTTAAATGAAAAAATAACAATATTTTAAAAAACTAAAAACTTAAGCTTGGTAATTGCATCTTTTCTTCTTTGGCAATAAGATTTCCTATTTGCTTTCAAAGAAATTAAAAATATGTTGGGACATAACAAAATCAAATCAAAAATAAAATAAACTTAGAACTTGGGCATTAACCCCAATCGTACTCCCAAAACAACCAACACCCACTTAGTTTGACATTAAAGTCCCTTCACAAATGGTTGTGATTTCAATTGCCCCACTTGGAGATGGTCCAGACATTAACTACTGCAACAAAACCTCTCTTTAGTATGGGTGTGACCACATCAATTGGTGAATAAAAACCAGACTTGAGCCCTCAAGTTTTGTTTGTGCACAAAGCCGAGTCATCTAACCCAACTCCAAACTGCAGAGATCTGATTAGTTGCATAGCTGATGCCCACTTCAAGTAGTCAAAGGACCAAAAGTGTGGTCTCTTTCCAGTGTAACGTGATTAGCATTTTTTTGGTGGCCAAAATTTGCAAACTGGTTTGTGATTTTTTTTTCAAAATGTGAAAAAAGTGGTTTTTAGGGTTTTCTGATTGCCAAAATATGAAACTAAAATTTCATTTCCAAATTAATATTTTGAAAAAAAAACCGCCAGGTTCTACATTACCTGTTGGGATTTATTTACAACAATTGTAAGAACTTAGTGGCCAAGCACATTAGCCCCTTGTACTTCATCACTTGAACAAGAGGTTATCCCAATGGGTTCAATGGTCTGTAAGATGGGAAATACATAACAACCTTGCAAGCAGGCATTCTGTTTCATGAAATGCCCTGCAAAGGGTGAGTGGGCATGGTTGGAAATTATGTTTCATATTGAAATTATGTTTCATATTCCCATCATACTATTGGGAGGCCCTGCCGTGCAAACCTACATTGATCATTATGCCTCATAATTCCCTGCTTATAAGGCATACTACACTTAATCCTCGAGCACATGTTGTTAGGGTTTAGGGTTTAAACCCATACACCCAGGGTTTGCCACAGTCCACCACATCCTAAAATTCACATTGCCCCACACAAAATCAATTTGGTTGTCAGATATATATAAATATATAATTTATATATTTTACATATTTATATATACGCTATCTGCATGAAGCCCTCCTCAACAATATTGATAGTCTGATCTCCTCCAAATTTAATTGAGTACCACAATCTTCTAGGGTCCTTGCTCACATTCCAGCTGGTAGTTGGTGTAGGTACCAGGGTCCACAACCATCTAGAAGAATATGTGCAAGCTGATGATGAACTTATCATCACAATAAGTTTGACAAACAGGCCATATACCAATGGTACCAAGTTCATGAGAGAAAGAATCTAAAGTACAACTCTTGTTCCAGGTCTTTGAAAAGCTAACCTTCCACAGGACAGAACCAAATTTTCATGAGCAAATAAGCTTGACAACTTATGCCAAATGAGTCCTTTAGAACAAAACTTTTACAGCATTGCTGACATGGGTATGGAGAGAGCTGTGTTCAACATGCTACTATTATTCCGGGAGTCTGTGTAAATTGACTTCACTGTGATGTGGCAGAGCATTTGTTTTGTGTGCATCATTATTCCGGGAGTCTTGTGTAAATTGACTTCACCGTGATGTGGCAGAGCATTTGTTTTGTGTGCATGATGCACGAGATCGGGTGTTCAAATTTGTCATGCTGGCTCTAAGTTCCCCTCCCCCAGTGGGGAATGTACATAATAAGTACCTCAACCACAACAGCATGACAACAACAACGAAGGATCTTATGCAAGAAGTTTCCACAACTGGGTTTTGACTTCTACTACAGCCTTCCATGTTTTCATTGGTTGGGCGCCAGATTTTGGCTGTCATGATTCTAACCTTGTGTCATCTCCACCAAAACCCCCTGTTGGGGCCTCTACTATGGTTTCATCTAACATAGAGTGTTTAATTATTTCCCCATTCGTGAACCTCACCTCTGAACATGAAAAATTTTCTAGTATGAAATGAGGGCTCATTTGAATGTTACCATCTGGGCCAATCATGGTAACGGACTGATTGAGTCAAATGAATGCAATCATTTCCTTTTATTGACCCTTTTGAAGATCATTATATCATCTACATATTTATATAGTTTCAAACTAGTGTTGTGTGGGTATATTGTTTTTGATGTATCTTTAAGAAAAGGTATAATTGTTTTTTCAATGGGTTTGCCCATGGAGTAAGGGTAAATTAACATTGCGATTTTTCCATTGAGATAAGTTTGGGCATACAAAAATTGTGGTTTTGAGTACATGGCTACCCTAGGTACCCCTTGTTATATGCCCCAATTTGGGGTAAACAATGAATATGTGTTTTTTTTAATGTAATGAAAATGAAAAAAATATTCACATTTTGAGACAATTTTCAAAAATTAATTCAAAGGGATCATGCACAAATTTCATGTTAAAATGCAAAAATTGAAGTGTGTGATTTATCCTACAAATATGCACAAACAATTTTAAATATTTTGATTTTTTTAATGAAACATGGAGCTCAACTACCTAATGCTAGACATACACACATATAGAAGGTTGCAACTAGGAGCTTTTGTGAATTGGACATTCATTTTTTGCATTTAGAATTGATCGTCGTGCTCAATGGTTTGTTCACCTCACATTCCAAAAAATTGGTGGAATTGGAAACACTGGCATCTCAGCAAAATTGGTCCAAAAATCATCTTTTGATATATGTTACACAGCCTAATTACCTTAATCCTCCTTACCCAGATGTTTGACACATATCCTCTCTTTGGTATGTATAGAATGTAATTTTGCAAATTTACACACACCTAGGCATGTGCACCATGTGGGTATATTGATTTGAAAAAAGAAATCAAATAATATATACTATCTATACCCAATGGTTATATGTGGGTAAAAGATATATCCACACTACACTGGTTAAAACCAGTGTTGGGCAGGTGCCAAGTTTGAAGCTTGATATATAGAATAGTGTTTGTATCAAAGAACCAACCAAACTAGTACTCGAGGCAATACCAGCCTCATACCAGTACTTGCCTGGTTGGGACTTGAGGTAATATCAGTTTAATATCAAGGCTATATTGGTTTCAATATGAGGTATATACATATATACTGGTCACATACCAGCAACAAATCAGACTTGCACTCTAATACCAGGACCAAGCTATGAAAGCTCTTTTTTAAAACTCTAATACCAGTACTAGTACCATCTACTATAATAATGTAATATAAAAAGTGTTGGGTGCTTCTTTGATTTTTAAATAATCACCACTTGATTCCATGTATTTGACTTTTTATTTTCAAAAAACTGGCCGGGTTCAGTTCTTTGCAAATTCTCAACCCAACACTCTTCAGTTCTCACTATTTGGAACCTGAAAGGGGTGGGTAAGTCGTTGGGTATATTTGAATACACCAGACGCATGGTTCTCCAAATCAAAGGAACCGGTTCTTCTAAAATATCACAGGGCCAGTCTTTGACCTTAGACCAAGTTTTAAGAAGTCAAAGAACATAGGCTACTACCTAATGGCCAGTTTTGGCCAGTTCTTTCTTGAGAGCCGTCAGTTCTTTGAAGTTTTCCATACAGCCAAAAGTGAAGGTCCTTTGGCTTCTGAAAACATCAAAGAACTGAGGCAAAGGCTGTCAGAATCTATGGAATTTTGTATTGGAAAAAACCCCGGAACTGAAAGGTTGTTGGAGTCCCAAAATTTTAAAAACTCAGAACTTACTGTTGTTAAAATAATCAAACAACAGAACAGTCCAACACGAGTCTTCAGTGAATCATCTAAACACCTCTCCTATGCACCTCTCCAATTACTTAGATAAAGTGCCTCGGACATTCTATTTTTTTTTTTGCAACTCAACAAAAATGAAACTATGGAGGCTCCCCACAATAGAAGGTGCTTGGGGCTTCCCATTGGCTGCATGAAATTTCTCTTCCCAAAAGATTTCATCACCATTTTTGGCTAATACCCTCTGCAAAGAACACCTCACCTATTCTGGTCATGTTCACGTCCTTGACTTAAGTCATTCAAAAAAGGCTAGCTATTTTATTATACAACCTTTGCTACAGGTCACGCCGTGTGCTCTACGGGGAACAAGGGACCAAACCAACTACATGCCGTTGAAAAGTCTCCCCCCCTAAGTGAAGGGAAAAACCAATAGACTAATGCGTAGTATTGGGTGATTTCCCACTCTTTGCGCCATGCAAAAGTCAAAAGCACCCAAGTCACACCTTTTGCATCATGCAGACGTCAAAGCATACCGTAGTACAGTGACAAAAATATGGAAAAGTAATCGCCTGAATAGTTTAGTTTTGAAAACAGTTTGTGGAGGAAAGTATTTTTTTTCTTTAGGTGTGCCATTTGCGTGTCAAGTGGCTTATCTTAGACATTTCAATAGTAACAGTGGTCCAATCAAGTTTTGAATGTCCAATCCTAGTTGAATCACACCACACCTAACTTCTTGCCTTTTGTTGGCTTCACATGTATTTAAATGAGATCATAGGTAAAGGCTTTTTCTCATAACTCATCGCTGTGAAACAAGTTGTAAGGTGTTCTCTTCCACACTGTTTTGAGCTCAAACATGGAGTTTCAGGTCATTAGTTTTTGGTTGCTAGTTGTGGGGGTTGGGAGCTTGATATTGTACCTCACATGGCTGATTCCCAACTTGAAGACATCTCGACCCCCAGGTCCACGCAATTGGCCCATTGTTGGAGCCTTGTTTTACCTGAGCAAGTCCCCACATGTTGCCTTTGCAAATCTTGCAAAGAAATTCGGACCAATCATGTACATGCGTTTGGGATCCATGCCTCACCTCATAATTTCAAATGGTGAAATGGCCATGGAGGTGTTGAAGGTCCATGATGCAGAGTTTGCATCTAGGCCTATAGTAACAGCTGGCAAATATTTAGGTTTAAATTGGTCTACCATTACCTTCTCCCATTATGGAGACCATTGGCGCCTACTTCGCAAGATCGCTGCTACACAACTCCTATCAGGAGCAAGGATCAATAGTTTTGAACCTTTGCGTCAAGAAGACTTGGGATGCATGGTGGAAAGCATTGCTAAACACAACGAAGGAGGGAAACTTGTGAACATGAGGCAAATTTGTCATGAATTAACTAGCAATAACCTTTGTCGAATGTTATTCGGCACACGTTGTGAAACATCAAAAGAGTTTATTGGGACTAATTTTGATGATTTTTTTAAGTCTGTGGAAAAAATGATACAATTAATGTCAACATTTAACTTGAGTGATCTAATACCTTTGTTGAGGCCATTTGATTTGCAAGGTGTTGAAAAACAAATGAAGAGTGCTTTTGATAAGATGGAACATCATGTTGCAAGCATTTTGAAAGAATATAAAAAAGGAAACAAAATGGTCGATAATTCCAACGTAAAAGACTTTGTTGAGATTTTGTTGAGTCTTGATGAGAAACTTGATGACACAAAAATAAAAGCACTTATCGTGGTACGTCCATACCCAAAACTTTTTTTTTTTTAGCAAAATGCATGCAAGTTACATTTTACATTTTACATATTTTTTCAACATTCCATGGTGTAAATTTTTCTTGGCTCATGAAATGTTGGTTGGTTTGTAATTATAGGATATGTTTGGTGGAGCGGATACAATTGCAATCGGTTTGGAGTGGGCTTTAGCTGAAGTCATCCATCATCCTGAAATTATGAAGAGGGCACAAGAAGAACTTGATAGAATTGTGGGTAGGAATAGGCGAGTGCAGGAATCAGATCTTCCCAATTTGCCTTACTTGCACGCCATTATCCAAGAAACCTTTCGCTTACACCCACCTGGTCCTATGACACTAGGTCACGTTAATGTTAAAGATGCTCAAATTTTACAGTACCAAATTCCAGCAAACACAACTGTGTTAGTGAATGTATGGGCTATTGGTCGTGATCCTAAAGTATGGAACAAGCCTTTAGAGTTCATACCTGATCGATTTTTCAATACCAACATTAGTCTTACAGGGTCAAATTACAACCTATTACCATTTGGATCTGGTCGTCGACGATGCCCTGGTTTGGAACTTGGCCAGCTCATGATGCATTACAGCCTTACAACACTTCTTCAAGCATTTGATTGGTCTCCACAAGTTGGCGTTAAGCCAGAGGACTTAAACATGGAGGAGTTTTATAGAGGATTTTGTGAAAAAGCTGATCCTTTAACTGTCATTGCAAAGCCTCGTCTGCCACTTCAATTTTACAAGCATTAAAAGGGGTAATTGATGTAAGAAGTGTGTGTAACCAACAACGTGGTTCCACTCAAAATTATGTTTTATGTTAGACCATATATATGCATGTTTTGTGAGGTTTATTATTATTGTTTCAAGAGGTTTAAAAGTGTTTACATTCATGTTAATGGGGTGGATATTTTATTAACTTATAAAGTTGGATAAGATATCTAAAAAATTCCCACTTATGAAAGAAGTAGAGTTTGAAGGTGAGTATAATACTTAAGGGGAAGCAAGAAGCTTTCTCTCTCCTCTTTAGAAGATGTTTTTTATGGTGTATGTGGAATAAGAATAAACAATGTTGTTTGTGGATACTTGTGGTGTGTATGTGCATGGCAAAATGTTATAATTGGCATGAGGATTATTATGAGGTTGTTGGGCAATATAAGATGAATAATCTATGAATGTAAAGATGAAATGTTACATTAAATGATAACCATTAGTTGTGCAAAGTAGTTTTTTCCAAATTAGGTGTTTATCATGAAGCATAGCAATCATGATATTCAAATTTATTACAAAAAGTTCTTGAAACGCTTTTGAATCCTATTTATTACCATGATCTTCATATAATCACACACAAGTCATCACCTTTAAGTTCTTCAAGAGCTACCAACATTCATAGTGAGTGGGTGAACATGAAAAATTGTGAAAAAATAAAATATTTTCTATCTTTTTGGAATATTCCATCCGCATAGATGAATTATTCTTGATATATTCTTTGACATGTGTCAAAATATTTTATTAAGCCATAGAATATCTTGCCACAATGGAAAAATATTCTACCACTTCTTGTGGGATATGAGGAAGTTGAAGTGCAAATGAAGTTCAAGGAATGTATGAAAGGATGTGAAATCATTAACACATCCACAAATGTTCAAGGTAATTTTGTGATAACTTAGAATTCTAGGATCATCATCATTTGGTCATGATAAATTTGAAATATATTTGTATTCCTTTAGACATGCATACAAATAAATCCATACTATTCAAGTTCCAATTCAAAGGCATATGTGAAAATTCAATTCAATAGTTTATTTAATGTATGCCTATTGTATTTTACATTTGCACATTCAATAACAAATATCCCCTTTGATTTCATGTTGTCAAAATTTTACATCAAGGAAATAGTTAAAGTTGATTTTATGCCTACGGTGTCACAAACATGAGCCTTGTATGACAAATTAAGAATGAACTATAACCCTAGCACAAATTGTCAAACATTGAATTTCATTCCAACTCTAGGACTAATAATGACTGAAATTTTATATTTACCAACAATGCATTATAGTAAGTTGTTATTATTGAATGGAGTAGATTCAACAAAGTAGTGATTAGTTAATGAATGGTCAAATTACATACCAAGCACCAATGAATACTCAATTTGAAAGAAGAGTAGACCAAATTTATGAAGATCCAAGTTGGGTAATAGTACCCATTTCAAAAATTCAAATGGTTTACACAACGCCAATCATGACGACTCAAGCAACATATTTGTGGGATGGCCATCATTGATTGCATCAAATTGTGAATGATACAAAATTGGATCAATGGTGAATACTAGAGCAAGGGTTTCATAGTCAAACCTTATCTATCAACTCAAAAATATAAAGATTACAACAAAGATGCATATTTAGATGTGCATGGTTAGAGTGTTCCAATCAATTGTCAAAAGGAATGGAGAAACCTTAAAAGAGTGCATCATTAATGAATTTAACTATACATTAAAAAAAACAACATCAAATTGGTGTCATAATTACATGTTAGAATTTTTCAACTATAATTTTTAAAAACTAATTCAAGCATTTTGTAAACATCATCAAAAAACTTTAAATGACGAACAAATTTACATGGAGTTTAAAAATATAAAATAGGGAAAATTTGAACGAGTCAAAGTGTATTATGAACACATACAAAAATTGTCTCATGGATTATTAACACCAACCACAAACAATTTTTTGACCATTGTGTTTTGGGTAGGATTATAGTCCTATCTAAGGATTGCAACTATAGGAATGAAATGGACCACATTATAGTTGCATAAGGAGGCAGCTCTACTATGTGAAGAAGGAATGACACCTTCAGAAGCTCAAAATGCACTATCAATACCACAAATTTCTAATTTGTAGTAACAACATAACCATAAATGGAACCGGGAAAGATTATCAAACATTGCAGAAACTAGGGACAAGACAACCACAATGTGGAGATGTATAAAGTCAAGAAGAAAGAAGAACCCATTATAACAACAACATAGCTACTAATCAACCTCATAAAAATCAGAATAATAACTTGTATGCCTACCACATCTGTGGTCCAAATGAACATAAGATGATTGACCATCCCAATTAGTTTGCAAAGATGCAAAAGATGTTCGAAGAGAAAAATGCATCAAGCATAGAAGGGGAAACAATAGTTGAAGTCAAAATTCACTACAGATGTGAATGTAATAGATGTCATTGTTGTTGTACAAGAAGTAAAATCATAAAAGACCAAGTGTTTCAAGAGAGAAAATTAAGGAATAATAAAAGTACTACAAATTGGGAGAAGGATGAAAATTTGAAAAAGACAATGGTAGAAACAATTCATTGGTTACAGAATGCACAAACTACTAACAAAGGATCTTCTACATTAATAGAGATATGGAACATAATGTGGCTAGGTATGCCTGATATTACACCTTCTTGGAAACCTCAAAAATTTGTAATTTCCCAAAGTAAACTAATATGATAGAAGAGATATTTTAGGATATTAGTAAATAGATGTTGGAAACCAATTTTGCTTTTAACTTGGGGATAGATATTGAAAATGGTCCTAAGTTGAAGAGATATCTGTGCCATAAAATGAAACCAAATAAACCATAGATTTTAACTAAAAAAATGACAAACAAAACAATACCATTTGTAGCACCAAAAGTAACAATAATGATAGTAGCTATTGATAACCATATGACGATTATTCATGTACAAATTGGAAAAATCATTGTAGATGATGTTTTGTTAGATGGAGGGTTTGGGGTTAATATAATTATAGAACAATCGATATTGAAATTGGGGTCACAAAAGCTTAAACCGACACCATATAATCTAAGGATGGCAAATCGAACCACCACAAAGCCAATGGGATTGATTCGTGACTTGAAAATATATGTTCATGACATACCCCATGTCATTACGTTTACAAAATAGTGTGATAGGCATTAGTTATTCCACACTACTAGGGAAACCATGGTTGAGGGATGCCAAAGTAACCCATGTTAGGGGAACAACATAATGACAATTCAAGGGAATGGTATGGTTAGAACTATAGTAATGATTAAGCTCTTGGGAGCAAAGGTGAAATGACCAAAAATGTTGTTATGTTATGATTATCATAATGGTATCATCAATGAAAAGGATGATATCATATTTGCTACAAAACCATAATTGTTTTCCATAGGCACCATTTGTTTACCAAAAACATTTAAATTTATAGAAACCACAAAATCTATGAACATAGATAGTAAAGTCTAAAATTATAATATAGAAAGGTGTAATAAAAAATTCATTTCAGTAGAGGGAGAAACTACAAATAGATTTGAACCAATAGTTATTTTAACAGATAAAATATATCTAAAATTAAACTATAAACACCAACTAGGGAATGTTCAAATTGATGAAACTCTAACCAAGGTCAAGGTTCAATAATTGTATATAGCAAGTTGGACACTCATAGAAGAACAATAGTTAACAAATCTGAATTTGGGGACTTAAGCAAAACTTTAAATGGTGAAGGTGAATTCAAATTTACAACTAAAAAAGGTGCATGAGTTGGAAAAATTGCTAAGGGACTATAAGGATGTCTTTGCTTAGACGTACAAAGATTTGAAAAGCAATCCATTGGAATTGATTTAGCATTGAATCGAATTGGATACAACCATACCACCAACACATCAAGTAAGGTATAGATCGAATCCAAATTATGCAACAACAATCAAGTAGGATATTCATAAATTTTTTGCAACATGTTTCATACATCTTGTGGAAAAAGCTACCTGGTTGTCATTGATTGTCATAAGACCAAAAAAAATGGGAAGCTTAGAATCTATGTAGACTTGAGAAAGTTGAATGCCGCAACAAAAAAGGACCCTTTCCCATTACCATTTACATATGAGGTATTTAAGACAATGGCAAGGTGTGAGGCATATTCATTTATGGATGGATATTTTGGGTATCATCAAATTTTATAACTATGAAGGCTTGATATAAAATAATGTTTGTCATAGATTGGGGAACATTCATTTAACGAATAATGTTTTTCCGAATAAAAAATGGACCTTTGACATTTTAGAAAGTTATGACAAAAACATTCAAAGAATGTTTGGATAATTTCATGAAATATTTTTTGGATGATTTTATAATTTATAGTGACATGGAGATTCATGTGCAAAAGTTCAAATTATGCTTTCAAAAGTGCAGGGAATACAACATTAGTTTAAACATGAAGAAATGGGTTTTTATGGTATTCTTTGGAGTAATTATTAGATTATTGTTTCAAAGGAAGGTATATTACCCAATCCAAAGGAAATACAAGCAATAATGAACATGCCTATACCTTAAAATTCATAACAAATTCAAGTGTTCAATGGTATGACATAATTTTACAAGAATTTTGTAATAATCATGGCTCCAATTATGAAGTTCACACGGAAAACAAAAAAACATTATATTGACAAAGGAATGTTAAAAAGTTTGGGAGCTTATAAAGCAAAAATATATTCAAACATCAATTTTAATACCACTAAAGTGGGACGTGCACTTCCATCTTCGCACAAATGCATCATTGTTGATTATGGGGGCTTTGTTGGCACAAAATATCACATGTAAGATTGATCAACCATTAATGTATGCTTCCAAACTTTTTAATAGTGTAGAACATAATTATACTACCACAAAAAGAGAAGCTTTAGTTAGGATTTAATTTGCATTGCATAAGTTTAGGCATTTTCTATTGGGAAATAAGTTTGTGTTGATCATATTGCCTTAGTTTACTTAGTAAACAAACCACATGTTTCAAGGAAAATAGCTAGGTGGTTATTGTTGTTTTTTAAATATGTAAATTATAAGCCAAACAAAACTCATGTAATTACAGATGTTTTGTCCATATTGCTTGACATCATTGAACCCTTGAGTCCCATAATAGACCACATATGCTAATTTATTTTTCATAGAACCAAAATGGTTGAATGATGTCAAAATGTTTTTATAGATAAGATAAATGGAAACATCTTTGTCAACAAGGGCAAAACAACAACTAGCCAAGAAGGCTTAACCTTTTATAATGAAAAGATGATGTTTTGTATAGAATGGGACATGACAACATATTGAAGAGGTGTCTATCAACCACAAAATGTCAGAAGGTGATGAAGGAGTTCCATGAAGGAATGATGGGAGGCTACTTTGCAATTAAGATCACACATAAAAAGATTTCAAACACTATGCATTAATGGCCCACAATGTATAGAGATGTCATTTATTTTTGTAGATTGTGTGATGCATGTTAGCACACTGGAGGGTTAGCTACACATAGTTTGGCCAAACTAGTAACAACTTTTCAAGAAGAACCATTCATGAAATGGGGCCTGGATTTTGTGGGACTAATTAAACTAATAGGAAGGTATACATGGAACAAATACATATTGGTGGCCATAGATCATGCAACCAAATGGGTGGAGGCCAAAGCGATAAAGACAAACACTACAATAATAATAACAAAGTTTCTATGAGTGCATTATTACTAAGTTTGGGTGTCCATTAACTATAGTCACATATTAGGGGTTGGATTTTATAAATGATGTGATTAAACATTTGATAAATCATTTTTTATTCAAACATGTTGATTCCATTATTTATTACCCATAAGGAAATGGTTAGGTTGAATCTAATGACCAAATATTGGGAACATGCATGAGAATAAAACAAGTTGGGATGAACATTTACCCATAGTCTTGTTTTCTTACAAAACAACATACAAGGTAATTACAAGGTATACACCATACTAACTTGTTTATGGGTTACATCTTTTAATGCCTATAGAATACATCCTGCCTATAATCGATAGTAACCACATAGAAGAAAATTCGATGAGGGTTTTAATAAATAGGGTGTTAAAATCAAAGATGCTACAAGATATCAAATTATAATTGAGGTGAAGTTAAGAATTCAAAAGTGGAATAAAGCTTTGTAAAATCAATATTAAAATATAGAAAAATAATTCAAATTCAATGATTTTGTTTTGTGGTTTCCAAAGTGGAATAAGCACTATTACAAAATGTGTCCTAGTTCACTTTGGGTTTCACTAAATTTTGAATGAATTTGGACATTTTTACTTGGTGAAATTGTTTAACCCCTAGAGAACGGGGACCGGTTGTTATGGACAATGAATTGTTTCATTAATACTTGTACCTTGTACTTAATGAAACAATGTTATTCTCAAGTGAAATACAAAGTTACCAAACCATTCAATTGTTAGTTAATTAATTAGCCAACATGGAAATCAATTAAAATTTAATTACTTAATATATACTATTATTGATAATTTCATGATTTTTTTAACATATGATTTATTGACACGTGTCACAACTTAAACTAGGTTCAAAAGTTAACCTAGATAAGTAGGCCACATAATCAAATTAAACAACTATTTTAAGAATTAGGTGAAAAAATATTTGGTCAACATACCATTGTTGACCACACATCACCAGTCATGCGATTTGATCCCTTAACCTTTGGAATGGAGGCAAACACCTTTACCATCAAGCCATTTAACTTGTTATGATAATATATTACATTACATTCTATTTATCAAATATTTCATTTTAAACATTAGAAAAACATAAACTTTGAAAATTCATATATTATTGAAATTTTGTTCAGATGAAAGGATTCGAGTTTACTTTTTAAAAAAATTCAATAATGTACATAATTACATTTATTTCCTTTTGAAAGTTTAAAATCATTTAAAAAAAATAAATTTGAATATCATTATTCAATAACATTTCAATGCCCATTTTTTTGAAAACAAAAATGTTTCATAAATGGATAAGACTTTTGATAATATAATGATATTACATATGTTAATCTACTTTCAATTATTATATGAATATTTTTCATTAATTTAAATTATTTCACCCTACATTATTTATAATAATTTATGGTTATTTTTAATTACTTTTGGTTATTTTAGTTTGTTTCACCTTAGGTTATTTTTTGATATTGTAAGTTTTTTGGGCTATTATAAATTATTTCATCTTAAGCTATTTTTTATTATGTGATACTATTATTAGTTATTTTTGGCTATTAAAGGCTATTTCACCTTATGTTATTATTGGCAATTTTATGTTATTATAAGTTATTTCACCTTAGAATATTTTTTGTAATTTTAAACAATTCTAATATATGGCTATTGCTTATTCTTTTATTGAGGCTATTGGTGGTTGTTAATGGCGATTAATACAAAGCCTATTAGTGGATATTAATGGTTATTTTATTAATGGCTATTGATGCCCATTAATGGTTATTCTATTAATGGCTATTAGTGGATATTTTATTAATGGCTATTGGTGGTTATTATATTAATGCCTATTCGTGGATATTTTATTAATGGCTATTGGTGGTTATTCTATTAATGCCTATTCGTGGTTATTCTATTGGTGACCAGCATGTATAACAAATTTTGAAAGTCATTCATGTTGATGGTTGTGTTGGTCTTGAAATTGAAAACAATTCAACGTTGACTTTTTTTCTTGGATTTTATGTATAATTTATATAGTCGGTTTAGGAAATTTACAACATTTATAAAGAAAGAACATTGCTTGTCAAGAATATGGGAATGGCATGTATGATGAACAAGGCTTGCTAACCAATTATTCATCTAATTTTGTTGTTTAGTAAAGAATGATGAAATTGTTGAAAAGTTCGTGGAAATGCACAATAAAATAATTGAAGGACAAGATTAAAAACCTCTAATGTGAAATTTTGATTATTCTTATTTTTAATTAGAAAATCAAAATTTTAAAAATCAAATCTTTTATGTCTAATTGTGAATAACCACCTATGAAAATCAACAATTTTCACAGTTGCAAGAACCATTTTCATGATAATTGAGTGGATTTATATATTTAAATTTTTTTGAAACCCTAGCCACTTTTTTAAAATGAAAAAAAATAAATCTCGGTCAATTCTTCAATTATGTTTCCTAAACTGAAACCAATGGGTTTCATCAAAAAATAAAAACCACCCAACACTGGTCCTCTAGCAACTAGTTGAATTAAATGCATGGTGTCCAAGTTACCTTTTCTTTTGGTCCTTAGTTTTTTCGTTCAACCCCAATTTATGTTTTAATTTTGGCTTTCATCCCCAATTTGGCTTTATTTCATTTTGGTTTTCCCTCTACTCTTTTTATTTTGTATCTTGGTTTTTTCAAGTCCCTCTTAGTTTTTCCTTTGTCCCTAGTTTTTACTTTCTTCCCTAATTTTTTTTTTGTTCTTTTTTTTGGTTTTTGCCCTTCATTTCCCCTCATTGCTTTATTTTTTTCTTTAATCTTAAAGTTTAAAGTTTGGTTTCCATGGAATCCTTTCCCCTTGATATGGCCTTTCCCTTTCCTCCCCTTTCCACTCCCCTTCTTCCTTTATAAGTGTGGTGATTTTTTCCCCTTAGGTTTCATTTCATTGTATCATCTCCCACTTTTCTTTCTATGTAATGTTATTTTTTATTCTTATCCTACACCCATTTGTCTTGTCTTGTGGTGATTCATTGAATTCACATGCTAATTGGTCCTTCAATTATTATGGGAAATTTGAGTTCGACCCATCCTTAGCGTGACGTCCCTTGTCATTTTACATGTGAGGCCTTATTTAGTGGTTTAGGCTTGGCTTGTCACCAAAAACATTATCAAGCATTTCAAACTTTAGCCTTGAAGGTGTTTGGAATGTTTAGTGGTTCATTTACGCAAATATAACTTGTAAGAATCCCAAGCAACTTTTAATAATGTATCCATATGGATATGCTTCTAAATTCTAAGATTTCATTAATGTAATATTTGATTACTAAAGTTTCAATCACTTATGAAACCTTTTTAAAACTAGATCAAAAATTCATATTGAAAAATGTTACTAACAAGTATGGTGAAATCACCTTGGAAATCCTAAGAATAAAACCCCATTTAGATATTTCAATTATGTACCCGTTGGGCATAAAAATTTTAATAAACCAAAAAAAAAATTTCAAAAGGACTTTTGAAAACAAGGTGTAATTATGGTGCTTCAAAAGTTCATAACTCCCATTTAGTTACTCGGTTTCACAAAATAACATTTCAAACTTAACTTTATATTTCATTTTTCAACCTATGTTTCACCATTATAAACAATTTAGAGTGGAATTTTAAATGGATTCTTGAATTTTTTAATAATCTAATTAACTAATCAAAATTCACATTTTTCACTTCAAAAGTTTGTGCTATTGATAATTGATAATGAATGCATTTTTTTAACAAAAAATTGTAAATGTCTTCATAATCAAATATTTAGTCTGAAATGAGTCATTATTTGAAATATTTAATATTAAATTATTCACCATAAGCATTTAAACACAACATACCATGCATAAAATACTACTATGACGCCAAAAGTGAATCACCATAGCTTGCATTCACCTTCGAGTGGTGAAGAAGTGCCTTTAATTCCCCTTCAAGCCCCTTCGTTTCCCCTATCGACTTGGGCTTGGGTATCAAATCAAACCCCCTTGTCCATTTGGGACTCCCATGACAATGTTTTTATTCATGTATCCTAATAGCTTTAAAGCATGAATTGGAGATTTTTTGCACTTTTGTTTAAAATGTTTGACTCCAAACCTTTCAATTGTTGTTGTTTAACACTTGTTCCTTCTTTTCCCACATTGGTGGCTTCTCCTTTCCTTTCAAGAAGAAATGGCTAGATGTAAAAGAAACTAAATTGCATTTACAACGTTTTCTTTCAAGCAATTTGGATGAACTTTAAGCAAAACATTTATTCGACACATTTATTGCTTCTTTACCTCGAAATAGGAAAGGTAGGCCCCCTTTGGAACGCACAACCCTTTTAAGCTCCACCTTACCCCAACCCCATAATCTTGGACGAAACTTAACATTGGGACATGCTAAAAAGTGTGTTCAAACTAGTAGAACCTTTGCACCCATGGCCTTAATCCTTACTTCAATTGAAACTATTCTTGAATTGCAGGCCTTCCACCCACTAAATTTTTCATCACATGTTTAAATTTTGTGATGGAATTTCAATTGCATAAAGACTTAGACTTTTCCCTTGATTTTTTTAGGTCTATATCCCATCTTTCAACAAGTGGACCATCTAGCATGGTATTTGAACACCTTTAAAACTCGTTTAAGCTTAAGGACTTGGCCAACATCCTTTCCAAAATGTTTTTAGTGTGTTCCTATGTAACAACAAGGTGTATCCCGAAGAGCATAACTTGAATGTTGGGAGTTGTTCAACTTTTAGCCTTGGCCAATCCTTCTAGACGCATTAAGCCCATCACATTGAACAAAACTTTTTACCTTTAGTTTTGTGACATGTTCCAACTCATTTATTCCCTCTTCAATTCAACATTACAATTTGGGGGTTTGTGAAATCATGGTGCATGGTATTTGTATGCCCCAAATGTACATCTTGAATGGGTGGTGTTATAGGTAAATGTTGCAAATGCCTTCAACATAATCTCTTGTCTAGGGTCATTTCCGAGAACTCCAAACAATAAGTGGTTAGTTGACCCAATTATTCCCATTTTTTCAAACTTTTTATGTCAAGTGACTCCCTTTATGTTTGAATCCTCATTTTCCTTTGGGAAACCTCACATTTATTGATTCTTCCATACCCACATATGTAGCAAGATGATCCATTGGGAAGGTTGTTTTTGGCCCTAATTCACTTTTGACCATTTAATAGTTTAACAAACCTTTTCCCTTCTCCTCTTCCCAATTTGATAACACCCACATCAGTGGTCCTACCTCAATGGTTCTTTGTATTTTTGAGCATTTTTCATCCAAGTTGGCTTTGGTGGGGGTAATTGTTTAGCCTTACAAATGCATAGCTTGGTTTTATTGTGGCCTACCTCCCAACTTTTCCCTTCTTATTGGATTCTACACACCTAAGGATGGTATTACGGTTTAAGGAATGCCTTTTGCTTCACCTACTTTTATTTCTTCCTTTCTTTAAGAAGCTTTGTTTGAAGATGTGTAACTTGTAGAAACACTTTCAAGCTTAGGGGACATCTAGATGGCCTTCAAGATCCTTTCATAATGTTTTATTTAAAGGCTTTCATATTTGTTCCAAACTTTCTCCCCCTTTTCCAAGCTTCTAGCACTAACTTTCTTTTTTTGATTCCATTATCATCCAATATTTGGGAGGCTTTTAAGTCGGAGTTCATTAAAGTGCCTTCACCCCCCCACCCCTCCCACCCCCCATTTTTTAAAAATGTGTAAGACTCATTTCCACATAAGCCATTGCCCTAGTGACCTATTTATGCAGTTGTGCTCTAATGGCCCTAGTCATTGTTTTTTCATTCAATACTAGAACTCCTAATTTTTTTTACTAGAAATTTTGGTCAAAAAAGACCTATTTTGGATAGGTGTCAAAAAACCTTTCAGTCATTTTCGACAAGTTGTTTTGAACATGTCCATTGTAACAGGGCCATGTACTTTTTGAACAGGCCTAAGTTGGAATTTTTGACTAATTATTTCGACCAATACTTTTGACTAGTCATTTTGATTAGTATTTTTGATTCATCAATATAACAATCAAATGATTTTTTGATTGGTCAAACACCATTTTGAGCAAATGCCATGTGGCATTTAAACATTGGCCACTAGGTTATGCCACATGGCATTTAAACATTGGTCATTAAGCTATACCATGTGGATAACTTAAACAACCCAAGTTAAGCCTAAAATTAGATACCTACTCCTAAGGTCCTTATGTCTAGGAACCTACAATCTAAATTCCTAGGCCTAAGTCTAAGAACATGTAAGTAGCAACTAGGTATAAAAGCCTAAAGTAAGCTAAGGCAACCTAAGCTATGACCTTTACTAGGTTTAAATGTACACCACCTATATTAAGCTTACACCTAAATGACCTAGGTAGGAAGATTTTATTTCATTTTGAATTTGGCCTTTAAGGTTAAACCTTATTAATTGGCCCATCCCAAGTGGCATTCCTTTTAAAATATTTCTTATGTCTTGTATGCTTATCATGCATCTATTTATATTGTTGATCATTTGGAAAGGATGACAAACAATATGTGACAAACTTGTGGGAAAGAGAAACATTTTCATGTCCACACAACACTAGAACCTTTTAGTTCACACAACATTATTCTTATGTAAGGTACATAAATTAAATAAATAAACAGACATAGAGGTAGGGAAATATGTATGTTAATTAAGTTAAAATAAAAATTAGTAATAGTTAATGTCTGGTTATTTAGTTATAAATAATAATTACAACCAAAATATAATTAATCCTTACAAAATTGACCTAATTCATTATATATTATCAACAATGGTTTTGCAATAATAAATATTTAACTATTTAATTACACATTCATTAATGTATTTAAAATAAATGACTAATTAACCAATTAATAATTTATCGTAGGTATATAAATGGTTTACCCTATAAACTTGGTAAATATATGGAATATAGGTTGGGTATGTATAAATAAATACACCTACACATAAACTTATTGTACTTAGGCTATTTAGCCACATATTTACATTACATAAGCTAAATAGGTGGTTAATTTACCTAGGAAAAATTAATTATGGCAAAATTAATGATTCATAAAATAATAATGTCTAAACCAACCATAACTAAAGTAATTATGGAAAAAAATGATTATTAAATTAATAATTGCTAAACCAACCAACAATTCAAAATATCTATGGAAAAATAGTCGTGACTAAACTAATTTTGGGTAAATTAATTATGGCAAAAAAAACCATGGCTAAATAAAAAATGGTATAATTAATCATGAATAAAATAAATATGGTGAAACTATCAATAAATAAAGTAAATAAGGCCAAACAAACAAATGAACAAATATTTCATGGCTAAACCAACCATGGCCAAACCAAAAATGGCCAAAACTAACCATCAGTAAAATAAAAATGGTTAAATTAACCATAAGTAAAGTAAATATGGCCAAACTAACGAATGAATAAATATTTTATAACTAAACCAACCATGGTTAAATTAAAATTGGTGGAATTAACCATGACTAAAGTAAATATAGCCAAATTAACAAAGAAATAAATATTTTATGGTTAAACCAACCATGGTTAAATTACAATTGGTTAAACTATCCATGAATAAAGTTAAGAGTTAAAATAACCAATGAATATGTATTTTATGGCTAAACCAATTAAACATAAATTAGTTATGGCTAAAATAAGATGAATGAAGTAATTATGGTTTAAATATTTATGGTTAAATTAACCATTACTAAACTATAAATAATCAAATTAACTATGAGTACATAAATTTGGCTAAATTAACCACTAATAAAGTTAATATGGTTAAACTACCTAATGAATGAATATTTTATGGCAAAATCAATTATGAAGAAATAAATCATGGGTAAAATTAACATAAATGAAGTAATTATGGTAAAATTAATCATGATTAAATTAGAAATGGTTAAACTAACCATTAATAAAGTTAATATGGCTAAACTAATTAATGGATAAATATTTTATGACAAAATCCAATTATGCTAAAGTTAATTCTGGGTAAAATAAATATGAATGAAATAGATATGGTTAAAATCAAAATTATAAAAAATTTATGGAAAAATTATTCATGGTTAAATTAACAATAAATTTTAGTTAATTATAGGTCTTTTAACTATGGTTAAAAGATTTAGGGTAAAATAATAATATGTTAGAAATAAATATAGCTAATTTAGTTATGCTTATAGTAACCATGGTTAAATTTATTATGTTAAATTAATTATCATGGGCAAACTTATTAGGTGTAGACCAACTATTACTAAATTGATCATGGTTAAACTATTTATAATTTTTAAATTACTTATGGCTAAAATAACCATAATTAAATTAAATATGGCCAAAAAAATGATGGAATAATTGATTATGGATAAATGAATCATGGTTAAATTAAATATGGCTAAATTTGTTAAAACATATAAAATTAAACAACTATGGTTAATTGAACATGATTAAATTGACCATGTTTAGATTAATTATGGTTAGTTTTAATTTTAATTAATTTTTCATAAGTAGTTGAGCCAAAATTAATTTTAATATAATCAATTTAACCATATTTAAGTAAACCATATACATATAATTAATTTAACCATAGCTAATTTGGTCATGATTCATTTAATTGTGATTAGTTAATTTTTACGTTTTTTCAACTTTTGTTTAATTGGTCAAAATGTTAAATGTACTCCCAAGATACCCAACTAATATTGGAATTTGTAATTGGGCCTTTAAACTAGGCCCACTTAGTTAGCTTTATTGATTGGGTATAATAGGTGGCTTCATTGACTAGGGCACTTACCAATTTGACTAGATTGGGTGGTCTTACTAACCAAACCACTAACCAATTTGACTAGGTGGTATTTTAAAGTCCAATTTGAGTAAATGTTTGATTTGACTAATTGTTAAATCTCCCCACAAAATAGTTATAACTACCTAACTGTTTGGCAAATCGACTACACTATGTTGACTCTAGTCAAATTGATTAGTTAAAAGAAACCCATAGTCATTCGAAGCCCTTAGCCTTTAGTCAAAAATACATTTCCTCTAGTAAGAAAAACCCATTTAGTCAATTTGGTTAGTTTGAAAAATAGGAATTATAGTAGTGGTTTTTGTAAGATTGTCACCCATTATTATTGGAAGTTATAGGAGTGTGTAGTTTTGGGTTGGTTATACTCCATGCACACTTGAGGATAACATGAGACCTTCCCCCTATAATCTTGTAACCCCTTTTTTGAACATTTTTAGATAGAGGGATGGATCACATTTAGGAGAGCATATTAAAAAGATTACACAAGCATATCTTTTCCAACATCATCCCAAACATGACTTTTTATGTTCATCATGTTCATTAAATATTTTGGGCATGTTCAAGTTCAAGGGCATGACTTTTCGCATGCCTAGTCATCCCATCACTTTGTATGGCCTTTGACATCTTTTCCACAACATTCCATACAAAGTTGGGTCTCCCCCACCCAATGATTCTTAATTTAATCCATTACATTTGTGGTTAGCCCATAGACTTAATGGTAATTGGTAAATACAAAATCTCTAATGTTATATTCTAATTTAAATCTAGACTAAAATGTCATGAAACTAATACTAACAGAATTTGCTCATTTGGATCTACTCAAATTTAGTTCCAAATTAAAAATCCAATAATGAAATTATGATCACAAAACATCAAAACAAAAATTTTGGCTAAGAGAGTTAAGTTTTTCCTATAAATCAAAATGTTCTTTCTAATATTCCATTAAACAATGTTCAATAATCCTCTTCCTTTCTTCCTCTTCTCTAAAGATATTCAACAAGAAAACAATCTTATGTTCTATTCAAATTCAAATGGTGACAAAAACTATGTGATCTAGTTAGTGATTCCTAGAACAGTAACTAAATACATAGAATCATACTAATTGACTATTATCGTAAATAACCATTCCCTTATATTACCCCACTCGTATTCCATATTATGTCTTGAAATTTTTTATCAAAAAAATATGTTAAGAAAGCTAAATCTGATGTTATTTTTTATCTTCTGATTCAAAAATCTAATGTTATTTCTAATTTTTGTGTTCTTATGGTTGTCCTAATATTTGGTTGTTTTTCCTTTTTAGGAGAGATGTGTGTAAGGTTCAAAGGTCTTTTGTTCTTGATAAACCTCTCCCTGAAATTCTCTTTTCTTTTCATGTCCTCCTTTAGCTTTGCTTACCTCTTTTCCTTTTATGACTCTGCTCCTACTAGTGGAAACCACTTTTGAAAAATAACTTTTCACACTATGGCAGAATGACACTAATCTTTTTTTTGTTTTCATTTGGTTATTCCTTCAATCATATTTTTTTAACACTTTTCCCATTTGATCAACTCTTTGACCAATTGAGAAAACATAATGGCAACCTAATTGACAGACTTTCCATGATCTACTTTGGAGATCATCATAACAAACTTATTATTAAAATACTACACCTTATCCTTTTGGTAAATAATGGGCAAGATGTCAGCTATCCTATTGGTGTACTCTAACTTCATTTTCTTTGCAACCCACCCTTCATTGGTGTATAAATATCTAGGATTCTATTAACTATATTTGCCAATGCTACTTGATTATCCAATATCTTTGCTTAATCTACCTCTATTTATCTTACAAGGAATATTTAGAAAACTTTGCCAAGAGATGTTTGTCAATTATTTTTTGCTCTTCCCCTAACAAAAGCTTGATTTTGTTATGTTCAAAATCCAATTTCCAGTTGTTTAAAAATTCAACCAAAATGTTGTGATGAGGTGTTTTCCACTCAACCTCAAACAAACCTACCAATCTAGCTCTATTTGCCCATGCCCTCTCTTCCTTTCCAAAGCTTGTCCAAAGTATAAATTTTTTAAAATTGTTATTATAACTTTGTTATGTAGGAGTAAAAACATATCTAACCTCATCATCTCGGTGATTCTACACCTTTTTCCCACACATATTTCCAGCCATTGCTTGTTGATTGATTCTCTTCATGCGTTTCTGGTTGGGAATTTGAATTTCATCTGGAATTTGATCCTTGATAAGTTTCTACTAATGTAATGACACTTGTTGCTATTGTGAATCATACTTGTGTTTCTCTTCTTCAGAATCAAAAATAGAAATTGGATCAATTTGTTCAATAAGATTTGCCTCTCTTTTGGGTTTCTTAAAATTATATCTCTTTAAAGTTTCCTTACATTCCATCTATTTTTTCAAATTGCTTCAAAAGTTTTATCAAACTTGGAAATCGGAGAAGCTCTTTGAAAAGGAAAAATAATGAATGAACAAGAAAAAAAAATGGTGGACTCCTTTCTAACAACCTAGATTGCAAAGGCAAAAATTTTGCAAACTTCTACTGGTTTTTGTGTCTCTCTTACTCTTCTTTTAACTTCTATAACCTTTCTCTAGATTGTATTTGCAATGTCTCCACAAAGTTTTCTTCTACACTCATTTTGGAAACAAAAATCGAAAGCCACTTGCTTGTTGAAAACAAAAACAAACAGGCAATCTGGTCTTTGCCACCTTCTAAAATGTATCCATTTCGTTTCATAAAATGACGTTTCACTTTTTGCTTTAGGGTTAACATTTTAATGATTTGTCCCTTTTTTTTTCACATGGCGTCTTTTATGAAAATCCATATTGACAACAACATGGGTTACAGTAAATGCATCTTGACCTAAAAATTATGTGGACATGGCACTAAGTTTTTATGATGACAAGTGAAAATCTAATGACCTGGTGTTATCTACACTACATAATACCTTTGACAACTGTCACAACTTTTGTAAAATTCATGAGTATCTTCGAATAAAGTTTGCCACCAATATCTTGCATCTAGAATTTTCTTTGCAATAATATTTGCACAAAATGCCTTCCTGTCACTCTTTCATGTAGTTCCTTTAGAACAATATGTGCCTATGAGGTGGTCAAACATCTACGCATTTTGTTATCTTATCCCACTTTATAAATTATTCCTTATTTGAGAATAAAGGGTTCTACCCTTTTGGTCAACTTCTATTTTTGAGTTAGGTTCAAAGTTTTTGGCATCTAACCTGTCTCTTAATAGTTTTTCACTTCTCGCATCCAGATAGTTTCTACAGAAAATAATGATGTATCCACAATTTGATCTAGGATTCCTAATGGTTCTAAACTATTTGATAATCTAGATAAAACATCAACTACCACTTGTGTTCTATTAGGCTTGTAAAGTATTGTGAATTCATACTCCAAAAATAACAACCATTTGACTATCCTTCTAGACACTATAGTTTGTTGATTAAGTATACCAGAGCCATGTGGATTACATTATATATAAAAAAAAGTTTCCCAACAAAAAATGTTTGAATTTATTTAGAACATAAACCATTACTAAAGCTTCTTTTTCTCTAGTAGTATAATTCTAGTGTGCTTTATTTAGCAGTCTAGAGGCATATACAATAGGCTACTCATATTTTCCAGTTGGATTCTATGTGAAAATTGCACCTATTGCCAATAGTGATGCATTTGTGTGCACATGAAATTCCAACTACCAATTGGTGCTTCTATGTATTGTTACTTGATTTAATCCTAAGCTTTTTAACACTTTGTGGTCTAGATAAAAGGTTTTGTCTTCCTCATTAGCTTTGTGAATCGTGCCATGATAAAAACAAAATTGTTGATGAAACATCTATAAAACTTAGCCATACCATTAAAGACCTAAATTTGTTGTGGGTTTATAGGTATTGGCATATTCACAATTGTTTAAACCTTCTTAGGGTCTAGTATTTTTCCTCCCTTGGAAACTATGAGTCTTAAAATCAGTCTTGAAGCTCCATAAAGCACATTTCTTTGGGTTAAGACTGATTCTATATTCCATGCATTTTCTAATGCAAACTCTAAGCTTCATCAAATGACTTTCCATGTCATTATAGATCATAAAGTCATTTAGAAATATCTTCAGAAACTGGTATAAATTTTGTCTAAAAGCTCTACTAGTTACTCTTTGGAAAGTTGGTGGCCCATTTTTAACACCAAATGGCATCACCATCCAAACAAAAATTTCCCAATCTATTACAAAAGTTGTTGTATATATCTATTTTCAAAGGCTATAAAAAAATTGATGGTATCTTGAGTGTCCATCTAAAAATGAATAAGCTTCATACCTTGCTATAATGTTTTGTACCTCATTAAAAAATGGCAAAGGATAAGGATCTTTTTTGGTTGCCTAATTGAACTTCCTGAAATCCACACAAATTTTCAATTTTCCATTCTTCTTAGCATTATCACTATAGGTGATAACCATGTAGTCTCTTTTATTAGTTGAATAAATCTTGTTGCTAATAGTTTGTCAATATTTTGTTTAATAGTTTTAGCATAATTACGGTTCTATCTATACCTTATTTGATGAAATATCTAACTCAATTCTGTGTTGAGTCAACTCAAAAGGTATGCCTTTCAAATCATTATAAGTCTAATAAAATAGATCTTTGAACTCCTTGAACAACATTTAAAGCTTTTAGTTTTCTCCTTTGTCAATTGTACATTAACTTTGATGTACTATCATTACTACAAAATGCGTCTTAGTTCACTTTGGGTTTCATTAGATTTTGAATGAATTTGGACATTGTACATGGTGAAATTGTTTAACTTCGTAATGAATGTGGATCAGTTGCTATGGACAATGAATTGTTTCACTAATACCTAATGAAACAAGGTTACTTTCAAGTGAAATATAAATTTACCAAACCATTCATTTGTTAATTAATTAATTAATCAGCATGCAAATTAATTAAAATTTAATTATTTCATATATAATATTATTGATAATTTCATGATTTTTAAAGCGTATTATTTATTGACACGTCATTATCTACGTTAGGTTAAACATTTAATGTAGGCAGGCATGCCACGTAATCAAACTAGGCACATATTTTAGGAATTAAATAAGCGAATATTTGGTCAACATACCATTATTGACTGCACATAACACCACTCATGAAGTTTGATCCTTTGACCTTTTGACGTGCCCCCAAGTTCCTTATTAGACTCAACAGAATCTAACTATGTTAAAGAGCGGAAGTAGTTGGAACTTAATGCCGCTCCCAACTTCTAGCACTAAAGGGGGTGAGAGGGGCGTGCTAAAAGTTCTGGGATTAGACTAGGAAGAGGGACAATTATTTAGTTACTCGGTTATGCATCAAAACTAACCACAAGTTGGTTAGTTCACCTTCGGAAATACCCTTGGTGTTGGGACAAACCACAGGCAACACGAACTCACTCAACTCACCACGGCCCAGATTCAGGGAAAGCCACCACCTTCCCCCATATAGTATTCTCTATGTTGCTTCGCTGCACCCGCATTTAAATGGCTTTTATTCCCAGGACTCCCAAGGAGGAGTCCCGAAATTGTCCAGGTTTGGACTCCCGGGACTTTGAGAGCTCACAACTCCTGTTTCAGAACTCATATTGGGATAAGGTTTAAAGCAAATTTGTAGCTTTCCTTAAGAGCTTTCCAACGGTGTGTCGCACTCTATTTGCACACACACTAAAATCGGGTCGATTCCCGACTTTTTGTGGTCGGCAATTTGATTCTTGACCCTTCTTTCGACCATAACTTGTGTTGTAGATGTCCAAATGGCTCATGCGAGGCAATTTTTGACATTTACACTTCAAGGCCTCTCCAATGGTACAAAGAACACCTCAATGCGATGTGTTTTGACCTCTACAATTGAGCATTGAAGTTGCGGGAGTCCCGGAGGACTCCAAATTCCCACTTTTGGGAGTGTGAGTCTCATCCTTACACTTGCCTCAAAGTGGGGTTGCGACACCTTTGGAATGGAGGCAAACACCCTTACCGTCAAGCCACCCCACTCATTGCGGTAATATGTTACATTACATTCTATTTATCAAATACTTTATTTTAAACATTAAAAAAACATAAAATTTGGAAATTCATATTTTATTGAGATTTTGTTCAAATGAAATGATTTGATTTTACTTTATAGGAAAATTCAAGATTGTACATATTTACATTTATTTCGTTTTGAAAGTTTAAAATCATTTGAACAAAAAGAAAGTTGAATATCATTATTTAATAACATTTCAATGAACATTCTTTTGAAATTTTTTTTTTAATAAATGGATATGATTTTGGTTAATATAATAATATTATCTATGTTAAGCTATTTTCAATTATTATATGAATATTTTTCATTAATATACATTATTTCACCTTAGACTATTTTTGACTATTTATGGTTATATTCTATTTTTTTGTTTATTTTTGGCCAATTCGCCCTGGGCTATTTTTGGTTATTCTAAGTTACTTTTGGCTATTTTAGCTTATTTCACCTTAGGCTATTTTATGCTATTGTAAGTTTTTTTTGACTATTTTATATTATTTTTGGTTATTAAAGGCTATTTCACCTTATGTTATTATTTGCAATTCTAAGTTATTATAGATTATTTCACCTTAAATTACTTTTGTTTATTATAGATTATTTCATCTTAGATTATTTTTGGCAATCCTAAGTAATTATAATATATGGCTATTGGTGGTTATTAATGGTTATTGGTACCTATTTTATTGGTGGTTATTAATGTCTATTAGTGGTTATTTTATTAGTGGATATTGGTGTTTATTATTGATTATTATATAAATGGCTATTAATGGTTGTTGGTGGTTATTTTATTAATGGTTATTGGTGGTTATTCTATTGATGGCTATTAATAATTCTTCTATTGGTGGCTATTGTATTAATGATGATTATATTAGTGGCTATTGGTGGTTATTATATTAATGGCTATTCGTGAATATTTTATTGTGAATATTTTTATATATTAATGGTTATTGTATTAGTGGCTATTGGTGAATATTATATTAATGGCTATTGGTGGATATTATATTAATGGCTATTGGTGGCTATTTTATTGGTGGTTATTGATGGTTATTTTATTAATGATTATTAGTGGTTATTGTATTATAAGTTATTAGTGGTTATTATATATTATATTACAACTATTGGTGATTATTTTATGATAAATTATTTTTGGATATTCTATGTTACAATATCATAGGCTATTGGTAGTTATTATATTGTAAGGTATTTTAGATTATTTTATCCTAAGTATAATAACTCAAAATAATCTAAAATAAAATATAACGACCTTGATTAATTTAAAGTATAATTCGAACTAACATATTAATTTAAAATAAAATAACCGTATCATTTTTAATAAATCAAATTCCATTTTGAAATCATTCTTTTGTTTTTTGGTCTAGTTGTATTTTGTTTTGTGCCTTGCACTTTTTTAAACAAACCTTTTCAATGCGTTTTTTTTTTTGGGTCTCTTTGTATTTTGTTGTGAACTTTTTAATGAATCAGAATTTCATTAACATTTTGCATAACAAATCAAAAATGTAAAAAAACATTAATGAAACAAAATGACATATAGTGAAATTTATAAAATTTTATTTTTTGAAAAGACAAAATTGACAACAACAAAATTATATGTTCACATAAAATAATTTAATCATCATCATTGGTAGTGCCGAGCAACATCTAACACCAATAATTCAATAAGTTTGCCTCCATTGGTCTAAAAACTACAAAAAGGCAATGGTAACTGTTGCATGTGATCAAGGTCTATCCACTGGTATCGAAAACTAGTCCAAGGGCCCCATGTTCTAAGGAGGCTTATGTTTAGATTACATCCAACAAACACCTATTTTAATCAATGTTTTCTTTAAAAATGAATTTTGTGATGAATTCAAAGTGATGGTCATCCTTAGGATGATATAGCCAAATCTAACTATAGACTAGATATCAAAGTAGGAAATTTTGTCATTACTTAATATTTTTGCTATTTATTGGAACTAAGTATAGAAATCTGGCCCCTTTTTTTTTAAACAGTAAAACAACTTGTGGCAATTGAAACCTCATAAATCTCATCATTTTCAATTTATTCCAGTTTCTAATTTCACTATTTGGCTGAGGTTGGAGGCCAATGGATTATTATTTCAAGAATGGCCCAACCCAAGGGCATTGCATGGCATATATCCTGACAAAGTTGGTAAAATTGTATGATAAATGAAATGGAATGAAGATTTGTAATCGCCAATGAAGAACTGATACTCCGTCCTGCTTATATTATGCTTTATAAAGCCCACTCCTTGTAATGTTGAGAAAGGGGTCAAGGGCTTTACTACTGTAAATGGACACCTAATACAATTTAAATGATTTATGCTTACACAACCCAATTCATTACTCTTATATACACTTACGTGATCTACTGCAAGTATCTTTTGGGAGATGTAATAAGGCAATGTAAATGGCCACATTTTCCAAATTATACAAACTAAAAAATATTGCTATAATAATTATACCTACTATTTTAAAAATTAATGTTATTACAAAATATTGATTATTATAGTTAATAATGGTTATAACAAATGGAATAATAATAAAATAGCTAACATGGGCTAACTACTGGTTAGAATATTATTAGCATTATTGATATTGATTATAATAATTAATTATAATAATAACACATATGAAATATTAATACTGATTATCATTATTATTATTTATAACTATTATTATTACATTATTACTTATTAACTCTTATTATTTATAGTAGTTAGTAAATAAAGTAAAATAATATAATATAGGGTATTAGGAAGTAGTTGTGAATAGTTTGTGGTTAGGTTGGTCACATTGGTAATTAAAATTTTTAATTTTTTTTTCTTTTTTTTTCATTTTTCTATTGTGAAGTATATAAACCAGTGCACTAAAGATGTTCAAAGTGAAAGTGTCAATCAAGGGATGATTTAGTAAAAGATGATTAACCCTAAAAGTTGAGCCCAAAATAAAATAGGAACACTTTAAACCTATTTAACTAACATAGGCCTACCCACTTACCTTCTTAGGGTTGCATATTTTTACCTATTTATATAGATGCAACAACATTTATTGAACTTAAAGAGAAATATAAAATAAATAAATACGTAAAATTATTAAATATCAAATTACATTAAAATGTGCCTCATGTCACCAAAAAATGGACAATAGTAATCAACGTGACAATTTTTTTTTAATGTGACATGTATCATGATCTAAAACCATCTAAAATGGCTGATATCAATTTTTCAAGATTAAATAAAAATAATTTAAAAATATTTAAAAGTTGTCACATGGCAACATATCATTTGTTGTTAATATTGATCAAATTAAACATATGTTAGTTACAATTGACAATATGTATACAATTAGTCAAAAGATGAAAATGTATTATGTTGATTTTAATTTTCCATCAAAAGACCATGCCATTTGTAACTATGTTCACATGTGATTTGTCCAACACAATTAATGACATTTTAGTTGTAAATGTCAAATGCAACTAAAACTTAGTTGCAAGGACCAATCACAAAATTTCTTTTTTTAATGTTAATAATAATTTTTAATGATAATGTTTTTATAAAATAACTTACAACTGACACCAAAAAACATTCATAGTGTAAGAGATGTGAAATTTGAAAATTTTAGAAATTCCAGGTACATTTTAGTATCTCAAATTTCCAAAAGTTTAAACGACATGTAATGTATATGAAATATGAAGCAAAGTTGTAACTTATAATACAATAGACTAAACCTTATAATACTAATAGTTTTATTTATGATTTGAAATTATGATAATTTTCTAAGATGAAATGATAAATTTGCACACTTTTGAAAATACATATGTGTTCAACAATTTTTTAAAAAAAGTGATAAATTGAAACAACTCTAAACATGTTTAATAACAAGTTGCAAAAAGAAAAAACTTATTCAAAAAAACAATTCTATGAATTTTCAAAAGGAGTCCAAAAAGACTTGTAATCCTTCAATCTAGTAACTTGAGTGACTCCTTTCAATGCAATTGGGCCCATTTTGTGTTGAGATAACCTGTTTTGGTATGCCCTTTTCTATAAGTAAAGTTAGTGTTTAGGATTAATTAAATCCTAGTGCAAGTTGGCACTTGTTCTGCAATTATCTATTTTCAGTTTTAAAAAGAACTAAAAAATTACCATGTCATAATATTCTGGATATATAGTCTTGCTCTAAATATCACAATGATGGATTGCAAATTTAAAAAATTAGAACTTTGTTCATGCTAAATCAAGTTGCAAACTTAAAAAAATGAAAAAAAAAGTCTTAGACCTAAACCAGTTCAACCTAATATTGATGGAAGCTCAACCCCTTACGCTAATTAAACTCTTGGCAAGTTCCTTTCTCTAATTTTTTTCCATGGCAACACTTTGTGAAATTTGGACCAGTTGTAATTCTATTTGCCATCATGTTGTGTATGTTTATTTGTCATGTATGTTTGCAATGTAATGGTGCATTCACTCTTGGAACGAAGAAAAACTGGGAGTCATAGAATTTACTACATATTATGGACATGAAATTGAGGGATGTGATTATGCATTTGTGCAGCACATCAAGTTTGAAGCAATTTGAGGATACGACAATGTTCTTTAATGTGTTGTATGCTTGTATGTTAATATGGAAAGTGGATTTTTGCAGGCTTGGATACGTGACCTACTATTGCACATGGTCTCATGAAATTATTTTGAGTGCATAAGTGCAAAAGATGCTTGATCAAGTCCAACATTGTATGGATTTGAACCCAGTGCTTTTGGTGCCCGGCTTCTTAGGCTCCATCCACCATCCGTGAATCAGAACACCGGTTCGAAGGAGCGTGTCTGGATGCGCTTGTTCAACGCCGAACGTGAATTTCAGTCCAAGCTCTACTCCTTGTACAACCCCCAAACCGGTGCGGAATTCTGTGCAATTCCGTTCGAATTCTGTTCATGCTTGTCCAATTTGCTTCTAGACAAGTTTTCTTCGCCATGATCCTTTAGTGCCATTATAATATGCTTCTTCCGTGTGCTTGCTTTGCCGGCCTGAATTACAGTCCATGCTCACCTTTCAAAATCTGACGACCTTTCCGCAATTTTTCGGATTCACAGCAATTCATGGAGTTATATTGATGGCCTTTTGCGATGATTTTCTCCTTCACAAGAGGACCTTGTGCAATTCTATGTAATTTGCACGCTCCGCTGATGCTTGCAAGTGCCTTGTCTGTCAGGTTACCATATTATGCGATAAGCCAGTCCATTGATGCTCTTGTGGCCTCACACTAAGTAGGCAGGGAGTCCCGATTAGAGATCGGCTTATAGGAAATTATCAGCTTCACATTACAATTGTGTTGTACGTACCACCAGTAGGCCGTGTAGTCTGGCTTTCCATCAATAGAACAAGTGATTTTGCTTGTGTGCAGGCAAAGTAGACTCCCTTGATGAGAATACCACAATCGAGGTCAATACGGACTTTACAGCTGTGACATTCTGGATCCTGGTTTGGCAATGCAGTCTTTGACAAACAGACACTGAGGCTGGAGGTAGTAGCGAGTGCAGAGGTGTTATTGAAGTTTATCTATGTGCTCACTGTGTTATGTGGCAGCTCACCTACAATGGCATGGAAATACCTTTCCCATTAAATGTGGACATTGTAAACTGGGCAATCGAAACAAAAAGCATCCTCCAGACAGCAAAGCTTCCTGAAGGCATCAAGTTCTACAATGTTTTTGGCACATCATTTGACACTCCATTTCATGCCTGGTTTCATTTGCCTCCCTCCTTTTAGTGGCTGTCCTCTCCCTTCAATGCCTTGAGATGTTTGCGGATTCCTTCTGATCTTACGATTCTATGCAGAAGTTGTTGATTGGACGCTTGTGGGCATTTGATAGCTTGTGAATGATGGGTAACCTACACCCTTTAGCACCTACCAAATAGTCTCAGTCCTGTGTATTGAGATCCCTGGTACTTTGGATTGAGTGGCCAATTTCTAAATGTATAGTAGAACTTGCTGGAAACGTTATACAAGTGGATGATTTTGCACGGTGGGTAAACTTTACAACATCTGAGCAATGTTGCTATGACTTTGCAGCTATGGCCTGCAAGAAAACCCCATTGGCCAAGCTGGACCAAATTCTAAATACCAAGGTAAATATTTTTCCTCTGTGCACATGTCTACTGGGTATAACTGGAAGGAAACTAGGCCTATAGTGTTGCCAATGCTTTTCAGCTAAATACAGTATGTCCTAATACCATGTTATGTTCTAGATGAGCAAATTAAGCAAACCTTTTTGCAAGAAGAACATCCCATCCTTCTTTTCTGCCATCTTTCCATGCATTAGATTGACTCTCTTCTATTGAATGGATCACAGGCAGAGTTTGGCTGTGTGGATGGTGATGGGACTGTCCCACGTGAGTCAGCCATGGTAAGTGAGACATTCCTTCTGAATATTCAGAATTTAGTTGCTGTTTGCCATTCACAATGTGTCTCAGTTCTGGAATTCAATTTTAGTGATGTCCGGACAAGCCAGTGATATTGTCAACTGAAGAGAATTATTAGTCATAACAAATTTCTTGAGGCTTTGCTCTCCTTTGTGTGTAGGCTGATGGTTTAGTTGCTGAAGAAAGGCTAGAATTCCTGGTGATCATCATGGAATCCTCATGGATGAGCGCTTTTTCCAAGTTCTGAAGCATTGGTTGATGGCTGGAGACCCTGATCCATTCTATGATTCTTACACAGACTTTGTGATTCTACCATCCAAAGAGGTTGAGATTGAGGATGATAAGGAAAAGACTATTTCCATCGTTGGGTTATCACTTGACATGGATGAGATTCACACTGATCCTTCTCAGCACAGGGTCCATGTCCCCATTGTGTCAACAAGTACTGATTTCTGCTTCATATATCAATCTGATAATTTCTTAAGTCATACTTCAGGATAGTCAGGTTTTTCTGTCTGTTTACTTGCAAATCAGGATTTCCAGCATTTCTGCCAATTGGCTACAGTTGTTTAATCAAAATTCTGTTGTATTTCTTCTGAGGCCCCAGAACTACAGGTTCTTGTAAAGTTGATAATATTCATGTTAGTCTTAAATTTGGGTGCCATTTGGTTAGCAATGGATTATCAATTTCATCTCATTTGAGTGAGTTCTTCGTAGTTGGTTTTTGCAATGTTTTCTTTGTACAGAAGAAAATCAACAGCTAGAAGTCTGTTTTCCTTCAGGAACAGTTTTCTTAAAAGTCTACTAACAAAAAGTTGTTTAAGCAGGTTGAGGTTCATCAGGTGACATTGGAGCAGAACCACAGGCATATGCCAATCTGTGTCACCAGTCCTACCACGAAAATTAATCACATTGACACAGACTTAACCATTGGTGCTGTGGAGAGCGACAGACAAAATGGAGACAAAGGCAGCTCTAGACCCTAGACTTTAGCAACCTGAATTTGTGTGCATTATTATTCTGTGAATAACTAAACTCATCACTATTTTTGCTTTGTGCATTTCACTTACATTCATTACTCCTTACAGTAATTTTTTTGAACAAAAGACTATGACCATACTATTTTGAAACCCCTTTTAATGGTATTAGCACTTGCCATTATAAGAATGCCTTGGACATATTACCAAATGTGTGAATTGTATTCTATTTTTGTTGGTTTCTCCTCACAGGATAATATTTTGTCATTTTCTGTATGTATGTTTGTCTGTGTATGATTGGACCTAATATTGTTGAACGCTAATTTCTAATTAGCAGAACGATTTCCTACAGCTGGAATGCTAGTCAACAGATGTCTGAATTTCAAGGATATTACATGTAATTAAAACATCATTCTTCCACTATTGCACTTTTTTACTAAAAAGCTTGTTTTTACTTGGAGCCGTTAACCTCCTTAATTTTGTGTCAGCATAGGGCAGGTGTTTCAAAAAATGTAACTAGTTTCTGACCTCAGCGTTTCAACGTGTCACTTCCTCATTGGTTCAGAGGAGGGGGTTTATAGCACATAATTATCTCCCTTCTCTCCTGTAGTTTTTAGTCCAGACCAGAAATGAACACATCAAGAAGACTGGACACACAAAATTAAAAAATCAAGCATGCAGTCCAGAAACCAGTTATGCCTGGTAACCAGTGAGAGGAACTGGATTATCAAAAACAGTCTCAACATGAATGCACCAAGACTATTTCAATAAGCTGGCTCCTTACGCCAGCTACCTAATACATAATGTCTGAAGAAGTTGGCATTATGCTTTTTGAAACATCCACCCTCTATTATAGGAAACAAGTGAAACTAAAATTTCTCATGCTCTTTACGTCAGGTAAAGCTCACGGACTAAGGCTTTATCAAAATACGGAACAGACCTTTGACTCTTGGTAAAGCATCTGTCCATGGGCTTTACCTCACACAAAAGGACCCATGAAGTCCTAAGGTGCTAAATTTCATTCTATAAGTCATTCGTTAAAATGTTAATAGTTGAAACTCATATGACGTCTAGGGTAATGCATGAAAACTGAGGTGTTCTCAAAATAAGGGCCAGTGAAAAATCAACACAAGAAAAATATTATGACAACTCAATCTATGAACTCTAAAGTCTACAACTTGTAAATCCTAAGTCTATCAAAGCTAAAACTAAGTCTCAAGTCCATCAAAAAAATTCTCAAGTCCATCAAAACCTAAGTCCACAACCCAAAAAAATTCAAAATTCATCTAAAAAGAACTAACATCTTTCCAATGCAATGTAGCAACCGGATGTCTCCACAAAATCCACAATTGTTGCCACCTTTGGTGTTGATGCAACATTACAAGTGAAGTCCCATAACACGCATGAACACAAAACCAACTATGTTTTGACAAAAATGCCAACAAAAGCACATCAATTGAACTACATTCTTAGTATTTTCCAATGTTGAACCACTAATAAAAGCAAAACCATTAGCAAAACCAGGACCAAAAGTAAAAGCACTAAAAAACTTGCAATTTGCTAAAGGAGAAACACATTTGCCCATGTCAACAATGAAAATGATTATAATTGGGTAGTTCTGCAAGTTATTAAATAGATGACTAAAAGTAAAGTTCAAATTAACAACACCCGATGACACGGCCAAATATAGACTCCAGTCAATCCTTGTACTTGGGGAGTTCAATTTCAAACAACTCATCAAAAACATTGTCATCCAATTCAACAACATTGAAGGAATTAATGGCAATTCTTTAGCAACATATCCAAAAACAATAGAACTCAGACTAGCAATACTTCTAAGAACAATAAAACTTAGACCATCAACAACTCCTAAACAATAGTAATTAGACCACCAACAAATCAAGAATAGGAACAAAACATTCAAAAACAAGAAAATGACCACCAAATGTTTGTTCTTCGCATTCAAGTTTTTGTAGTAAAAAACCATCACAAAAAACAATTGCATAATGAATAGAAAATCAACTACCTAAACACACAAACAATCAACTTGCCTTAACATTTTCAATTGCAATTCACTTGAACCTTCTAAAATCAACTTTCTCGTCATTCAATGTTTCGACATAACATAGAAATTAACCAATTTTTATTTCACTACTTATAATACATTATAAAGCTTTGTCGCGCAAATGTTTATCAATTTGATTATACTCACCAACCAAAAACCAAAACCAATGCAAAGCAAAAATAAACTTGAAATAAATTGAAAATTGAAATAAATTGTAGCAAACAAAACTTGCAATAAATAAAAATTTGCAAAAATTATAGCAAAAAAAATATTTCAAAAAACAAACAAACTCAAAACAAAACAAAAAACATTTACTTCGCAACAGAAATATTTAGGCCTTTATGGCCTGTCAATTCCATTCCATATTCTTGTGGCATCAATGCTTTTTCCTTAAACCTTAAACCCTAAACCCATAAAAATGTCAATGACATCAGGTATACGGCAATTAACAACAGATGAATGCTTATTTGTAAAACATCTTGTGATGTTGATCCACCAATTTTTGGACATTCATTAGCAAAATCTTAATACCATAGGCAAATTCAAAATAGAAAACTCCTTGAAATCCACAAATTCTTTGAGTTCTTAACAACCACAAATGAAAAATTACACATACAAAAATAACCACAACACAAATTCAACCTTGTTGGTGTTGTTGGTTAACACATGTCTTACATCAACATCCTTTTTTCCTCATCAATAGACAAAACATCAAAGTTTTTAATGATCTTACCAAGGCTTACACCATAAGCACATAAAGCTGTTGGGTGAAAACACACTACAATGACCCCCTTTGGGGTCACATTGTATTATTTTCTAAATATGTGCACGTTTGAATGTATTCCACTTTAAACTTTTGAAAGATTTTGACAATATTTTTGCATATTATGTTAAAACATAAACTAGGCAAGATATTTTTTTTAAAAATATTTCATTTCATTTTATAAAGTGGGAGATCGAAATATATTTGTGATAACGAATGTAATGTACCTATGTACTTAAAAACACAAATATACTCCTAAAATAATTTAAATGAATTTTAATGTTTATGAAAGTAGAAGGTATATTGACCCATGTCATTTCACATACTATGAACCATGTTTGGATACCATGTCATTAATTTGAATTTTTTCATCTCAAGAAATGAGTTTTTCCAACAAAGATGCAATAAATGTGTGGTAAATTGAAAATTTGACAAGGAATCACATCCACATAGAAGATAACAAGCATAGCTAGATGGGCAATTTTTAAAATTTCATTAAATTGATTATTTTAATGACACATGAAACCCTAAAGTTAGTGCAATCAAATCAAGATTGTGGTAATGTTACCAATGTATATTATAAATAACTCATGGATCTTTCAATATAAATAATGGAAAGTTATTTTTAAAAAAAAAATAATATTACATAACATTAATTTTGTAAAAACATTTACTATAGGGCCCAAAAACCAAAATTGATACCTAAAATTAAATGTACAATGCTTTTGGAACATTTATAATGTATGTACTGTAATGCTAGACCCAAATTGCCCCAAAGGGAGTCATTGTAGTGTGCTTTAACCTTGTTTCATCACCAACCAATTTAACACATCAAGATTTAACATAATAAAAATCTTGAAAAACATTACAAATGTTTTTCCAATTTCAACAATGTGTTGCCCTTGTCTCTCCCTTATCAACCATTGAATCATTCTAATCAATGTTAATATGCTACATCACAAATCAAAAGAATTAAAACATAATTAATGCATTAGGTACCCAAATTGAAAATCATAATTATGTTCAATTGTAAATTTCCACAAGCAAAGACACATAACACAAAAACAACAAACATACACATAATTAAACAAGAAAATACTTTAATGTAATAAAGAAAGTCAACAGATGACAAAATTTGCTTAATGTTAAGCTTTTAAACTTTTAGCATTTTGGAAAAACCCTCACAAAATAATGAATCAACCACATTTTATTTTTTATGTAGTAAGAAAAAAAAACATCACAAGCATATTTAGAATTTCATTTAGAACTACAAAAGAAACAACATAACCTATAAAGTAAGATAATAAAAACATACATTGCAATAAATACACATAAATAAATAGAAAATTACAAAACTGTATTCAAGGATTTATAACTTGTTGGGAGGTATAAGCTACCATCATTCTTTGCAATTTAAGGAATGAACATGAACAAACATGTCCTCCAACTCCATCATAGTTTGTTCATTTTTTGCCAAATATGTAATGGAGTTTTTGGTGTCAAAACCTGAAAATTCCCACCACTCATCAAATGCATTTTTGGCCCACATCTTAACATGTATGCTTGTTCTTTGACCACCCTTATTGACATTTTGCAACTTCTTTTCAACAACATTTAAAATTGACATTTTGCGCATGTATCATTAGCATAAAAAATAGTAATATCATGAACACAAAATGTATCATTGTCAACATCAACAATTTTATTTTTAGGCTCGATAAGAACTTCATCAAAATTTGTTGGAACTACAAGGCACAATATACTAAAAAGAACACTAGAAACATCAAAATCCTCAAAAAAAAAGGGGGGGGGGGGGGGGGGTGGTTGTATAAATTGCAAAAAGACCAAGATCAACATCAACAACACATGAATCAAGGGATTGTAAGTCATTAATAACAGCAAGTGGTTGCAAAAAATGAGAGTTACCATGTGATCATCCATCTTTTCCAATAAAGTTGTTGTCTTTGCAAATTTTGCACTAGAGCTATGTTATTTTTTGTAATAGTTTGAAATATGCCTTGAATATTATCTTGAATTTTTTTCTTCATTTTTCTAACAAAATCCAAAATGACCATTGCACCTTTTTCAAAAATGTCCTCATTTTGGTTGCTAACATCAAATGCTTTTGAACTTGTGGTTAAAGTTTACACAACCTTGGTGAATTGACCTTTGTGGTGGTTCCAATGATCCATAGCCTCATAAAAATTTCCTCCATGTTGATTGTTTTCAAACACTTCATTTGTAATCTTTTCAAGTTTGTAGTTTTTCAAGATAGTCATATTGTTTTCTTACAAGGGTGCAATTGACTAATAGCAGCCACTAGTGCCCCTTTACATGATTGCTTTTGGTGAAATACTTTCAGAAAAAGTCTTCAAACAAGTCTTCAAAAAAGTCTTCTAAAATATTTTTTATAAATTATTTATTTAATTTTTAATTTTTTTCAAAAATATGTTATTTTCTTGAAGTTTTCCAAGTCCATTTACAAGTCATTTTACTATTTAAAAGTAGTGGTTATAAGTCCTTTGACATTACTTTTGAAAATCCAAATGTTAATGAAATAATTTCATATTTTAAACATTTATAAAATAAGATATTTTTGATAATGTGCAAAATTTTAACTTAGTTTCAAGTTTAAATTATTTTTAAAAAAATTTGTGTAAAATACATAAAATTAAATAGTGGTTATGATTGCTTTTGGCTCCTATTAGCATGATTACATTGACAAGCATAAGTTAATTTCAAAAAGCCCATAATGGTTGCTACCATGTGGCAATGTAACTAGTGTTGGACATTTACACCTACACCACACAAAAGGAAAATAAGAAATTGAAACCAAGACTGAAATTGCAATAAGGAATTGAATTCAAGGTTTGAAATTGAAATAAAAACTTGAAATAAAAACAATTAGAACTTCAATGCACCTTGTTTTCCAACATTTTTCACAAAATCCTCATCCATATCTCCATGATTAGATATCAAAGTTTCCACATCAATTGGAACCCAATTTTTCCTACCCTCATCTTCTTTTACCCTTTCATCAACTCCATTTTCTTCTTCTAAGTCTTTCAAAACAATTTTTTTAAAATTTTGACACCCACGGCCTTTAGTACTACCATGTCCCTTACTTTTCTTAAAGGAAACAATAAAAATCTCGTCATTTGAGTACACCTTTTGCTTCCCTTTTCCCTTGCTTAGGTCATTACAAAGTATTAAAAAAACTTTTTATCACGTATGGAGAAAACCCTTCACCACAAATACCTTGTGATGGTGTCCCTTCACCATTTTTTGCAAGTGTATATTCTTCAATTTTTCAAAGAAAATGGAAAGGCACTTGAGAGGAAGAGAAAAGATGAAAATACACTTGAAAAGAAGAAGCAAAACAATGTCACCCCTAGAGTTAGCTTGGTCTAGACCCTAGAAAAACAATGTTATGTTTGGAAACAATGTTTCTTGTTGGATGAACCCAAAAATTTCCCTCCATTTTCCATGCCACATGAAATCCACCTAGAATAAGAACCTTAATGGGCTTGGGCTTGTATCTTAAGGGAAGTTGAACCAATAAAATTTACCAACCAATAAAAATGCTCCAAAAATAGCCCAACTTTTGGATGGCCCATAGTTTAAAGTGCCCTTTAGACCCTTCTCCTACATAAAGAGTTAGATTGATTTTTTTTCCGATTTTTTTTTAAAATTTATTTTAGTTTTTAAAAAAAATCTTTTGCCTAAAACTTTGTCTTTGGTTGTCACATTCAACAGTTTCATTGTCTTCATCAAGTTTGACATCCTCTTTTGGTGATATTGCTATCTTCATTTAACTTGAGCTTATTTTTTAGTGTCAATAGTTTTTTTCAACATTTCATCATTGTTTTTAAAAGGTTTATATTTTTGCACTTTCATCATTTCTTCTAGAAATTTGCCTATATTTCATGAAAGTTCTAGAATATGCAACATATATTTCTTGTGTAATTTTGTTGTTGTATGTTGAAATAATATTCATCCATTGTTCTATTTGTTTTCTTTGTTTAACAATGGAAATTATTGTATCCTTTTGTTACTTTGTAAAGTTGTTTTCTTGTCTTTTTTAAAAACTTATTTGCATGTCTTGGTCTTGTTGCAAGTTGCATTGTATCATCTTGTTTTTTGCTTTGTTTTTGTTTTTGTAGGTTGACGCCACTATCATCATCATTGTTCTACATTTTTATTATATTATTTTTATGGCTATAGAAAGAATGTTTATGTCCATTGTTATAATTTATCGAAATAACAATTGTCATCATGATTGTTAATTTTTTTTTTCATGGCAATAGAAGCATCGTGTTTTTTTATTTCTCGTTTTTATTTTTGGCAATTACATTGTCTTTATTCAGCTTAAACTATCTTTTGGCATCAAGTTTTTCTTTCAATGTTTCATCATTGCTTCTAGAAGGTTTTTTTCATTTCATTAATTTTTTTAGAATCTATGTATATTTCTTATGTAGTTTTGTTGTTGGAGGTTGACATAATAGTGCACATTTTGTTTGTTTGTTTATTTGTTTTGTTTTATGATGGAATTATCATATCCTTGTGGTGTTCTTTAATTATTTAATTTTTTGGCCTGGTTGTATGTGTCATTGTTGTTTGTAAATTGTCTAACATCATTTGTGATTTTTTTGTCTTATTTATTTTGTGTAGATGTGTTTCTCATTTTTTTTTAGTTGTGCATTATTATGTTCGCTTTGATTATTTTGCAACTTATTCTGTGTCCATTTTGGTGTTGCTTTTGGTGTAACTTTTGGTGTTTTTACAATAACTTTCATGGATTTGCATTAAGGTTGTTTTTTTTTACTTTTTATTTTTTCTTTCTATGTTTTTTGTGGTTTTGTTTTATTTTTTATAATGTCTTCCATTGACAAACCTATGGACATCAAAGAAGCCTTGCAAAAATGTTGATCATACCATTGAAAGATCAATGAAATCTTGCCCTAAATGTAAGTAATATTAATTAATCAAATGTTCACTCTTCTTGTTCAATTGATTTTGTAGTCTTGTGATCAATCCCTATAATTCTTGATTATAATGTTGTTGATCATGGTGCCATGTGGGCTAATGATGCTTTAAAGCTTTTGATATCGGGAGTCTCACATTTTATCTTTGTGACTTTCATACATTGAGGCTTCTACCACATCTATCATGATTTTTAATCAGCTAGTCCTAATAATGACAATCTTCATTTTGCACATTAAAATTCTTTAAAAATCTTCATTTAGCACCTTGTCATAACATTCGTCGGCGTGAATTTTGACGAATTTTAACGAATTTTGACGAATTTTAATGAATTTTATGGAGATCTTTGTGCTTCCATAACATTCTCGCACCAAGAATGTCATAACTATGCACCTAGTATTGAAGCTCTTCATTAAAAGATGAAGATTCAAGATTATAATTTCTTTGCAAGCTTGCTTGATACAAAGTTTTAACAATTTGTAAATGGCTTATGGTACTTTTTTGAAAAAACTCCTTTTCAACTTCTTCCTATTGTTTCTTTGATGTACCTTGGTTAGGACTCTCCAAATCAAGTTCTTTTGGGTTCAATTCATAAGATAGACTAGATTCTTGTTACAATTTGGGATTTCCCAACGATTTCATGTCTTGTATGGCTTGTTCCACAATGTGGTACACATCAATTTCCTTCAAATTTCCAAAATCTTTCTCTTTCATTTGTTCCATTTCATAAGTTATCTTTTTCACCCATTGCATATTGAAATTGTCCTTGTGGATAAATACACAAATTTATTAAAGATAAACAAGTGATGATGAGGTTTGGGACATGTCTCAAAGGTGTGTCAGCCTTTTTAAGTAAAATTCTCCACCTCCCTTTCAACATGCTAAAAGCCCTTTCAATAACCATCCATGTATTTGATTGTATGAAGTTCCAATGCATTTTCTCCTGCGATAATTCACTATTTCCACCTTGAAAGACACCAAAACCAATGCCAAACTAGGTATGTTGCATCCCCAATTAGTTCATAATGCAAAAACTTTCCTTTCACCAAACGTTTGCCAATGTTAGTTCTTAGGAATGAAGCCCAATCATGCATGCTTCTTGCTTAACCAAAATCATAGTCCCAAAATTTGCATTCAACATCACAAATCCCTTGTAATAAGCATGTGTAAAATCCTTTTCTACAATGATAAGATGCATGTTTTGTAAAAGGAGCAATAATTGGAATATGGGTGCCATCAATGGCTTCAATGGTGTATGGAATATGATGTAAAACAACAAATTCTAAAATCGTTTGCTTAATCCTTATAATTGTTGGTTTCATGAAGACAATGAGTTTCAAATGTCTAGAAACTTATTCACAAAATTCTCAAACTATGATGGATGTTGTACTTTTAGCAATCCCATACACCTCACCAACCATTTGTAAAGAATTTCCACTACCAAGGTGAACTAAAGCAACAACAACCCGGTCCCAAGGGAATTACTAATTTGAAATGGGTGTTTTTGTGTTGCAAAGATGCACTCAATTTTTGACACAAAAACTCACAAGTACAAAAGTTCAACTTGGTGTGTTATTAAATCTCTTCAAAGTATGAACCCATGAACTACTTTTGCATAAAGCTTTCAATTTGATCATATTTCCACAACATGTGTATGCAAGGAATGAGCTTTCTCATTTGTTGACTGAAAACATAAAACATTGTTTTGACATCTTCATGTTGTTGCATCATTTGTTGTTGTAAAACTATGACACGAAATATTACTAATTGAAACGCCATACAAACTAGCAAACAACACACCATTTGATGATTTAAAGCCATGGTGCTCAATAGATGCTAAAAAAACAAGGAAAAAAAATAGGGTGTACAAGAGTGAAAAAAAATTCTTTATAACATGAAACGATAAGATAGGTGTAGATTTTGGGCCAAGTTCCTTTTACACACATTTAAAAAATTGGTCCCACAAACAACTTTTTTGAGCCCATGCCATGGGTGAACTTTCTATAATTTTAGCACAATGTTTTGTTGGGACAACATTATAGTCTAAAGTGCCCTTAAATGTAAACCCTTTCAGAACCCCTTGGCTTATAGGGCTCAAGATGACACCTCAAATTTTAAAAGGGTTTTAAATTTAGACCTTTTTCCTATATGTAAAACACTTGTTGCAATTTTTTTGTTTGTATATTTTGGTCTCTTACTGAGCTGAAAAATTCTTGTTTGTTGATGTCACAGGAATAATAACTTATGCAATTTGAAAGACACTCTCCAACTTGTTAGAATAACTTCCACTAAGTCAGGTGGAAGTTACCTACCAGCTTGTCCCTTATCACTATCCTTGCAACGCTTTATGTAGGAAAAATGTCTATCGCCAGACCCTTTTAAATTTTCAAATCTGAAAGAGTTTCTTAATAGACCCTTCTCCTATGCAAAACACCTAACAAGGGGGAAAAGAGGGAACATGTCTATTGGTTTCAGTTCCACACATAAATGCAACAGGGAATTCATTTCTGAGTTTGGTTATTTAAAAAATTTCCATTTCACTTTTAAAAATTGGACCCAGTTTTCACTTGATTCTTATTAACCAAGATTGGTGCTTCTAACCTGCTGAAGCTGGTACCCACCCAACACTGATCCTTTCCCTACAGATGCATCACTTCCGAGCAATGTTTCAATACAGTCCACAAAACAAAATGGACAACAAACAAGAATAACAAGCCCATTGGTGGAGGACATACCTAAATTGCAGGGCTGAACTCAGGGCCACTTTAGATGAGGGTCCAAAGTCCAGGGTTCAATGAAGTAGAGCAATCCTATTGGATGAGAGCCATTAATTGGACCCACTTCGTTTAGATTAGGTTCCAAGACGAAAAAGTGGCAAAATTGAGGCTAAACCTACGTGGCACCGTTTTGGATGGAAAATCAATTGGTTCAGACCCCAAAAAAGAGCTAAAAAAAGGAGAACTCATGATTTAAAGAACCAAGATGCAATCTAGGGTTTAGGGTCCAACTCAAGGGTTCAGTTTACTTCAAATGGGTCCAAATTGATTCCTAGGAATTTGGTCCCTGGACCTCCATCTACAGTGGGCCTTAGCTACCACCTCATCCTTAGGCACCGTGGGAATATGCCCACCCTGAGCTTTTTACCCTGTAAATACGAACACAGAGAGTTCTCCTGCAAATCTAGGTTGTGTTCACACGAACCAAAAGCCATGCGCTCAGGCAGAGAGACATTGAGCAACTAGCTGCTTCTTGTTCCCGTTGTGCTAATAGCTCTCGTAGTGAAAAGTCCGTGCCCAGGATGGATGACAGATTGTAAGTGAACATAAAAAGGAGCGTGTGGAACGTTACGGGAACAGCACATGAAAACGTGAACCAGGGGCGAGGACCATGACCAGGACGAGGAAGAAGACGCGGACGACTGTCGCGCCCTGCCGTGCACCACCGTCTGCATCGTTGCTTGTGCCCGCTGATTCCGCTTCGCTTAGTTTGCTTGCTTCCACTAGTTTATCTTCTTCTGCCGTCTTCTTCTTCCGCTACTTGCTGTGGTTTGGTTTAAGCAGGAGAAAGGAAAACGGCCGTTTGTTTGTCGTCTCGTTGAGTGACTTGTTTGCTTAACTCGTTAGTTAGGGACGCTGTCTTGCACGGCTTTGTTGAAGCGGTGGTGTGCGGAGATTTGAACAGGGAGATTAGGTTTCGGAACCCTAGGTTTTGCTTTCATTTTTCCAATTCCTAGTACAGACGAAAGCGGAAGGGGCAAGGGGTGGCAGCCTTTGGGAGGGCAAAATCCGAGAGGTTCGGTCCCTCGGGAAGTAGTCATGAAGTTCAGGTCAGTGAGGGACATAATTGTGAATTTGGAGGATTGGTGGCCGTGGCATTTCTCGGGAGATAATGATGAGAAGGAGAAAGTTGACATGAATTTGAACCCCGTGCTTCTGGTGCCCGGCATCGGAGGCTCCATCTTGAATGCCGTGAATAAGAACGGCCGTAAGGAGCGGATCTGGGTTCGCTTGTTCGAGGCCGACCATGAGTTTCGGACCAAACTCTACTCCTTCTACAACCCTGAAACAGGTACGATTCTCTCTGCAATTTGTCGAATTCCCTGCAATTCACCGAGTTATTCCTTTGCTCTTCGTGTAAATTCTATATAATATGCAGGGTCGGGTGATGCATGCAGGTGCTTTGTCTGTCTGGTTACCATATGCAAGAGCCAGTCCATTGATGCTCTTGTGGCCTCACTCTAAGTCAGAACTAGGCAGGGATTTCCAGTTGGAAGAGGCTAGGGTTTGCTTGACGTTGTTGCACATGATGTACCAGGAGGCCATGTATTCTGGTTTTCCATCAATTGAACAAGTGGTGTTGCTTATGTGCAGGTAGAACAGACTCTCTTGATGAGAATACCACAATCGAGGTCCCTGAAGATCGACACGGACTTCACAGCTGTGATATTCTTGATCCAGATGTGGTATCATATCTATTTCCCTTCTCATCGATGTCCCAGCTTCCATTTTATGTTATACAGCAATTCTGACCTGCTGTTGAAATGCTGAGCTTGTATCCTAAGGAAGATTATACGTGTGAATGGCAGCTTTTGCGGCTGGACTCTGTGTACTATTTCCATGATCTTATCAAGCAGATGAAGGGATGGGGCTACCAGGAGGGTTCAACTTTGTTTGGCTTTGGTTATGATTTTCGGCAAAGCAACAGGTGTGCAGTTTCACAACTTTGAGAGGAACTTCAAATTTATACTTTTGTCTGTGTGAAATTTATTCTTGATTTCTGTGCTACAGGCTCCCAGAGCACATGGAGAGGTTGAGGAAAAAGTTGGAGACCATATTTGAAGCATCAGGACGCAAGAAAGTGGACATAGTTTCACATTCCATGGGTGGGCTTCTTGTCAAGTCATTTCTGGCCCTGCACCATGAGGTGAAGATCTCTTTCGCCTTGCAATCCAGGAGATAGATGAGAGTTTGAACTGACCCGGGAATAGAGCATGAGAAGCTCACATTAAACTTGGCCGGTGTTTGGCAGCCCCATGCCTTTCAAACGGTTGGGTGCTACATATGAATGGCGAGTTTGAATGTATTTCCATTCTTAGTTCTGTGGAATATTTGTGCATCAAGAGTTCTGCTTTTGTAGCCTGCAAGTTTCAGCCTTCACCCACTTTGGTTTGTCTTTTTCATGTCCATCCCAGCTTTGCCATCAGAAGTAGGGAGTTTTACTGCACTAAGTTTCAGTTTGTTAACTTGGTGTGGGACAGATTTTTGAGAAGTATGTGCATTCATGGATAGCTGTGACAGCTCCGTTCGAAGGTAAGGAGATTCATCCTTCTTCTACTGCTGTTATGATATGACAGAAGAGCTGGAAATGAGAGAAGGTCAGTATACATTGTCTAATTGCATTGTTCACTCTTCTGCTTTTGTTAACAGTTCTTTATCCCTAAATGGACAGGTGCTCCAGGCTTCATCATGGATAGCCTGTTGACTGGGGTTGAGTTTATCAAGGGCTGGCAACGAGAACTTTTTGTTGCCAAGTGGAGTATGCATCAGCTTGTATGAATCTTTATTCTTGTTCTTTATCCCCTTATCCTCTCAGGGTCATGGTAATCCACCCTGAATGATCATGTGAAAAATGTGAAAAAGATTGCACTTAATTGAACTTATTTTTTTATTATTCTGCATTGAAATAGACTGATACCAGTGCTGTCATTAAAGGATATGTTTAGAGTACAGGAGACCCCAAATACTACCCTCTACGTAGGCCTTGCATTGGGCTTAGATGCTTAAATGTACAGGCATGAGCTAAAAATGGAATGCAGTTTACCTCCACAAGCTATTCAAGTATGCTCTGACAGTTACAGAATGTAATAGCTTGTGCATAACTATGCAATAACTATTCAATAGCGATCCATGTAACTGTCAGAGCATCTCATGAATAACTACACACAAGCTATTCATGATGAAGTGACAGTCTGACACTTTGTTAGCAACACTCATAAGATTATGACTGCATTCATGGTTACAGAGTTCTCTTTGGAATCCCATGGATATTTTTACAGGTGATTCCTCAGGAAAAGTGGATGGAGCAAGCCAATTTCATGATCCCCTTCTGTGTCCAGATTTATAACACCTGATGACTGAAGGGTCTTTTGCTCCCTTCGGTTGGTTGTAGATGGCAGTTGGATTATGTGCTTGCTTGATATTAATGCCAATTTAAGTCTTGTCTTGTTCTCATTTTCTGTTGATGCAATTTGCAGTTGATAGAGTGCCCATCAGTGTATGAGCTGATGGCTTGGCCTCACTTCAACTGGAGTACACCTCCAGAGCTGAGACTTTGGCGTAAACAGTCAGAGGAAAATGGGAAGGAGAATGTGCTGATGGAAGCATATGGGCCCAAGAACCACATTGAAATAATGTTAGCTGCTCTTGAAGAGAATAAGGTACAACTTATTTTCCAAACTCTCTTCTCAGTGAAGTGTCTCATATGAATAGCCCGAGTTGCTCAAGGTAGATTATAGAATCTCTTGCTGTCTCAAACATGCTTCACAAACCCATTGGGATAATTGCAATGTGACCTCTGCGATATGTTCTACAAAGCAAGCTGGGACTCAAATTTGTGTCTAGGTCTGCAACTGCAGGCCTTCATTGCACAATACAAGAATGGGTTTAGAGTAGAATCTGAGGCGGAGGCATAAGTTAGTGTCTGGAGATTTATTAGTGAAGTTTATTTTTGAGCTCTCTGTATTCTATGGCAGCTCACCTACAATGGCTCAGAAATACCTCTGCCATTCAATGTGGACATTGTAAACTGGGCAATTGAAACAAAAAGAATCCTCCAGACAGCAAAGCTTCCTGAAGGTGTCAAGTTCTACAATCTTTTTGGCACATCATTTGACACTCCATTTCATGCCTGGTTTTACTTCTCCCCCTCTTTTTGGTGGCAATTTTTTCTTTCCTTTTGGTCAATTGAGATGATTGGGGCTTCTTTGGATGCTAAAATCCTCTACAGAAGTTGTTAATTGGACACTAGTGGGCATTTGGTAGCCTGGGAAACAATGTATTTACAGGTTGTCTTTTGGGTATCTCTGTGCAAGCTATGCTTTGGCACTTATCAAAATAGTCTCAGGCCTGTGTATAGAAATCCTTGGTACTTTGGATTGGGTGGTCAGCTTTTAATTGTATCTTATCATAGAACTTGGCTGCAAACTTGATGTTGCTGCTGAAGTGGATGATTTTGCATGGTGAGTATACATTACAATATCTGAGGGCTGTTTGACTATGACATTGCAGCTATGGGAGTGAGAAAACCCCATTGGCAAAGTTTGATCAGATTCTACATACTGAGGTATTTTCTCACTTTCGCATGTCTGCTGGACATAACTGGAAGGAAATTAATGCCAAATTTTCTTTTTGGCTGAATAAGTTTTCTCCTAATACCATGTTAATATGTTCCAGATGACCATATTAGATGAACCCTTCTGCTGGGTTAAGGGTTTAGGGTTGTACTGAATCGACTCTCTTCTGTTGAATGTATCACAGGCCAAGTTCTACTGTGTGGATGGTGATGGGACTGTCCCATGTGAGTCAGCCATGGTATGTAAGACATTATTTCTGTATATTCAGAATTTTGTTGCTGTTTGCCATTCACAATGTGTGGACTGGTTTTTTCTCAGCCCTTGAGTTGAATTGTAGTGAAGCCTGCACAAGGCAGTAATGTTGTCAACTGAAGAGAATTCTTAGTCGTAACAAATTTCATGAGATGTCGCTCTCCTGTGTGTGCAGGCTGATGGTCTAGATGCTGAGGAAAGGCTAGGAATTCCTGGTGATCATCGAGGAATCCTCATGGATGAGCGCTTTTTCCGGGTTATGAAGCATTGGTTGAAGGCTGGAGATCCTGATCCTTTCTACAATCCCTACACAGACTTTGTCATTCTACCAGCCAAAGAGTTTGAGATCGAGGATCACAAGGAAGAGACTATTTCCATGACTGGATCATCACTTGACATGGATGATCACACTGGTGCTTCTCAGCAAGGGGTCTATATTGCCACTGTGTCAACAGGTACTGCTTCATACTTCAATGTGATAGTTTCTTTAGTCATACTCAGGATAGTCAGGTTTCACTGTCTATTTCTTTGCAAACCACGATTCCCAGGGCTTCTGTCACTTAGTTCTTGTTTAATTATAGTTCTGTCTCTTCTGTTTCCTTTTTTCTGAGCTCCACAACATACTTAATTGATCTCTTGTAAGTTCAAAATGTCCATATGTGTATTTTGATTTAGTTGGATTTCAGCAATGGAATTTTTTTTTTAATTCTCATTTTTGTGAGTTCTCTCGTAGTTAGTCTTGGCAATGTTTTCTTTGTAGAGAAGAAAATCAACAGCCAGGAATCTGTTTATTTGCGGGTGTCTCTAGTAACACAAAGTTATTTTTGCAGGTTCAGGTTCATCAGGTGATATTCGAGCTGAAGCGCATGCACATGTCAATATCCATCACAAGCCAGACCATGAGGATCAATCACGGTTTGATGTGTCAACCATTGGTGTTGCGGAAGGACAAGATAAGGAGGAGACAAAGGCTGCTCTAGACTTGGTTATGGCAGCTGCAGCAGAGGAGGCCAAGGCTGCAAACACAGATGGAAGAAAGATTGTTTTAGACAAGGTTCTCTACCACAAGAAATAACTGGAATCTGGGCAGGAGATTGCAGGTCCTGGAGTGATGTACTTGACTTTTGCTCTACATATGCTCTAAACAGTTCCTCATCCATTTGGAAACTTGCTCATCAAATCATGCCTGGGTAGTGCTGGTGGAAGCGGGTGCATGTGACTTCTCAATATATTGACAGCCCCTCCACATATCAAGCATTCTCGATTTATCTAGCTGAAAGATTAGATAGGTTTTGGCAATTACTATCCTTCAGGTGCTATTGGCTGTGAAGGTTGGTCCCCAGTTGCTTTGTATATACATAAAAGAGTAAGCAAATTGGTCACAGTATAGTCTGAAGGATTGTTTCTTTGTATGTCAAGACATATAAAGAACGTGCTTTTGTGACCATGACTTATTTCAGTGGGCAGACAATGATTTGAATAGGGCCTGCCAACCACAAGCTAGTTGCATGTGTATATAGAAAATCCTTGATTACCACCTCAATAACGAACCTCCAGGCAACAGTGGAGGATTGGCCCTGCCATGTAAATTAGACACTAAGCTTTTGCTGCTTTGACTTTTCTGTACACATTGTTGGAATAAAAGGCAATTGTATTTGACAGCCACCAGGCCTGGATTTCAATGTGATTGATGCAGTGGCTTCTTTGTATTTTGCCAAAGTAATCTTTTGTAGTGAAATTCTACAGTTGGTTCCTTCAGATAGTGAGAGCTTCAGACGAGTGTGGTCATATGGAGTCCAGAGGAGTTGTTCCAAGCTTGTGATTCCAGTACATCAAATTTGGGATCTGCAGGTGACAGGCACAATTCATATCTGTGGAAGCTTCAGGTGAATGTCTTAAGAGACATCTTAGCTCTGTTCTCTTTTGTGGTAGTTAGTGAACAAAAGCCTTGAGTGAGTGGATGGTCATAGAATGTTCTCAGAGTGCAGTGAACATTTCCTTATAATGTTTCTTTCTATGGTGAATTTGTTTTCAATCCCTAAGATTTTGGTCTAGTGTACTAAGCAACAGAGATCATTCTATTTGCAGGAGAAATGAGTCAAAGATTGCCAAATTGTTTGATCTTGGAACTTCTTGGCTCTTGCTATGGGGTCACTCTGTATAGGAATTGGTATCATCATTCCAAGAAAAAATTTCTAATTCCTCAGGACTTCATGGCTTATAGCTCGAGTGCGAGACAGTCAATCTGCTGAGCTGTGCTCAAAAGGATTGTTTTTCAAGGAGGTGCGAATCAACACAAGTGCTCAAAGCAAATTCAATGCAGGTACATATCCAACATTTTTGCCTTCGAAGTCTTGAAGTTCAGGCCGTGTTTGAAGTGGACTCCTCAGTTGCTTTTTGTCAATCATTCTGTCTCTCATGTTGGTCTATTCTCATGTAGAACCAATGTTTTTGAACGTGAATTTCCTGATGAGCAGTCTAGAGCAAGCACTGATTTTTGTATTCTTCTGAATGCTCAGTGACAGATATCTGAATTCCGAATCAACAACCCAAGCAAAGTGGAAACCTTCTCAAAATATAGGACTTCCCAATACTGTACCACTGTATTTGTAGGCATGACTAACTGCACCTTCCCTGATCATTGGGCTGGAGATGCTCTGGTTTTCAATGCTGGTCAATGTCATGACTCAGTCTTGCCCTTGCTTCTGAAACTGAAGCTCTGGGCACATATTTTTGTTGAATTCTTTGCTCAAAATTTTGAGGAGACTATTATTTTCCACCCAGCATCAGGAGCTGATGAAGTCTGCGGGGAGTAATAGTATCTAGCTGCTACCATTTATAGTGGAGATGATATATATTCTGATACTTTGTGAGAATGATAAGGTCATAAGCAGACTCTTTCTTGTCATGTTTGCTGTGGTATGATTTGGTTGGAAGGGGCATAATGATTACCTTCAATGTGCTATTGTGGGGTTTTCTCTACAATCTCAGAGATATTGGTTTTCAGTGATAGAATAAAGTCTCTTTTGCAGCATAAACCATTGTGGACTCTGGCAATCCTTTACTGATGTTGAGACAGTTTGCAACTCTAAACTTTATAATGCACCCAGAGTCTGACAAAGAAAATTGTATCCAGCTAGCCGAGTTTCAAAATGAATAATTGTTTCAATCTATACTGTAATGTTGAGACCTGCTTAATTTCAGTTTTGATGCCTTCAGCCTCTCATGTACACTCTGACAGTTACATGAGATATTGTTTATGACCTGATTGGCTTGTTGCACAATGAAGTCTGGTTTAGCTGAAGCTATCAATACTGTGCAGATCATATTGGGAAACTTGTACTGGAGCTGAGCACTAACAATTTTTTCCCCACTGGTTTAGTTTTTCTTCCTAAGCGGAGCTTGATCATCATTTCATGATCCTTCCAAGCTTAACAACATTTCAAGCTTTGTTTCAGGGAAGTAGTTGATCAAACCTATCTACCTTTTCTGTATTTCTTAGTTATACCTGCATGACTATCTTATGTCTAACTTTCTCTTCTGTGTAATAGAATGATCCCAGGGAATTCGGCCCAAGAATTTGCAGTATCTGTCTGCAGGCCACAGAAATTCGACTGCATTGCTCGGCGTGGATGGAAGAAATCCCTTCAAATGGACCATTCATGTCCAGTATATGAATCTAAATGGCAGAGATGTCCACTCCATTGTAGATTGTTGGTGTGCCAGACATCCATTGCTCCATTTTCAACAACTGCAGCAACAGCAATGTAATCAGCACACCTTAGGTATGATCAGCTTAACTCCCTTGTATGCTCACCACTGAAGCTTTATAAGTTACAAACAAAGCATAGAATACATGAACATGTGAGTTCCTTTTCTTGCCCATTAAGCTTGCCATGTTCAGGACTAGTATGATGCCACATTCCATCTCCCAGAGCTTTAACTCGAATCTTTGGAATTGGCCTTAAAAAAGGTCCCCTTTATCATTTGCTTTGACGATAAAAAAATGCAAGAGAAAAACTGCAATTTAATGCTTTTTGAGCATCAATATAATATACAAAGATACTTTGTAATTTGCAAATCGTAGGTTCTAGTGTATTGTGGTTGTTAAATGTCTTAGATAGGTACACACCTTCACTTGATTCTGCAAATACTTGACATAATCTATTGCTTCCTCCAGCATTGTCACTATATCGACCTGTGAAATTGAAGTCCACACAATAATTCATCCATTACAACATGAAAGTAGTCTACTAGTATTGTCAAGGTTCTCTGCCTTGAGCAGCGACACATCATTGGATTTTTTTGGTGGTTAATGAAGAGTTTACCAACTTTCATGTGAGATTTCTATCTGATTTCTAGCAACTAGCTGGTCATGTCAAGTATATTCTCAAGTTTACATTAACTTACAGAAGTTTTGCAAGGGTGGTTGCAGGATATTGTTCTCGTTGACATGACACATTTCAAGAGGACAGAAGTTTAGCCTGTACCTTAGCCCCGTTTGGCACCAAGTGTTGTAATGTCTTGAGTCGCTCATTTATCTTGTTTCTCCTATGCTGCATATTATATCATAGATGTTAATGTCAAACTTAAATGATTTTTACTATCAAGTGTTGTCTATTGAGAGAGACCCAGGTTCATGAATGGTCTGAATTTTACAGGGCAAGCTTGAGTGTCTGGAGTTTGGGGCTCAACCATTCCAGGTATTAGACCTCACTAGTCTCAGGTGAAATGTTCCAAGCAGATCCCACATGATTTCATTCTGGGTCTTTGTCTTTGAATGCAGGTTCCATGTCTTTGTATTTCAATTCTGTTACTTGAATTTGCTCTTGCCTAAATGGATTTTGATGACTACCATTGATCATCCTGGGTTGATTACCTAATGATCGAAATTTAGACAGAGTTGGATTCCTAGGTCTGAAATTTTTAAATTCCTGATCAATTTTGTGGAGCTTTCAGGGTCCAATGAGGCCACCAACAGAAGCAATTGGTATGCTCTTGATCTGGAGTAGTCTAAAGTGCCCACTTGAACAAATGAAACAGAAAGTTGAGAGCTGTAAGTGAGATCTAGGTGACAAGAAATTTTGAGCTGGGCCAAAATATTGACTACAAGAAACAGCAGGACTATGGGTACAAGAGATCAGCTCAAATTACGTCTTCTTGAAAGGTTGGTCAACATCTAGAGGGTGTACATGGAGAGGAATTTCCAAAAGGGTGAATTGAATGACATTTAGGAGTTACACTTGATTTGTGATTTATTACCCTTGCATAGATGCTCTGGGGATCAGTAGCTGATCCTCGCCGTGCTCGTGGTTTGCCATTGGTATTCAGTGCAGGACCAACAGCAATCATATCCATCACCTCTAATTGCAAGCTGCTGCAGCTGCTGCTGGTGGTATGAGACTCAAAAGTCTTGGGATTCGGATCTGGAGTGACCCCATATTTAAGGTTCTGGATTCGTTGCCATGTTGGAGGAATCTTTGGTTCCTGCCAAATCCACAACACAAACATAAGGTGAAGAAGATCTAACTATTGATGAATGCAAGCTGGCTCAGCACAACACCAGACATTTGCAGGGTCATTGCGTTTGGCTCTCAAGAGCTCTCTACTAGTGTGCTGCGAGCTTGGTTCGATCAGGATGGCACATGATTAGGATCCTTCCAAAGTCATCATCTGTGATCTGGAGCACAGAAGACTAGGCATTGGATGGAAGAAATATAGTTCACATAGATCTGCAGGCATGCCACAAATCCAGCGACAATATGCATGCATTCAGGAAGCATTACATCTAGTAATGAGAATGCCATGGAAACATAGTGTGCACATAGCTTAGATGCTAAGCATTCAGAACACCGATTGGAAGAAGCACACACGTACATTTCCCTTCCGTTTGAGTCGAGGTGGGCTATTTTCATCCTCACATGCAGAATCAATACCCACGAGCTCTAGGCGGTGCTTGCCGCCGGGGCGATCCTTATTTAGATGCTGCAGCTCTGCAAGCTCAACGACTCCTACAGTACTGCAGCAAGTGGGAATAGTACTAGACACTGGATTAGTGCTCACACTGGACACCCGGTCTTCTCGAGTAGAGGGAAGATCATCGCCGTCTGCAGCTGTCTCAGCGGCTGGTTCAGCTACTTCGTTGTTCAGGGCCGGGGCGGGCAATAGCTTCATGGAGCGACTCGAATTATTACTAGAACCTGCCTGAGCGGCTGAACAAGCTGGGGCCCACGTTCCAGCAGCAGCAATTGGCGCACTAAAATTATTCCCGAACATCTCCGAGAAAATCTCCGCGTTTGTGTAGTAGTTTGGCCAAGTGACCACGCTGCTTCTGTTCATAAGCGTGTCGAAGTTCTGTCGATCGATCGTGCCTGATGCTGCTTTTGGATGCTCGCTGCTACGAATCATGGCCTTCGACGGGTGATTATAGGTTGCGTAATAGCCTGGATCCCCGGATGCAGTGAAGCTCGCCGGGAAAAGCTGATCTCTTTCGGCGGCCTGCAGCAGCTCGGCGGCGCTGAACTGGTTCACACATGAGTGGTGATCCGCATGCATCCGCTGCCGCAAATTGGTGCCACCGCCGGCAAGAACTTGCGATGAAGCCTGGGGACAGTTTGACACCCATGTCGAAACCGGGACAACGTAATTTGATCCGTCCCAACTCCCGACGAAAGGCAGCTGGGTTGGTGTGTTGTTGTAGATTGGCAGATCAGGTGATGAAGGTGACTGATCCGAGTCTAGTGATTGCAGCAATTGCAAGGCCGTTTGAGCAGTGCCGTAAGCAAAAGTCTCCTCGCGGCAGAAGCTCGTGCTGTAGGACTCGGACGACAATTCCTGATCATCACATGAGACAACACAGTTGGGCGTCGATACAGAACTATAGTAAGCTGGAGATTGATCCGCATGCAGGACATTCTTCAAACCACCTGCAGCTGTTCTTATGTACAAATCAGCAAGTTCCAAGGCTTGTACGGCGTCGTCGCTGGATTGGTCGGCCGCCGGATCATCATAATCTATCAGCGAGGAATTGCAGCACATGAGGGCAGCTGACCCTGGCTGCTGCAGCTGCCCATAATATTCAGATCTTATAGGTGGACCTGCAGCAGCTGTAGGCGGATCAGGTACACTAAGATGATCAGGACCCGCTTGTTCGCACAGCTGCAGGCTATCTAAACCTGTTGTTTGCGACATGGAGTTGAAGCTCGAGAGCCAGCCAGAAAGCATATTATTATCGGGTTGGCACTGGAGACTAAGGCCGCGTGGATTACTACAATCTCCGAGCTGCTCCGCAGTAGAGCTACTGGAGTTTGCAGTGGCAAGCTCATCATGATGACCAGAATCTGATGCGGCGCGGGTACTCCAACTATCCCACATAGATACATCTGCTATATTGTAGGTAACTAGATGAATCTCAGAAGATGACGTCTCTTCCGCCGACGCGGATCCTGAGTCAATGCTCGAGTTGTACCCTGCCATCGTGACCCGTGCACTTACACCCGGACAGTAGATCACAATTCCCAACACAAAGCAGAGAGTTGGCAGTACACCTCAAGGCAGACAGACATTGGTGGAGTCAGAGCATAAGCGTAGCACTCAAAAGACCATGATCGGAACCACCACAAAAGCATGATAAAGTAGACCTAAAAAAATACTCAACAAGCTCTCAACAATCAACCAAACGATCAATACTAGTTAGCCCACAACCCATTTATTTATCAAATGGCTTCAATTATACTTAGAACTGCTAGAATCCATCATCAAGACTAAAACCTAAGATCTCTCTGAAGCTAAGATCACAACCCTAGTGATCATAGTGATCTTCAAAACAACAACAAAAGTTTCTAAAACAAATTATATCACCGACATGAAATTCACAAACACTTATATTTGTTACCTAGGTTCAGGTACACCTAGAAACAGCTGCATCCGTAACCATCTACTGACAGCCAATTTTAGAAAGACCAACAATAAAAACAAGAAGAAGTGTACTATGTAGCTCACAGCACCAACATACAATTACATGGTGCACACACACAAATACGTATAGGAAATTCGTGTCTTATAAGACCTCTGTTTGTGTGTGTGTACTCCAGAATGGGAAATTGTCTATTAATTTCGTTCCATCAAGGAGAGGGGGGAAAGGGGGAGGGGGGTTACTTGTGGCTGGTTACATAGATCTTATAGACGGGGCAATTTGTGCACGTCTCACTGCGTGTAACTTACCTAGTAGGCAGAAGGAAATGAATTTTTGTCTGTATTCTAGTTTCTTCCAGCACCTCCAAAAACTATTTTAAAAAGGAAGCCGGTGCCACCTAAAGCAACAAAAGAATCTGGGTTTTGATGTCTGGTGGATATATAAAAAGAAGCTACAAATTTTATTGTTTTCTAAACTAAAGTAGGTAATGATCGGCAAACCCAATTGATGTGGGGGCTGGGGTGCGGCTATAGCTCCCCATCTCCCCCCCCCCCCCCCGCCCGCCCTCCCCCCCACGTAATAAACATTTCAAGGAGGAGATTTGTATTGGATTTATACTTACATACATACTGGGGTGACCCTCTAGCCTCGTGGCCATAGCTTCTCAAATATTTTCTCATCATTACTTGTACCTTACAAATATTGATTTTCATATATTGCTTGCTTACTATACTTGTTCTTTACATAACTGTATGGTGCTTCATATTAGCCAACAACCACTCATCGTGTAATGGCTCTGCCCAATATGGCAAGTTTAAATTACTCTTCTTTCTCCTGGTGAAACTTTGCAAAATTTGGACATCCAAACGTGAAATGAAAAATTTGTCACAAATTTTCTGTTTTTTGAGAAATATTGCCAATTCTTTTGGGGAAATTCTTTTTGTGGGAAAATGTGTCCATATTTTATCACACAAATTTCTAGTTTTGGGGCAATTTTTGGGTCAGTTTTGTACATTTTCTCAAGTTTTAACCAATTAAGTGATGCAACAGCTTGTTTGGCATGCTCAACAATGATGCTACATCAACAAACTGAAGAAAAAACGCTAGTTCGACCAGCAATAGTTCGATGAAGTTCGCAAAAATTTCAGGGACAGTTCACAGTTCAAGTGACACCTGTTGAACATTCCACAAAATTTGTAGGACCAAACAAGCTCTGCACCATTCTGTAGTCTCTCCCTGATGGGCAGAGACAACAATTGCCTCCTTTATGAGTGACACATGAGGAGCTACTATCTCACACTCTGCTCACTTGTTTGTTATAAGTTTCGTTAATCCCTGTTTGTTGGTTTTATGAGAGTGGCCACTAGCCTAGTGAGTTCACCTGCCTGCTGGCTCTTACATATTTTGCCCCAGGAAATACAACTTCAAAATCAAAGCATGGTTGTAGACTGAAAAAAATTATAATTCTGTTTTGTCAGATCATTGAAGTTCATACTTAAGAGCAAAGCCAGCCAGAGGGGTAGCTGGATGGCCAACAGAATGACGGTAAGAGTGGAGCCGGCCCAGGAGGTACTATACAGTAGTCATTCGGTTAAGTCCGCACCTTGATCTGGGTGTCCTAATGCGGACTTATCCGAATGTTGCGGACTTAGCCCTATACTGCTCATCTCTTTGAATAGGTATAGTGTAACACCAAAACACGTCACAACTACAAGTGTGAACATGTCTTGATTGTAGGAATTAGATCTGGTTTATGGGCCATCTTTGCTACGATATTTCCATATTGACAGCTCTGGATTTAATCTCTTTTTTGATTTTGGATTTACACGATCACAATAAACACTTCCGTATATGTTGATCCGCATTTTTAGCCCTACAGAATGCGGACTTATCCGCGATGCGGACTTAAAAAAATGCGGACTTAATCGAATGACTACTGTAGTCAGCTCTAAAACAAGCCTGATTGTCTTTGCAATGGATTCTTCCATTTGTTTCCAAAAATTAAAACAACAAAGCCTGATTGTTTCTTCAATGGGCAGAGGCAACAAGTTGAAAATGGGCTGACCTAAGAAGAGACAATTGAGGCTCATTTCAGCTGCCCAGGTGCTGACAGTGCTGAAAGTTTGCCATACAACCTGGATGGACAAACTTGAAGTGTAAGGTAATGCCCTCCTCACTGGACATCCCTCCAGTGGAGGGTGGGCAACGGGTTTCGTGGATGGTCTGATCCAAGGGCATAACCTAGCATTAAAGAAGTGCATGAAAAGAATCTTACACAAACTAACATGTCAAGAGATCAAGAACAATACATCTATTGTATCTATGCTCCTAAGAGTTGGCCCCTTAAACCCTAAAGGTTGTGGCAGCCAACTTTGGCTGCAGGCCCAGGGGAAAAAATGTGACTTGGCTGCCAGGTAAGCCTGCCCAAAATACCGAAATAGGTCTATCTGTGCCCGAAAAAAGAGAAAAAAGAACCATGCACACACAAACATAAGCAGGCTTGGTGCAAGTGCCTTCACTTAAGTAGGTACCTGTAAGTTTTCTGAACTGAGTAGTTGGGGAAGTTTGAAGCTGCCCAGGGCTTAAGATGCCATCTGAGAATCTTAGTCAGGTCTTCATGGCTGTAAATTTATTGCATTCTTGAGCAGTGAAATTGGCGGAGTTGGGGTTGGTGAGGAGACAGAGGCTGAAATATAGTTGACTTGGGTGCAACCTTGGAATAGTTGTGGATTAATCCAATGATTAGTTTTCCCTCTGGAGAAAACAGGAAAAACAACCCATTGTGAATTTGTGGGTGGTGAAACTTTTATCCTGGTGTCCATGACTAGTTTGAAGTACTTGGGTTCAATGCCCCTTAAGAGCATCATCACCTATATTGGGTATCTAGGCCTGCGTCAATATTTTTCACATCCACTAATACTTAATTTACATATTTCAAATCCCATCTATAAATACGAAAGTGGGACTCTAAAATTATGGGAGACCATTAATAGCGAAGCAAGTGGATCAATCAAACAATTTGATCAATCAATAGTAGAGAGAGATTATGCCATACGGATGGATTAATCAATCTAGTCAATCCAAAATAGGATTTAAACTGTGAGATGACTTTTACCAACCATCATATCATTTGCAAATATATCCGAAAATCATTTTTGAAACCAAATTTGCAAGTGTTTACAATTTTACATTCAAAACATGCTCTTATAATGTGTGGGTGGGGATGCCATGTACCTGCCAATTACCCTATTTATCCCTAAATGCCTGGAACAGTTTTGGGGTCAAATCACAAGAACTTAACTAGTAGTAGAGTAAATATACCGTAGTGGCATACCCTGTTCGCGACCCGAGGTCGCAAATAATTATTTTCGGTCGTTTTTTCTTTTCGCATTGGACAAATTTCAATTTTCAAGATTTACGCACAGCCCTTGGTTAAGGGTTTTGAAGGTTTTCACATGGTTTGCCTGTAGGATCATGGTCGTTGGTTGACAGGGCACTCAAGAAACCAAGGGTTTTGAAGGTTTTCACATGGTTTGCCTGTAGGATCATGGTCGTTGGTTGACAGGGCACTCAAGACATCTTAACCATTCAATTTAGGATTCTACCACCAATTTTTGCTGTGATCCATGCCACTGCTAGAGTCACTGGACCTTTGTTGACACGAAGGAGTGTTATGTTGATTCAATTTGTGGGAGCTTGGGACTGGGTACTGGGGTTGGCGACCTTCTAGTCGCCTCACCGCCATGGCATCAGGGAGCAAGGCTGCCACCATCACCTGCTTTTTTAGCCCTCTTAGCAAGGAGGAAGTGCATGAAAAGTTAAAGAAAGATTCGGCAACCTGGCGGGAGGAGGAGAGAAACAGAGTAGCTCGGAATGAAGCAGCTAAGGCAGCAAAAGAAAGTGCTAGATTGTCAGCGAAACGGTTGGTTGGGAGACCAAAGAGGGTTAGGGCTCAGGCTGTCTTGGTGCCTCCAAACATGGGAGTTAAGAAACAGGGCGATGCTGCTGGGGCAAGCAATGCAGGCCGGTCTACGCACAACAGTGAGCAGGTCAACCCACTGGCTAAAAAGCAACGAGGAAGCTACACCAACTGGTTCGTTCAAGACTTGTGGCCTCATGTTGAGGCGACAATGAGGCAGCACCCAAAAAGCTTGTATGATGCTCTCTTCTCCTTGCAGCACATTAAGAAGCCTGGTCGGATAAGCAGCCCTTTTGACAAGCTAACCATGAACACCATGAAGGGCTGGTTTGAGAGGGATGTTCAATCAAGCCATTTCAAGTTGCGCAAGAAGTACGAAAAGGGCGTTGTTGCTCAGAAGGCAAGAGTGCAGAATGGAAAGAGCGGTAGTCGGGGAATCTTTAAAGATCACCCTCAGGCTTTTGACACGATCCTCTCAACATTGAAAGGCATGTGGGATGTAGGCCAGCCAATGGATGCTAATGTTGCTCAGACGGTGATTCTGGGGATTGTGCAAGCACTAGCGCCTGAGCTGCTTCTGAAGCGTACGGGAAGGGGGGGGAAGTTGTTTCAAGTCTCCAAAAGGTTCTCTTGGAAGTTTTTGAACCGCTACCTAGGGTGGACGTGGAGAAGAGCCACCACGGCTGCCAGCAAGTTGCCAAAAGATTGGGAGCAGTAGGGGGATGAGATGGCATTCAGAGTGGTTGCGCTTTGTAAGACGGAGGGCATCCCACCAGAATTGGTCTACAATTCAGATCAGACGGCTATTTATCTCCGCCCCTCCACAAAGCAAACGTACGAGGTTAAAGGAGTGAAGGAAGTCAAGTGTCTGGGGAAGGACGACAAGAGACAGATCACGGCGGTCGTTAGCTCCACTGCAAGTGGGGAGCTTGTGCCATTGCAGCTGGTGTTCCAGGGGAAGACGGAAGCAGTAGTTCCAAAGGATGAAGATGCTAAACGGGCGGTCACAGCGAGCTGGCATCTGACCATGTCGGAAAACCATTGGTCCAATTTTGTGACCATGAAGAGCTTTGTTGAGAAGGTGCTGGATCCATGGCGTGTGAAAAAGTGCGAGGAGTTGGGCTTGGCTCCTGATTCGCAAAAGATGGTCTTGCTTATAGATTGCTGGAAGGTGCACATTTCGGCGGGCTTTAGGGAGTGGATGCTCGACCTGTTTCCCCTCATCAAGCCGATGTTCGTCACTACAAATTGCACCAGCAAGCTTCGGGTGGCAAACGTTATACTACAACGACCTCTCAAGCATCGCTTTCGACAGCAATTTAACACTTGGCAGGCACAACAAGTGGCTCTCCAGGTCCTGGGCAAGGTGGAACCTAAGGACATCAAGTTGGATTTGGGGGTGAAAGAACTTCGGGGAAAGGTTGTGGGCTGGCTGATGACGACGTGGGAGGAGCTAGCGGTGGAAGAACAGATGATCAGGAGGGGTTGGGAGAAGTGCAGACTAGGGAAGATTCACGACTCGGCATTCCAGAACCATGCAATCTCGGAGTGCTTGACCAAGGGGTTGCTCGCAAACTTCGAGCCTTTGGAGGATCGTGAGGAAGAAGCGGCAGTTCAAGCTGCCTGTGATGTGTAGATTAATGAGCTCCCGCAACTTCGGTTGCTCAGGTTGTGAGCGCCTGCTTGGAGGATCAGGAGACATTAGCAATTTTCGACCGGCTAGAGATGGAGGATGCAGAGCAGGCCGAAGAATTGGATAATCTGGATGAGTTCGATAACACTGAGGACATTGAGTTCAAGATCATCATCATCTCATCATCATATTTTTTAAGCTAATACTTTGTCACTAGGTATTACTGTACCGTAGCTCAGGCTCAAGTCGATGTCGGAATTCTGGACTTTGTCTACCTAATTGTCTAAGTGCAGTTACAGATGACATTTAAAGAAGATGCATGCAGATCATGAAGTCCTTCAGGCCGAACTGCAATTGCATTGATTTCATTTCGAGTTCTGATTTTACCAGCACACATCATGTTTCTCTAGAATGTTCCACAAGGCTCAGACCGCATGCATTCGGAATCTCTTGCCTAGTAATGATATGAGAGCATGTGCCGCGAAGGGGATCCTTGATCAGAACTGCACGTGACTGCACCAAGTTAGAACTGCAGTGCACCGCACCCAGCTTCGCGATCGCGCGGGCTCACGTACGATACAATGCGTTGGCGGCCGCACGCGAGCCGCAGATGTCACGGTTTTCGTTACAGGTACCTATTTTCCTGGGTTTCGCAGTGAATGATTCGCAATAATTTATTTGTATTTCGCATTTTCGCACCGCAGGACGGATTTGTATTATTTTTTCACAATGGCCTGAAAATAATTAATTTAGTGCAAACAGGGTATGCCACTACGGTATTCATTGTGACCACAGGGCAGTAAAAATATAATTCAAAATAGATAGTCAATAGTGGCTATATAATGCCTAGCTGTTGGACAAGAGGGAACAGAAGCATATTCCCACAGAGAGAAACCCTTGGAAGTTGGCATTGGGCAAACAATACTACTTAGGAGAATGAGTTTCTGTCTGTCCCCTGTGTCCCACACAGAGAGTCTGCTCATCTGCTCCAACTAGAAAATGGGCTATTGTGCACAAATAAATGCCCCTTCAAAAGTGGTTGTTCCTAAAATCTCAAGCTAACAGCACATATTGTCTTTGTTTCCATATTGTTGTCCTGGGGGTTAGAACTTCAGAGTTGACTTCAACCACTTTACCATTCTTCTGAAATGGTGATTAGAAAGCTGCGTACATATTACAGTATGAGTTTTTATTTTTATTTTTTTCTGGCACAAATGGATGCAATGCATTGCAGAAAGGAACTAGTCATTGTATGTTTATCTTTCATAAGGATCATATCCTTGCACACCCTTTTTCTGGACTTGGTTTGATATATTTGATTTGGAGGAAAAGCCCACTATGCTCCTAATAATTTTTTGCCACAACAAAAATTTCAGTTTTTCATTCATTTTGTTCCAGCCTTCTCATGGATTCTAGTTGGCCAATTTCTCTCACCCTTCAACACAGATTTATTGACACCGTTTTTCTAATGGAGTTTCCTAGAACAGTTGATTGGGTTGATTACTTTGATTGAACTATATCATCAAGATTAACATCTAAGAAAGGAGACACAGCTCATGATTGGAAAGCACACCACCCGCATCTTCCAATTGGTGGGTAGCCTTAAACTCCCCCACAGAGTTCCTGGCACTTCAGTCTCCACCTAGTTGCCAAATTTAAAGTGTAGCTAGTTGACATTTCATGTTCCACTTGCCATGATCTTGAGTCCTTGATATCCCCATATCTATCTTTTACATGCTATAAAATCTCCAATATCCACTAGCAAGAAACAAGAAATGTATGTTCAAACTTTGGATTTGATTTTTTTTTCAAAATCAGAAACACTAGTGCAATTTTATCACAATTTGCTAAATCATTTGCCATCAATTTCCACCTTGTCCAGTCCTTCCTCCCAAGAGACAAGACAAGTTCAATATGAGAATGAAGAATTTTGATAATGTGCAGTTTTAGTATACTTATCTTTTATACCAAAAAAGATGCAAAAAAAAAACCCTTAATTTGTAAAAAATAATAGTACATATCTACTAAATATCCATGCACATAAAACAACCCCAAACAGCTCTTGAAATTCAACTGGAAATGTAAACTCTGATTTGCCTATTTTGAATTTAAATGGCAAATATGGAGTAATAGATATCTGAGGATCAGGGTATGTAACGTATCTACATGAACTCACAACCCTAACCTAGATTGAAAGATAATTAATTACCCTTTTCCTTGCCTCAATGTGAACACCAATTTGTGGTATGGTTGTCCAGTTGTCACTGTGGCTGGAGTGTAAAAGCCATTTTGGCAGCTCTTTTATGCCAGGTAAGCCTGTCAGATGGGGCTTTCACAAGAGTTCCAACTGCACTCAGCTCCCACCTTTGCTCGCCGAAATTTAGTTGGGATATATAACTAATAATTCATGTTATTATGGGCAAATGTAGGTGGTTCTATATCACAACTACCACCAATGTACCATCTGTAGGAAACCCCTTATGACTCAGTTGTGTATGAGCCAGTGTTGGCCAGTTATTGATTTTTTGATAACCATCATGTAGGATTTTTATTTTTTTTAAATTTTGGGATCACACAGGTTATCAATATCAAAAAAATTGGGTACATGGTAGGTTATCTGAATTTTTTTAGTCATAACTGTCAGTTATACATAAGGGTAGGTTATAATTAGCTGATTCATAACTATGGGTTAACATGTCAATTATACACCAGTAACATGCTTTTAAAAAAAATTAAAATAAAATGTTATTTCTTACTTTTTCTTTTTTTGTATTAGTATTTAAAGATTGATAACTCGCCCAGATGGTAATCAGTTCATCCATATAGACCATTAGAATTTGAAAATTCAATACCAACCGGCTATCAATATAACTAGTTATCAGAACATAAGGCATCAACTGGTAGGTTACTAATAACCAGCTTGATAATTGAGTCAAAATTCAATAACCAGCCAATACTGGTATGATCCAATGTCAGATAGGTACCGAACCTTGGTTCAGATCCGACCCCATTTTCAGCTAGTTGTCAGCCAAATACCTGATTGGGTATTACCTTTGCTGATACCTGAGTTAATACCAATTTTTTTGGATATCAAATTTGACATACCTGAATGATTATGAACTGGGTTTTTTTTAATTTAAAATACCTGGGTAGGTTTAAGGGAATGTAAATGGTTACTATCTTAGTGTAGGTAGAGGCAATTCGGAAAGGCACTTGGCGGTTAGAGGTAGGTACGCGTGGATAGTTGGTACTTGGTACAAGAATACAATGAAAAAAGAGTTTCCTGTTTACACATCATCCATTTGGGCATGCTGTCCTACGGGGTGCTGGTTCACTCTGGGCCCGCACATGGTAACTTCTGGCAGAGAATGTAGAATCTGAAAATTGTTCAACAACCTCGCATGACAATTAAATTACCCGAGTACTCAAGTTGAAGGGTGGGGTCCATGAGCATTGAAATCCTTCAAGGCTTAAGCATTAGCTAAGGTACCACGTAGGCTTGTTAACTCTCTCTACAACAACCCACTCCCTCCCCCCTCCTTAATTTGAAGGAGCTCAAATAAGCTGGCAACTTGGCAAACTTGGGTTGCCATTATATTGTACAAAATGTGTGGGCCCTTAGTGCATTTGTAGCTAGCACATGTACAACAAAGCTTTTCTGCTAAAGTTATGTTTACAGTAATTTCTTAAAAAATATTAATAAAAGCACTTTTTTTAATTTTAGTATTTTCATTCTTTTTGGGGCCTAACCGACCAAACCCTTGTGAAGCAACAAAGGAAGCAGGAAACAAGGAAACCAAACCCCATAAAGAATAGAAAAAGAAGCAACTTCATTGAAGGGAGCAAAGTTGAGGCGAAAACCTGGAACTTTTCATCAAGGGAGAAAATCAATAAGTACACTACATTTCATTTTTATTTCTTAATTAATGAAAAAGTTGCAATTAGTAATTGGAATTTGGGTACCAAGGCTTTTTCTTGTAGAAATGTGGCCGCACATTAGAATGCAAAGTATTACGTTTAGATTGGCATTCATTTATGGCTCTTCAAAGGCATTACTAATTTATTATTACTCGTAAAGTAGACTCTTTCTGTGTTGCCAAAAATCCTTACTTTGTAATTGATAATTTGTAGACAGTAGTGTGTGCCTGCCAATGGTTATATGCCAATGTTGTTTGGTTTTGGTTTTTGGACAGTTCTGATTTGGATTCGCAGGCCAGCTACTAATTATCTGGACTGTTGGTTTTTAATTCTGGAAAAATAATTCCAGAACTGCAGCTGGCCTCAGAACTGAAACTAGAATCGAAATTAGCCTCGAAACCCAGTTAACGATTCTTCATTTTTTGAGGATTTTTTTTTCTGAACTGGGGATAGACATGTTTGTTAGCTTGAGAAAAAGTTTCAGGTGTACAGTTTTTTGAATAATATATTTGGGAGGTCGGGTGGCAGGAGTGGCTGTTGCATTAGGCATGTAGTTGTTATTTTTGGAACTTGTCTCAAGTGCATAATTATTATTTTTTAAAAATGTATAGGTGGTGAGGGTTTAGGCATGTAGTTGTTAGAGGTGGTCATTTTTATTGGTTTCACAATATTAATAATTGAAAATTTTCAATGTTGAGTTATGCATCAATAGATAAAACCAGATCCAGTTTGAAACTAGACCCACTTAATCTTTCTTTTTTTTTAGAACTGAGAACCAAGAAATGTAAAGAATCAGGTCCAAAACTCAACCAGAGGTTCTATCAAAAAAATTTAAATCCTGGAACCAGAACTGAAGGTTCTTTCAAATCTTTAAAAAAATTAGAATTGAGATCAGAGGTTCTCTTCAAAGTAAGAACCAGACAGCACTGGTGTCAACTTTTAAACATACCAGTCTGCTCTTGGTCCTTAGTATTGGGTCCAACACTCTCGTATGAGGTAGGTATATATCTGATACAAGGCTGGTATTACCTCAGGTCCCCACTCCCTACCAAACTACCAACACTAGTGCAAGGCTAATATTGCTTCAAGTGATACCAGCACGGTACAGTCCTTGATACCAGTGTCATACCAAGTGAAGGTCTATATATACCAATGTATCACGATGCACTGTCAATCAAATTTGAGTTTTCCAACACTAGTTTTTATCACAAAGTCCATTCTAAGGTTGAGGAGGTATATCAATTGAGCCCTGATACATAGACTAGTATTAATCTTGGTATAGAAAACCCATCCAGATTCACATAACCTTGCTGTGACACTCCTAATTGTAGTCTTATGACCCCATATCATGGTCCAATGATAACCTTTTTTATATTTCACTTTCCTAGCTACTTGTGGTTTTTCTTCAGTTCCTTCATTTTCCTAGCTCTTTGTGATTTTGCATGTGTTGTGCAAGGCATTAGTGCTACTTGGCGTTGTTTGGCTTGCATCAACAAGCTTCGCACTTACAAGGTATGTCTTCCAGCTTTTATTATTTTATTTTGTTTTGTGTTTTTGTTGTATGTTTGATGTTTATGTGTGTAAATGATGTTTTGCTCGTTTGTTTGTTTGTTTGTTGTGGTTTGTTTTTCCAAGACCACATTGTAAGTTGTCAATTTATGGTTGGAATTTTTTTTAATTGAATCATTTTTTTGACTTTTGACTTTTAAGAAAATATTATTAAAAACAATTTTAAGCACTTTACACTTTCAGATTTTCATTGTTAGAATTTTACATTATGTATTAGGTGAAATGTGAGTCATGCATCAAGCTTGTAAATGTTTGTAATGCTTACTTAGTGGGCTTTATTTAGATCTCATGAATTATAAGAAATTAAAAATAGAAACATAAACTACAAAATTAAAAAGCATGTAATTAATTGGTTTTTTCAACCCTAATCCATTAACACACCCTAAATTACTGGAGCCAAGACCTGCAAACGCAAGATGTGATTATTTTATGGATGAAAATGAAATTTCAATGAAGGAGAGAAGCACTAGTAAAGTTTTGGGGAAAAATAGTTAGTTCCTTAATATTAAAATGACTTTGGTGGCTATAGTTGTGTCAAGTGAGTTGCAATGGATGCTTAGTTGTTGAGGACATGACATAACATGGATCTAAATTGGTTCGAGCAATAACTATCCACTTAGAATCCACATGGCATGAGGGAGGTGACTAACTAACTAGCAACAAGGGTATTTTGATGATGCAAGGCATTTAAAACAAAATGATTGGCATTTGAAGTGGTTGAATTTATTCATGTAACATGACATGAAATAGCTTTTGGTGTTGCATATACAACTATGAACATTTTCACATCAACAATTATGTAACCATTATTGTCATCATTCACAATAATTTTAATCATTCATATGATTGGATTAATGATATGATGTCCATCTTAACATATCCATCTTAACATCTTGTAGTTGTTATTGTGGTCATTTAGAATAATCAAATTATTCATACAATTGAAGTAATGACTTGGTGACCTTGTCATAATCATATTCACATCAATATTTTTGTAATTGTTCTTATAGTCATTCACAATAATTTTAGTAATTCATACAATTGGACTAGTGACATGGTATTAATTGCATGTACAAATACAACTTGTTTGTTTTTATGAACATGTTTAATGTATATGTAGTTGTTTAATTTAGTTTAGGTGTTCATACATCTTCCATGTATGTTGCAATAGTGTACATTTGTAAAGATATAATTATTTTTATTGATAGACAAAATATACACGACTAGAAAAAATGTACATGAGAACCTCATTGTTTATTATGCATGCATGTTCAAACTATCAGAATGTATAAATTCAGATTCAAAAGATAACAAAACAACTTTCACTAAAAAACATCTTGTCCATTCCAACCTTATGGTTATGACTATTAATGCAAGTAATGTCCAATTCAACTACTTTGTGACTACAAGTAGATTTGTCCTACATGTCATCTTAGTCATAAATATATGCGATTGGATATGTGACTATAATAGTTGGATATGCAACTATGTTAATTAGACATACAATCACAATTAAGGAATAACCATAATTAAGTCAAAAGTGCAGTTGCTTTATAACTACACAATGTTTGGATGGAAAAGTAAAAAAAAAAAATGCATAGTTGTCATCCATTCTTGAATGCATCAATTAATGGATGAAAACTGAATTGATTTTGCAACTAGTTATAGTTGTTTTTGCAACTATTGTAATAATTTTGCCACTTGTACATTGATGATTAGTCCATATGCATATGTCAATCTTAATCTACTACTGCAATTAACTTATAATAACCCTATTAGAAAACATGGTTTCTCAAATGGTTCAAGTTGATTAAATGGTCTTTTTTTACTAATGGACATGTCCATTTTGACTAGGGGCCCAAAGCATGTTTTTTTGACCAATCAACTTGACTAGGGTGACTTATTTTTTCAATACATTTAATCAAGTTAAACAACCTTAGTCAAAATGGCCAATGGGTTTTAGTCAAATGAGACACCTAATCAAATTGAACATAAGAAATTACATCATTAGTCAAAATGACCATTGTTTTTAAATCAAATGGAACATCTTATACCTATTAAATACCTATTTCCTACCTACCTATCCACCCAACTATAACATACCTACATATTAACTACCTACTTACCTACATACCTACCTACTTTTATACTTCATGATCTTGTGAAGTGTTAAAATAAACATGTGAAATAAAAAATTGACAAAAGTTGAACACCTTTTGATGGTGTGGTTCATTGGTTAAGGACTTGATTTATCATTGGGGAGGTCAAAGGGTTCAATTTCTAACATTATAACCTATGTACATGCTTAAGGGGCTAAAGTAAGTAAAATATGTTAAGTAGGATATATTAAATTAGGTTAAGGTAGGTCAAGTAAGATAAGGTAGGGTAGGGTACCACCTACTTGCTTGCCTTTTAACAACCTACCTACTTGCCTGCTTGCCAAAAAAAAAATATTCAAGCAAAAACGTGACCAATCAAAATTACCAATTAGAATGACCAGTCAAATGGTCCAATCACAACGAATATATTGAAATTGACTTGTCCAAAATGATGGAGTGGTCTTTTTTATGCTTGTTCAAATTGGGTATTTTTTTACTAGATTTTCCAATCAAAAATTACCATGTTTTCTAGTAGTGTAAACTTGTGTGTAAACACTTTATTGACATAATTAGTAGTACATTTAGTTTCTATATTATTATCCAATGTTAAATTCATGTTGGTCCTCATGTTTGGACAACTATAAATTTTGATAGATGACATGTAAAATTTGAGCCAAAAACCTCTACCAAACGAAAAGGTTATTTTTCAATGAAAATGTAAGAAAGCCATAAAAGGCATATCTAGAACCCACTCACAAAATAGACTAAAAATAAAAAATCCTAGCACATACCAAACCAAAGGTTCATTCAAAATCAATGACAATGTAAAAAATTTATAATTTAAGCATATCCATAATTCATTCCCAAAATAAATTAGAAAGCCTACTACATACCAAACCAAAAAGTCATTCAAATTCAATGAACCTATGGAAAAATACATATCCACAACTCATCCCAAAACAAACTAGAAAACTTTTGCACATACCAATGAGAAAATGACTACATGATCAATGTCATTGCATTAGAAAGGAAGTTCAAAAATTACATTGCTTACTAAATGACAAGCATAAACTATATCATTATGTGCATCATCCCTTAAGCTACCACACAGGGCCTAAGTAGCTAAAGTGTTTCTTTTCCAAATTTAATTCAATACACATACCAATGTTCTATTGCCACTAAAACCTAGAAACCCCAATGGAGTTTCAAGCCTAGACACAACACCACATGTCAATGCAATTATCATATGTTATCAACTTATAGGCTTCTATGAAGAACAACCTTCCAACATGGTGTTTCAAGCTCATTCCAAGAAAATCATGTTGAAGTTGTGAAGGGAAAACAAATTATTCATCAAATTCATACAACATGTATTGAAAATCTACAAGTAAAAAATTGGCATTCATCTATCTTGTTTATAAATGGAGTTTCTTTTATTATCAGTCCCATTTTTCACCTTGTGGCAACAAAATATCAATCATTCTAGGTGAAGACATGGGACCATGTAATTTGGTACCAAAATCTACTTCAAGGTCCCAACTTACCAAATGATGTTGAACACATTATTCCTTGGGTCTATTGAAAGATAAATGCAACCCCAAAATCATATGTAGATACCAAACTAGTTTATTCATTATCAACATAGAATTGGTCTCCATATGCTTTCATTTTCTTGTACATACTTCAATCTTGTGAAACTTGGGGGAATTGAAAGTAAGACAAGATCTTCATCACTAGGTGAAACACTTGCACCTCGTTGAGTTTGAATAACTCCTTAACCCACTTGGCCATATCATCAATCTTTGCAAGGTGTGGTGAAAATATGATAGGTTGGTGGCATGTAATAAGGTCCAACAACCATGCACATTCAAATTCGGCTCTCCCATCATTAATGTGTATATTCTTGTCCTTGTATTTCTTACAACAACGATAAGAACATACACATGAAATGGGGGGCAATGAATTAATGCCTTATGTCCATTTCAATTTACGGTTTTTTAACATTACAAACTATTGATTTATGGCAACCGTATAATGTAAGAACATGAATATGTTTTTTTGGTTTTAGGGTTTTAACAAGTAAGGATTACAAAACATAATGTTTAACGACTTGAACAAGGTGACCTATTAGTAAATACCATTGTAAGGTTCAACATTCAACCACAAATAATGTACAACCTAAGCAAAATTCAAATCTACTTTTCATTTTAGATTTTAACAAAAACAAAACCAAGGTTGTCAAAACAAATGTGACATGGCTATTTTGCATCATATCAACATTCATCTTGACGTGTTGATCGCAATGATCAAAACTAACATAGGGAAGAAAAAAAATTAATGTTGAATTACCACCATTACAATTGGCAACTAAACATGACTTTCAATCATTACAAGATTGGCAACCAAAAAATATTGGTCACCAACCCTATGGCAATCAAATTTTTTTCAATCACCAATTGTGTGATGACCCCAATTTGGTCGCCAATCGTGTGATGAGTGGAATTTGATCACTAATCCTATGGCAACAAAATCTTTTCAATTGCCATTCATGTGGCAATAGAAAACTTTTGGTTGTCGATCCTGCAATGACTAAAAGTTCTTTATCACCACATGAATGGCAATCAAAAACAAAATGTTGCCAATCATGTGGCAACCAAATGTTTTTGGTCACTATACATATGGTAATTGAAAACTTTCATTTTGGATCTTTATCGTCCAATTGATGGTGGATTGATCTCCATCATTGATATGGCAAAAAAATTTGGTGCTACTTGGTAATAAAAAACAGACCTTATGCAATCTAAATTCATCTTTTCCTTTGAGGTGTGTGGGTTTTATGTTGTTTAACAACAACCATTGCTATATACTTTGGGAAGGAGGGGTGAAATCTTTATGGGTGTTTGAATTTCATATTATCATATTGGCTCTAGTCATGATTAAGTTTTCTTAAAAGGAGTTAGGATTGAAGGGAATTGTCCTAAAACTATAAGGTGCCAAAAGTTACATTTAAAAATGAAAGCATCCTATTGGCCAAAATTTCACGCATTTCCTTCACTTGTTTGACTGTCAAAATACACATTGCTCATAGATTCAAATGTAGCCATCTTTGTTACATAGTTATTTTTTGTTGTACAATAATTTTTCCTCTACTTTTGTCAGAATCTATGTCAATGCACGTGCTTGAATACGAGTGTGTTGTTGAAATTCAATCTAAACTTGTGCTATCATCACCTAAATTTAAGTTGTCTTACAAGTGTATGTATCAAAGTTGTAAACTTTGGACAATACAATGGTAAGTTTTGTAAGTATTGTGTTTGAAGGTTTTTTTGTCATATTGAATTGGGGTTTTTGCAAGACCAAATTATGATTTAGTTTTTTTTTTCTCATTACAAGGATTATTAACGACAATCAATGCTTGTGATTAATGCACAATACTGGTGGGTTGCGACCATGGCTAAGATTAAAATTCCATGGCTCTCTACAATGAAAAATGGTTTACCACAAATTGAAAACTGTAAAATATAAGGTGGGATGTGACAACACTTTCAAAAAAAGAAGTTACAATCAAAGAGATCAATTCTTTCTTTGGTCCAAGACAAGGGAAGAAGGGGTGGAAGTACAATGAACACCTAAATGCAAAGAAGGTGCAACATATATTTGAAGATTTGTATTCATGAATCAATGGCAAATTGAAGGTGCTAAACAACCAAATCAACTTAGGGTTTTCAAGAGCAATTGTTGTTAACTGCAATAACATTCCGATCAATTGAACTAGTTGTGCATTGCATTTAAGTTTTGATGTAGTGTAAAGAAGTCAAAGGAGGCTAGGTTTGAAAGATGGGCCAAAGAAGCTACTTTGAACAAGCTAAAAAGACCTTCACCACAACCACCAAAAGCAATTATATCATTGCCCTTGGTTGATCAACATGAAAACTTTGGCTCTCTGACATTTTTACTAGTTTTCTTAGTGTGGATTATAGTGACAAAGTTGATGCAGGTTATATGTCTGATTTGGACATGAATAGATCTAATGAAGGTTGAAGTTGTGTATTTTGCTAGTAGTGGACCAAAAACGCTACTTCAATTATTGACAGCCATTTCTCTTCCCCATTGGTCTAGTTTAAAGATAAAGAAGATGAAAAAGCTTTAGCAAACTAAAAATGAGTAGTATTTACAAACATATGAATAATTCACAAACATGAACTTGGAGAAAGATGAGTTTTTAGAAGAGTAAAAAAGGTTAAAGATTTTATTGTCTTCTAGGGAAATTGACCATAATCAAGTTTTGAAAGATCTTTAGAAGAGTGATGCAACCCTCCAAGTTGTCCAAGAAGTCAAAAAAAATAATTGTGACAAGTTGAAAGATTTGACAATGTAGTTAGAGACAATTTTGCAAGGAGGGGATTCTAACACTAATGTTTCCTTACTTCAACAAACAACAACAGTTCACTAAAAACTTTTAATGATTATGACATTGAAAATTTGATGGAATGTGTGATTGAGGTTTTATTAACAAAGAACCAAGAGAAACAAATTGCATAGAAGCTTAAGAACTTGAAGGTTCACTATAAAGAAGCTGATGAGAAGTGTGTTATTTATAATATTGAGACGAATGCTCACAAATGTGATGTTCCAAATAAGGAAATTTTGTGGTTAAACCATCTCATTTCTCAAATGGAGAGAGGGGGTGGGCCAAGTTTGTATTTAATGTCTTTCGATTGTCACCCTAGTAGTTTGTTAGAAAACATAACGTTGTGTTGAATTCTTGTCCATACAGTTGCCACAACTTCATTTTTTAAAATTTTGGTCATAGTTACCACCCATGGTGCTTTTTTGAGCATTCAAAGGGTTCTTTTAAAGTTTTGGTGAAAAATTATGAAGCAACATTCATAGATGAATGGTGTGTTGCCATGGGCTTTTGCCAAAAGTAGGTCAATCACCAATAATGATAACGGTGTCATTTGGAGAATTTGTTCAAAAGAGGAGTGTCGGATTGAAGGAACAATCAACTTCAATGATGGAAGGTAAGTTTGCACAACTTTTTAAAAATCTATATTCCTTCAATGAACTAGTCCAGTCTTTGCATGTTTCTTGTCTTTGTTATTTGTTATCACCAAACTATCACAAGTTAAGTTTGTTGCTCTTTGCTATCACTTTGTACAATGAAACATATGCAGTTTCCTTACAGAAGTTTGATGGTCCATTTAAAACCATCAATTTCTTTTGTGTCTTGGAATTCATGTGCATTGTCCAATTCATTTGTGCATATGAGATTGATTTAGGGACTTCTATCCATTTCCTTGCATTTGGTGTCATTCTAAAGTAAAGAGCTTGACATTGAAGCCCTTGCAATCAAACTAAGGAAATATTTAGGACCTTATTCTTTAACAATGATTTACAATTTGGAAAGTTTAGGAAATTGGAATAATGGAATCTTTATTCATCATCAAGATTATAAGTAATGACCTAAATCATGATTCAAGTAGTCCTCTATAAATCTTTTCAAGTTGTCTTGAAACAAGAATTTGAATCAAAAGTTAAGATTGAGTCTTAACATTGATCCCAAAATGTGAACTAGTTTCCTTGAATTATCCTTTGTAAATCTTCTCTTTGTCATGTAATAGGAATCTAAACCACATGTTAGGATTCAATTTTGACATTGGTCCTAAAATGTGAACAAATTTCCTTGAATTGCCTTATGTAAATCTTTTCTTTGCCCTAGAATAGGAATTTAAAACATATGTTAAGATTCAATCCTAACATTTGTCTTGAAATGTGAACAAGTTTCCTTGAACTATCAAGTGTAAACCCTCCCTTTGTTTTGAAAGAGGAATATGAATCACAGGTTAGTTTTTAGTCTTGACATTAGTCTTGAAATGTGAACTAATTTCCTTGAATTGTCCTTTGCAAAAAACTTTTTTGTCTTGAAACATGAATATGAATAAAATAATAAAATCAAAAATCTTGACATTAAACCTAAAATGTGAAATCCATTTTCCTTGGATGTCTTTTGTAAATATTCTCTTTGTCCTTAAACAAGAGTTTGAATCAAATTTGTTATTATTCAGTCCTAATGGTCCTACAATGTGAATTGATTTCTTTGTTCAAGTTTAGATTCCTAATCCAAGTCTTGAATTTATTACTTAAATAAGGACTTCTAGGTCTTGTTATAGTTTCATATTTCATTGTTCTAAGTGTTAAGTTTACATAGTAATTTGTAAGACTTTATGCATTTTGGACTTACTAATTTTTTGCCATTTTGTTTCTCAATTTTTAGATTCATTTGAAGACCTAGTATTAGAACCCAACACTGCTTGCACCTCAACTACTCAATCTATTGGATTGATTAGTGAAGCCAACATTGATGGTGATCAATCCTTGCCCAACCCAAGGTTGGGTGACATTAGTTTTGAATCATGCATAATGGAGAAGCTACCTACTCGTGCAATAGATCTAATTCCTCCAAAGGATTGCAATTTTTTTTATAAACAACCATCATCCACTTCCTTTGAGGCATTGAACTGATCCTTAATTATATTCTACCATGTGATTACAATTTTAAGTATAGAAATGAAGCTTACATTTTTGAATGATGTGTCATTGAATAGTCTAATGACATGAATGGAATATTTTTTTATGGGTTATAGAAATTGGTTACACCTTTAGGTTGTTACTTTGGATAACAAAATGCACTCCTCATGTTTGTGTCCACTTGTTCACGTGATAATTTATATCATGGATCTAGCATGAATGTGAAAACCATTAGATCAATTACATGCTAAATGTTGTTGTATTGAACATATAAATATATTGTTTTGGGTTAATTGTGATTTGAGCATATTGACAATTGTCTAATTCATTGATTGATGAAATTGTAAACCTGTGGCCATTTAGACTTTTGTGGGCCATGTGTTCAAAGGTTACAAAATTGTCCAAAATATGGCATCCATATTATTGGTTGGAAGCGTTTGTAATGAACTATATCATGGAACAAGTCAAACCTTTTTATTGTGTATTTTTTCACTAAGTTGAAGGAGATTGTAAATGATGTTGTACGTATTCATGATGTTGTAGCAAAGAATAAGGATGTAATTGATAATCAAGAAAAAGAAAAAGAACTTGAAAAATATGAACATTTGGATTTTCATGAATTTAAAACCAATAGCAATGATGAACCATCTAGGCATGTGAGATGGTAGGCAAGCCATTTTGACCTTGATGTCAACAAAAAAATCTAGAATATGGACCACGTATTAAATACAAATGTTTTTACAAGGTTGAAACCATTGAACACACTACTAAAATTCCATGTCTTTCAAATTAGGTTTTACGGTTTAAAAAACCCCAAAGTGACAAGCATTAAAAAGCCCCTTGGTTTTCTAAGACAAGTCAATTTTAACAAGTACAATACGACTTGGATGGTTTTTTTACCAACCCTAAGGTGGTGCCTTTGACTAGAGTTTTTGACCAATACTCATTTTAACTAGTGATCAAATGATACACAACATATGATTATCTCAACACCCCATGTGTCATCATTTGATTTACACTTTGTTAGTCACATGGGCGTTTGTTTTATTTAACTACTGAGTACCTTAGTAGTTTGAAAATACCATGTTCCATCACCCACATGTCACCAAATGTTAAGTTCATTGAATGCCATGTGTCAATATTAGATTGGATGGAAAATTTTCAATTTAACGATTAGTTAATTTAATCACCATTCAAGTAGACAATCAAATGATACCACTGCAAAGACTAAATAATGATTAACAAATGTCATTGGCTTGATGAATAAGCCGTTGATAGATGGTATTGTAGCATAACATAGGATGTTGACATGTGTCAAATTCAGAAAATTATTTACATCATTGCTTGCATAAGCATTGTCATTTACATCATCGTTAATTCCTAGTTCACTCTTAATTAGTTTTTAGTTAAGTCTTAGTTGGCTCTCATTAAAGTCTTAATTAACTCATAATCAATTCATAATTAAATTTCAATTAACTCTTAATTAGGTTTCAGTTGAGTCGAAATTAACCCTTAGTTAATTCCTAGGGTTAATTAAGCCTCAATTAAGTGTGAATTAACTCATAATTAAGTTCTAGTTGCCCTTTCAATTCATTATTAGTTAGGAAGTTTCTTCGTTGATGCACACATGGAAACCTTTGTGGAAGCTTCCTTGAGTGAGGTCCCTGACAAGGTATAATTAGGGGTAAGACCTCCTATTACCTTCAATTTGTTCAATGCCAGTTTAAAGTACGATCTTATGCCATAGCGTTTTTTTCATGTTTTTGGTTTTATACATTATCTAAATAAAATTGTGTTTGGATCATTTTTTAACACATTTCATTTTCTTGTCTTATGTCCTTGCATTTCTAATTTTGGATTGGACTTAGGTTTTTTTTTCTTGTGATTGGTTCTCCTTGTCGTGTTCTTATATTATCTTTTTTTTCCATAGTGTTTCATGCTTATGATAACCGTGAACCATGTTTCATGTTTGAGAAAAATTAATAATCACATTTAATGTGTTAGTTAAATGTTGATTAATAAAGCAAGACATTTTATTGGGAAATCTAATTATATCTTCTTACCCTTACCCCTAAATAAAGTCAAAAAAATATTTTGTCCACATGGATTGAACATTATGTCCGTGTGGCAAAAATATTTTGTATACATGTATAAATATCTTGAAAAGATTCTTCTCGTGCTCACAAAAATGTTTACTGTTCACGCTCACAAATTCATGACTCATGTTCATGCACTCACATGGGTGGGATCACAATTAAAGGAGCCAAAGGATTTGTTGACAATTAGGTTTTTATGTACCTTGCCTGTTTTCAAAATGTATCACATATAACATTTAAATGATATATATATATATATATATATATACTATTTTCAACATTATGTTCATTTACTCATGAAATTCCCATCCTATGAATTTGAAATCATTTCATTGTGTTGTGATCCTTTTGCATATGCAAAGGAATTGTTAACATGTGTTAAAAACAACCATAAAATACGACCGTGCTTTTGTTTATTCAAACCTTCACCAAATGCTTACAAATTTTGTATGAACTTTAATATATTTCACTAGAAGTGGGCCATGTGTCCAATCATTCAAAAAAATAATTACATGTTTGTATTCACACCTTTTTACATGATTAGTTAAAATGATTTGAAACATGTTTAATGACTAAAATAGTTCATGATTTATCATCCTTGTTAAAAAAAAAGTTGTACATTTAATTCTAATGTGGACCATAATGTAAAAATTATAATAATTTACTATGTTTTGGGTCATAATTGGCTTCAACTTTGATATCCAACCATTATCCAACTTGAAAAGCTATTTTTTAAATGCATTATAAACCAATACAAGAAGGCCACATGAGTAATTTAGTCCTTGAAAAAGACTTAGACCTTGCCCTAAGTGGCTCCTTTTATTGTGACTACATCCACATGATAGTGACAAAACCAAGCTAGTGCATGAGCCTAAAACTTGAATTTAGAGCTTATAGTTGGAATTTAGGATGGTAAAATGCCTTTTCCCTTATACACATGTGAGTAAAACTCAAGAATTTAACCACAACATAAATGTTATACAAGTAAACCTAAAAGCAAAATGGGGATGAATGTAAACATTCATCTTCATTATGGATGAACTTTTTATTTTATCATTAAGTTCTTATCAATGAAACCTTTTTTTCCCTGTAGTTTTAATTAATTAGAGCTTCATGAAACACAATTTAATTTCATATGAAGGTGGATGCAAGATTGAATGTCTCATTAGTGCAAGTTTTGTACTCCATAAAAATCTAAAAACAACACTGGCTTAGTGATGAGTTGGCCATTTGCTCCTATTTTATTGGTCAAGCATATGTCATGGAGTGATAGAAGGCCATATTAACAATGCCCCATGTAGATTTTATGGAAACATTCTCTTGTGAAAGAATTGTTTTGAAAAATAGTTCAAATTACACCTTCTATGGACTTATGAAAATATCGTCCACTTCTTACCATTGAAAAGTCCATAACTATCAGTTGGTTAAAGTTTTCATGAAAAGGATTTTTGATTTGAGTTTCTCATCTCATATTATAACCTATATTGAGTCATTATAACACATTTATAATGGAAATCAATACAAATTTTTGCATTTTCTTCATTTTGAATCCAATTGACAAGTCCCTATTTTTGGATTTTAAAAGTCCAATACTTTTAGCAAATGAATTGTTTTTCAAAAAATAACTACATGGATGTGTTCATAATGAAGTTTTTAGTCAAAATTCAATTGCCAATTATTATGTATATAAATATATTAATTACCATACACATTTGAACAAAAGGTGCCCAAGGAAAAAATGTGACTTTGTCATGAAAGTGAGCCACACAACCTTGCATCTACCCATGATATAATATTTGTTGAATAATATAATTTAATTTCCATTATAAATGTATTTGATGGCTATGGTTTAAAATGCCATTATTTTCAATATATGTTTACTATATTATTAAATTATCATACTAACATCCACCCCATGGTGTTGTTTTTTAAAAATCCCAGGCAAATTGACCTAATGTCATTGTCAACAATGGATTTTTTTTTCTTTCCAAAGTTGCCACAACTTCCATCAAACCTATTTATAAGTGTCGCAAACAATAATTGGGAATTTGTTTTGCATTATTCTTCAAGGGTGCCACAACTTTTGTCAAATTTAACTAGTGTTATTGACAACAATGGGTTTTGAATGCTTTAAATATCCTTAAACTATCTATTGAAATAAGTTTTTGAAATAAACTAAAATTTAATTTTTAAGCACTTTAATTAGTTTTTATAAAACAAACTATTATCATAAATGATAGTGGGGTTTCTATTTATAATTATTTATTTTCAAGGTGCCCTAATATTTCACAATGTATAATGTTGTTGACAACAATGGGGGGGGGGGGGAGGGGGGTGGCGGGGTAACATTCATCCCATGACTATTTTTTTAATTGCTTAACATTGTTGATGAATTTTTATAAAAAAAATTATTTTGGTTCGATCATCATATTTTCCCCTATAGTCACATTATCCATCATTATTAAATGGCAGTCAAATTTGAGATATTAATACTTAGACAACAAATGAAGATGGATACAAATAAATTTTAATTTATTTATCTTCCAATCATGAATGAATTTCATCCAATGATTTATTTATTTAATCCAAATCATAAATTCATTCATTCACACAAAACCCATGCAAAAATGACATTACGCTATGGACACATTCATCCATGTAGGTGGATTAAAATCACATAAAGCTTTAAAGTACAATATCAAAGCTCCAAGCTTAGGCTTTACCCTCTTGCACAAGCCATCCTTTGTGGTTAGTTTTGCATATGTAAGGTTAGCCATAATGGTGTGGTGAACTTGGCCTTTGTCATGTAGCATGTTTATTGTAACAAGAAAGTGATTCAAAGTTGTTAGTTTCATCAAATCATGTCTATTGGCCAATCGTTAAACTATTTGACCAAGTGTTCAATAAAACAATGCATGGCGCCAATTTGGAATGTGTAGTTAACATAGAGTAAATTGTGGCATGCAACTCTTGCAACATAAGTCCAAGTTATGTTACTACTGGAAACCCCAATTGTGATGAGAAATCATTTATTGGGTAATGCATATGGAAAAAATAAAATAAAACCCCTACCCAAAATATTAAACCACAAATTTAAAATATTTTATTAGTAGCTAAAAATAACCAATGGGGACATCCTTTGGAAATCTCATTGTAGTGGTATAACACATGCCAAAGTCCATTGAACCACTAGGGTTGGTAGTTTGGCATGACATGGGTCAACCCAAATCAAATTGGGTAATATTGATGAGTGGTATAACTACATGATTTATAGTATTGTAAGTTGTATTTAATGTTTATGAGATAAACTTATTTGACACTTGTATTCGAAAAGTAAGTTCTAGAGTGAAGTGTCAAACTTTTTGGTTTGATTTATTTTAAGACCTTCAAAAAGAGGAGCTAAAACTCAAGTGTTCAATGTTCAATGTGTTGTTGTATAACATGCATTTGTCATAGATAGTTAGGAATAATCTTGAAATTGTTGAATATTGTTGCAAATTTCTCATTTGTTGTAATAATTGGTAATTCCAATGCTAGGTTTTAATTCGCTTTCTTTTCAACATTTGTGAACAATTGTAAAATCCATTATTCATTGTCAGTCATAATTAATGGATAGTTGATTACATGAAAAAAAATTACATAGTTTATTTTTGGGTATTGGTCAACCATCATCAGTTAAATTTTGCAATATGTAAATGGAAGAGAATGGTGGCTATGAACCATAAGACTCAACAATGCAATTGTTTAAAAGGCAATCATAAATTGAGATTCCTTGATGATCTCACTAAAGCACATCTTTATGAAATTTGGTTTGTGAAGGTTGTACATTGTCACTTGTAAATGTTACTACCATACATTGTCTATCATCTCTCTTGCTCGTGTAGTTTTGAACTTCTTCTATTTGCACAAATCTACTTTACTAAGGATATGATACAAGAAAAGATCAACTTTCTAACATCCCCACTATTTAAAAACATCAAACATTCTTGTTGTTTTCTATCCCTCTTTCTCGCCTAATTCCATGCTTTTGTGTATGACTTGCACACAATGAAAAATAGGGAGCCATTCCCTTTTCTAGTGGTCCTCTTTTCTTGCTTCAGTAGAGCTTTAACTATTTTGGTTGGATGCGTGGTTTGTTTTCTTTCGGTTGCAAGATTATGCTAGTCCTACTTTAGCCTTTCACAAGCAAAAATTTCATTTGATGAAGCTCAATTACCTAGATTATACCTTCAAATTGAACACAAAAACCAAAGATGTAAATTTTGTATAATGATTTAACATTTCGTTGTGCATAGTTATGAGATTGAGCAAGTTTAGATTGATAACTCTTCCCATACAATAGCCACGAAACCTCTCATGTGAAAACATTTATTGTTAGCAAGTTATGAACATGCACATACTATGATAGCCACATCTAGAAAAAATAATTTTCTACCAACAAGTTGTGATCATACACATATTATTATAGTTACATTGAGAAAAAAATAAATCTCTATGTACACAATTGAATCCACTTGCTCCCCCACCACCTTGACATGCAAGTATTCACAATTTGTATGCAACCAACCTACCTCACAAATTTGAAAAAAATACGTTGCTAGATGGTGTTGTTTTTATAAATTTTTATTGATCCTTGTGTTATTTTGGCTAGTTTTTGTGGCATCTTCTCAATGTTTTTTATTCCAATTTTGTGATGTTCCTCAAGTGGCGATTGTCCATAAGTATATTTAGCTAAATATGGAAATATTCCTAAATATTAAGACCATGTCAAATTGTAGGAAATTATGGGGATTTAAAAAAAATCTCTTTATGGCGATAAAATTTCCTCGGAAAGCATGGAATTTATGACAGAATATTTTTAAAAAATCTCTTTATGGCGATAAAATTTCCTCGGAAAGCATGGAATTTATGACAGAATATTCCATTTCCAAAATGTTTTTCGCAAAATGGCGAAAAGTCGCTACCAAAAAATATCACTGCGCCACAGTGTTCTTGTTGCGTTTGTTTGTGTGTTTTTTTCTTGGTGTTGTTTCTCTTTGGTGATGTGCTCAGGGTTGGGTTCCTGTCATTGCCGGAGCGATGGGGACCATGGTAACGGCAGCAAGCATCACGGCTATGGCGGTGCCGATTCTGCGCGCCTTTGCTTCGCAGGGGATAGTCAGGCAGAGTGCGGAGACGGGCGTTGTTGCTGTAAGGTGCTGCGTGTCTGCTTGCGGCGCAATGGTCTCGGGACCACCTCCTTGGATAGAGAAGGCGGATTGTTTCTCTGCACCTCCTGCTGCTGCTCCAGCAGTTTGGCTCAAAACTTGTTGCTCGTAAGTCTCTCTGTTCTCTTTCTTCTCTCTCTCCATTTGCATCTCTCTTTGGAACTTGAGCAAATGCTCTGGTTATCCACAACCTACTCTAGTCGAGCGGAATGCACCGGGTCTTCTTGTTCAGGGCATGGTTCGAACTTGTGGATATTAAACGCCTTTCTTCCAATATGAAATGAAGCTGCAGGGACTAGGAAATAAGTACCTTCGACATCTTAAAGCAGAGAGACTGGTCTCCTTTTCTCAGAGCTGAACGGGTTTAGGGTTTGGGAATTAGGAATTGTGGAGCAAAGACTGAGATGTTATTGGGCTGATAACAACAGGTTTTCATATAGTGAATGGATCAAACATGCAATGCTACTGTGAATTCTTAATGCAACAATTAGGGCTGTAGTGCAGCTTCAACTCTGTACATGTCTCAAGCATAGGTAGGGTTTTTTTTTTCAAGGTTTGGCTACTAGGTTTGAGGTTATTACTTCCCTTTTTTTTGGACTATATCTTTGCTTGAAATTCTCAACTTAGAAAGGTTGAGCAAAATCTGCTCTGAGTGTTGATCACAAGATTAAACCATGTTTGACAAATTTGTTCAGAAGACACAGAGTGCAAGTGAGCACCTTGGCTGTGAAAAAAAAGAAGAAAGAGAGCCTAGACTTCTCTTTGGATAATGACATAGGTGGAGATGATGAGGTGATTGGGGACATGGAAGAATGGATAAACAACAAGCCAGCAGGTTTTGGCAACAAGGTACTTTCAAGCATTATCCACTTGTTGATTCTTTCATAGGTCTTTTTTCTGTTTTTTTTTTCCTGGCTGATAGGTTAGGAATAATATATGATATATTAGGTTGCATGTGTGCGTGTGGAATTGCACCAAATTTGATTTCCAGCTGCTTGTTATCCAATGTTCTGTGGTATAACCAGATTAGGACAAGTAAGTATTTGTCAAAGATAGTTCCAGCCCTTCTGGAAAATTTGAAGGATTTAGTTCTGCTCATCAAATGTCACTTCACACCTTAACTTTGGGCCATGTGTAAAAAAATTTGATAGGTGTATGATACTGCATTAGAGGAGAAATTACTGGCAGAGATAGAGCATGACAAAAAGTCCCGGTTGGCTGCAGCCATGGGATTGAAGGAGAACAATGGGAAAGCTAATGGGAAGAAATCAGGAAAGGCTGGAAAAGCAATAAGAGCAGGTAATGTAACTTCATCTCTCATGTTAGACCAATGGATGGCTTTCTGTTCTTCTCAACTAATGCTACTGTGCAAGCACACTTTTTGGTTCATAACTGGGGTTCAAAGTTGAAATCAGCTCATCAGCCAATAGTTTCAAACAGAGAATATGCCAGTTAGGCTTTACTCAGAAGTATATCTGGCTGTAGAGTGAATTGAACTTGGACACCTTTCAGTGCTTAACTGCCCAAGCATGCTGATGCTCCCCCTTGGACTGTCTATTGCAGAAGCAGCTCCACCAGCTGGTGTGGAGGTTTGGGTGGGAAACTTGCCACGGAAGAAGAATGTAGATAGGGACCTGTGGGCAGCACTGAGAAGTGTTGGAGGCTTGTTGCATGTCCGACCCATTGTGTTTGCACAGAATGAGAAGACCCGGGAGCCCCTCTGCAAGGGCTATGCTTTCCTAACATTCAAAACAGATGGTGATGCCCTGGAGTAAGTCACCTTTGGCCTTTGGTTTCTCTTTTTCTGGCTAGGTTGTTTTCTTTCCATTGTGAAAACTTTAAAAAAGTTAGCTTAAATGGTAACTGTTGTGTAATGTATGTTTTTCAAAGACAGAGAGATTAAATGCAATGAATGTATGGTCTTGTTATTCTTCAATGGAGCCTGTCTCTCAGGGTGAAGCTTCCAAGGTTTTCTTGTTTTTCAGTCTAAAAGAGAAAGCTTCTTTTTTGTGTAGCATCCATTTCAGGTTGTGGCTGGAACAAGCTGGCAGAATATTAAGGGCTACAGTGTTTGGTTTTTGAGGATTTTCAAGAGGACAATCTGATGTGGTTGTGCATTCCTTACTGTGTACTTGCATCTGGTTGCAGTTTTGTTGCAAAATATCATGGCACAAACATCACATATGGGAGGGTGGAGAAAAAGCTTGCTTGTGAGGTGGCAGGCTCAGACAGTCCATGGTCTCCAACAAAGCTCACCATTCAGACAGCAGTGACTGCAGCAACAAGAGTCCCTAAGCTGCATGTGAGGGATAATGAGGCTGCCATAAGCTTAGCTCTTCCATCTGCTGGCACAACCCAGAACTCTGCATGTATCTCTGATTCCAGAAATGAACCACTTGATGCCTCAGTTGTCCCAGTAAACAGTCACTTTGATACAGGGTCTTTTGAAACCTTTGATGATGAAGAAGATGAAGAACAGCTAAGGGCACTTGAAGACAAGATCTGGGTGGACTTAGAGGATGAGGCTGATGATCTCTTAGACATGGAGTTAGAGGATGAGAGCCAAAAGACTGAATCTGCTTTGGAAGACATAAAAATCTGTGATGATCCCCCAATGCTGCAAAGCACACTTCATGACCAAAGAGTTTTAAGTACTGAACTGGATAATGAGCAGATGACACAGCATAGTCTAGTGGATGTAGATATGGCTGCCAGACATGCTTCAGAGGACCATGCAAAAAACGAAAGTTTGTCAAGTGAGAAAAACCAATCAAGGCAGACTATGGATATGACTGAAGATGATGCAGGCATTTATGTCACAGTAACAGCAGCCAAGACCAGTAAGAACATCTCAGAAGGATCTCATAAAGAGGGTGAGAAAGGTGATGATGAAGGAAAAAGAATTTTGGAGCTTGAATTGAGGGTGAGACAGATGGAGCGTGAACTGAAAGAGAAAGATGCAAAGCTACGACAAGTAGCTGTAGTTGAGCATGAGAGAATTGAGATGCTTGAAAAGAGGGTTCTTGGAAAGTTCAAGGCCATTGCGGCTGGAACGAGAGCAGCAAAGACAAAATCTGAGGGAGCAAGCACAGGAAAGAAAAAGGGTCCGAAAGCTGTGAATCGGAAAACAAAAAGTGTGAAACCAATGATCACCCTTGGATCAGCAAACAGGTCAAAACTCAACCTTAGGAATCTATTAGCTTTTCAGAAATCGCCTTTCCATCATGTCTTTTTCACATGTCTGCAATTATTTTTATTTGACTAATGGCAAGGAGATGTGTGAATGAGAATGTTTTCTTTTTTGGATGGGATCTGGCATTTCTTTGTTAAGGCTGCTAGAAGTGTGGGACCTTCTTGCGTTTTCTGGTTAATGATGTGCATTTGTTGCTTATGCAGGCTTAAATTAAAGGAAAGGAAGGTACTCACTGATGTAATGTCGAAGTATGCTGCAGATCCTGTAGAGGGTGTAATTAGTTAGCTGATGACATAGTGTGGGAAGGAGTTTTAGAAGGTTTTATCTGCAATGCTTTTTGTAGGTGTCACAACAGTATTTCTCAACTGTAGCAAAAGAGGTTTTAGCACAAATTGCAATAGTTGTTCCCATTTATGAGCACCATCAAGAGAATAGATCTCTTTTTCTTGGAGAGAGATTTTTGGAGACACAGAGATGTTGACCACAAAGCAGGGTTGGGTTTAGACACAAATTTAGTGATTCCATAGGCCACAAGTGAATTTTAGGGGTGGAAAATAGGTAGATTTGCATCTTGTTGATCCAATACTGATCTGCTTGGAGCCTAAACCTAAGATTTGTGAAGAGCAAAATGAAGGTACTTCTTCAACCTAACATTTTGGAAAAGGAAATATGAGATCATGTTTCCTATTCATCTTTCTCATGCCAATTGCTTATTTGCTTGGAGTTGGAAATGTGTGGTTGGTACTGTTCAACTTCCCGGATTTACCCTCATCTAAATGTGAAATCTTCAACCCCTTTTTCTTTCCCACTTTCCACCAAAATAAAGGCACATGTATAGTACATCGATGAGCAAGGATAGTCAATTCTGAGGGCCTGTGTCTTAATATCAATAGCAATATTATCAATTGTACAAATACAAGAGCAATTGGATAATGCTACCTAAGTTCTTGAGTTTTTTAGCTTGTTAATAGTTATTTTCATATTATTTGTAGCAATGTAGTACACTTGACTAAAGATTGCACCTCACAAGCAATACTTTGAGCATTAGTTATATTTTTTACACCATCAAAGGTTTCCTGAAAACTTGAAGTGTTCCTTTCTGTGCATCTGTTTGCTACCTTCTTCTCATCACAGTATGTGTGGTTGGTTTAATTTGCCAAAAGGTTATGACCTGAAAATTGTTGTAAACAAATCAAGGAGTTGGACACCTATGCAAGGGCACAATCAGGTAGTTTTTCTGCACTCCCTGTAGATCAAAGAGAGAAATGGTGGAGGGAGTTCTTTTTGCATACTTCGTGATTGTAGGATCACAAATCAGAGAAGGTAACTGGATATCAATTCTTTTAGAATTCACATGTCTTGTTGATGTCAATCTTGTTGCTCTCTCTTTCTTGGTTGCTATCCTGCTGTGGGCCAAAATGTTGGCTGAAGTTCTTTCACATCCTAGGCGAGAGAAGTTAAGTAGATGCAATATGTTGATGGAGAAGGTCAATGTTGCTTTCTCTGTTCTTATGATAACATTTATGCATGGCACATGGAGAATGCATGGCTGATAAGCTTGACCTGGATCTTTGTTGTAGACAAATGAAAGGTACCCAGATTTCACAGTAGGAAGACAGGGCAAGCACTCTGGCTTGAGAGCCAACTGGATGGTAGCAGAGATGGCCGCATTGGACTAGGCACAACGCAATTGCACTCTTTTGCATGGAGTCAGAAGCTGACAAAATATGTGAAGGATGGGCAACTTAAGAAGGCAATGCAACTGTTCCAACAAATGCAATAGGAAGGAACAACTCCTGACAAATTCACTTTTGTTCAGGTGATTACAGCATATGCTAGTTTACAAAGACTTGAAGGCGGCAGGCTTGTTCATGAACAGCTCATTCAAAGTGGTTGTAAATTTGATGTCTTTGTGGGAACTAGCTTGGTTGACAGGTATGCGAAATGTGGGAGCATCAAGAATGCTGGGGGAGTGTTCAACAAGATGCAGTCTCGAAATGTGGTCAGTTGGAATGCCAAGGCCTAATTTGGACATATGAAATGCAGGCAAGGGCAGAAGGCACTGGAACTATTTTGACAACTGCAACAGGAGGGTGTGTGACTAGACTCTGTTACTTTAGTGGCTATTCTGAATGCATGTGTCAGCATGGTTGCACTTGAAGAGGACAGGTGTGTGCATGAGCATGCTAGGGAAGCTCTTAAACATTTTGAATGGATATGTGAAAAAGGTGTATAGCCAGAAGATATCACTTTTGTTTGTCTTCTTGTAGCCATGCAGGTCTTGTGGATGAAGGCATGTGCTTATATGCTTCAATGCCCAGAGACTATATGACTCCTGCAAAATTGGAACATTACACCTGCACATGGTTGACCTTCTTGGCTATGCTGGCCATCTACAGGAGGCAGAGAATAGGGTGATGGCAATGCCTTGTAAACCACAGGAGGCCGCTTTGAGGGCTTTGCTCTGTGCTTGCAGAATTAATGGTAATGTGCAGACAGCAAAACACATTGCCAAACAAATTCTTGAAATGGAGCCTGAAAATGCTGCTGGTTATGTACTGTTGTCAAACATCTACATTGCTGCTAGCAACATGCATCTCTGTGAGAGTGTTGAACGGCAGAGAAAGGGAAAAGGTGCAAAGAAACAGCTGGGTTGCACCTGGATTGAAGTGAATAATGAGGTGCATAGGTTTGTGGTAGAGGATCAAAACCAACCCCAGATGATTGAAATTTATGCAGAACTGCAGAGATTGTCAGGGCTCATGCATGATACAAGGTACATGTCTTGTATGGAATTTTTTCTGGATGATGTTTAAGAAGAAGACAAGGTATTTCATTTGTGTCACCATAGCAAGAAACTGGCTATTATATTCAGGCTCATCAACTAAACTCCTGGTACTCCTCTTTGAATCAGAAAAAAATTGTGAGTTTACAAAGATTGCCACACTTCCACAAAGTTCATTTCAAAAATAGTTGGGAGAGCCATCATGGTGAGAGATGCCAATCACTTTCATCACTTTGAAGATGGTGCTTGTTCTTGCATGGACTATTGGTGATGCCATTCACCCATAGTCTGCTTGTCAATCACTAAATGAAGTTCACTTTGCTTATAGTAGCATCTCTAGTGGTCTTTTATCATGATCAAAGTTCAGTTCACCATTATCAGATGTGGTACCACCAAAAAGGTGGCCATGGAGCCAACTCCCAGGATATTTGGTTTCATGCCTCTAGGGAGTATTGGCGAGAATACTTCAAGATGGGATGTCTCCTGCATCCCCATGCACAGTTGCTGGAGAAGTCTATATACCCCCAATGAATTCTTTGGTTGGAATAACTGGTACAGGGATCCAATTCAACCATACACTTGATCATCAATGTTGGACCTATAAATCAACCATACCTCAAGATTGCAGCCCTGGGATAGAAGTTTTGTCTGGAATTGAGCTGCATCATTCAACAGGGTGACAATAATTGATACACAAGGGAACAAGAATGAGCCAAGGGGCCTCCATTTTTTTCATTTTAGTATTGCCAAGCAACCTCAAATGGGCTGAAATGGTGGAACCATGGTAAAGAAATTTGTTTCTCGTGTTGTTTGTTTGTGTGCAGTCCCCAGCGAGGCCCCAAATTGAATTTCAATACTAGATCACATATGACAAACTTAGTACAAAAATATGCAAACCCAAAAGTGGAAACAGAACCTGTTGAAATGAGAGGAATTGGGGCACATCATGCTGATAGAGTTCCATCACAAAAAGATCAACTACAACCCTGTGGACAGGGAAAAAGTTCTGTGTCAATTCAAAAATTATTTAATTAAATATAATTCATGCTTTCTTTAAAATATCCAAATTTCATTTATTCTTCAAATTTTAAAATGTCAATCCCTCTCTCTCCCCTTCTTATTTTCTTGATATGGGTCCCAGTAGTTCATCATTATTTATGTCAATCTCAAATTTGATTTTACTAGATAACATCAATATGAAAATAGATGCATAACAAAACAGATGCCTTTTCATGTCCATGTAGGTGAGTACGGGAACCAAGTGAGGTATCTAGGCTTGGAAGAGGTAGGTAAATTTTTTTTAAGTATTCAAAATAATAATAATAATAATAATAATAATTACACCATTACATGAATAGCTTGAAACCATAGACTCTGGATAAATCTAAAGAAAAACAATACTTAATGCTCAAAGTTATTGTACATGCTCTTAAGCAGGATGATTGCCTATGAATTTGACAATAGAAATCTCTTGTTTCCTTATCTACCCTCACCTCATTTGTCAAACCCACACCTAAATTGCTTCAACTTTGGAGTCTAGGTTGATGATTTTTGAACTGTTGTAGTTTTAATCTTCCAACCATCATCCCTGCTTTCTCTTCTTCAAGAAACATTCAATCTATGATGCACCTACCATGTCATGCTCATTAGCTAGACATGAACCAGGGGGAGTGGCAAATTCCAAACTGGTTCAGAATATTTCATACAAATTTACAAATGTTGGACAAGAAGCTTCATTATGGAGCATAATTCAATCCTTTGTTCTCTGGTACTCTCTTCCCTGTCCAGACAAACAGATTCTCAATGCTACACCACTGGTGCCCAGTAAGACATTCATCACCCCCAGAAAATTGCTGACTGGAATACACAGTTCTGTAATCACTTAATTGATGCTGCTTTATTTGTCAAGACCAAGTAACAACTAAGAGCTCTCTGGCATACATATCTTGGATAGTACAGGGATAACACCATGACAACAAATTTAGCTATCAACATCCCTGGTATCTGTAAAGGTAAAGTAGATAGGCAGGTTGATGGGTATGTTTCTATAGGATAAACTATTCAAAGTGTTGTACAACATATCCCTCTGGAGCTCTCACACATCAAGCTTACAGATAGCTTAGACCTGTGTAATGTTTACCAGGTTGTGGACTTTTGCTCAAAGCCTCTGGGAACTGGAGTGTCCCATGATGAAACCGTTAAGCCAGTGACTTGCGCCAATGATGGGCCAACACGGCATTTCTCAATCATATTATCCACTATATTTGGCGACCCAGAAAACACAGCCTCCACTGAGCCATCTTGACAGTTCCGCACCCAACCATCAAGTCCTTGTTTTTTAGCTGTCTCAACTGTCCACTTCCTGTAAAACACACCTTGTACTATGCCTTTGATTATCACATGGACCTGAAATCACACACATCAGTCTGATTAGGCACTGGATAGCTCAACAACATCAGAATTTGACTTGTGTAGGTGAAAACCGCAAGGGCAGCTTGTGGTTTGGTTACAATGTACTATTGGGATAATACTGTGGACATGTTAACCCTAACCCTATATTCCAAATGTCTGAAACACAAACATCAAACCTTAGAATCTTTGCACTGATAGAATCAAAACAGAAACTCTACAGAAGGTGAACTCTACAGAATGTATTCATCCAGTCCAGGATTTAGAGAAGTTTGAATCCTTGATGCAAGAGTCTGGGTAAGTGAAGTACAAGGGATGGCAATCCCCAAAATCATGATCAGTCGACTGATTTGAGGTTCACAGAAAACAGTACGGTATTCAATCTTCAACCCCTAAAAACCCTAAACCCAATTCAAAATTTCCCGAAATTCATAGCGTGTGGGCATAAAACCAACACAAAAGATCCTAGAGACTTTTCAGTGTAAGATGGCGTCTGCACGAAAAAGAGGTGCAGCAGGCAGGCAACTTACCGATTTCTTAGGGTTGCCGGAATTCTTGGGAGCAGCAGCAGCATCGGCAGCAGACCCCTCATGAGACGCTTGATCCCGATGTCCGGGTGCTGCCATTCTTGTCGTCCCGGCAGAGCTGCAGCAAACTCGCGGGGAATAAACAACTGTCCTCAAACTTGAGACTGCAAGATGTTGATTTTTCTGGCACTTGCCAAGAATCCGAAGCACCCAAACTGAAGGAGAAGCGCAGCGAGATTGAGAACTTGTGCAATCCCAATGTACAACAACATCAACAACAACTATTAGTACTACTACTACAACTACTTCTTGAGCAGCACTCTTACTACCCAAAGGGATGGTACCTAGTAGATTTTTCACATCATGTGTTTATCTAGTTCATGGGTGTGGCCACACCTGGTGATAGATGGCAAACAATATGAATTCATCATTCACATCACTTGCACTTGCCACCTTGTTTGTGAGCGAATTAATAACTTGCACTTGCACCTTGTTGGATTTTTTTTTTAAAAGCTAATTTTTGGCACTTGGTGACAAAACAAAATCTAGTGTGACACACATGCAAACGATTTTTGTTCAAAAAATATGCCAAAATCGCCAGATGATTTCCAGGGAAAATTTAATGAAATCATCAGATTTAGACAAAACGTTTGAGCAGGTCCCCAAAATATACCAGGATTCTTAAATTTGTATCTAATTAATCTAGCAATCTTGGGAGGCTAGCTATCTATCACACTTGTCAATCCTCCAACTTACCCCTTTTATCATCTCTGTTCATACTTGACGGTATTTTCACAATAACTGAGCATCCCCATGTAAAGCAGCCTCGGGTGAACTGGCACCCACGTTGGTAACCGTGGTAACGAGCCACAAGGGCCCTCTCTTAGTGGGAGTAGAAGGCCTAATTGAGAGAGCCTTCATTTGAGGAAATTTTGATGTAGTTGAAAAGGCAAGTAGTGGGTTGGTGAGAATCGTTTGAAATGGGGATTTGAGCATTGAATATGGTTGCTTATTAGTTACAGGGGTTGACTAAGGTGAAAATAACATAATAACAATAGCATAGGAAAACCAAAACATATAGAATAGTTTTTTAGGAGTTTTTTCAGTATATCTAGATAAGATATCAAGCACCATCAGCCATAGAATAACATAACTAGTTGTGTTTGGCTTATACATGCTTGGTAAAACCTAAAATCATACATGCATGTCTACTATCTTAGGGCAATAATAAGTTTTCATTAACATAAAAAATAACAAGAATACAAACAAATTAATCAATTAAAAGTTAATCTCATTATGATTTTTGTTATTAAATCTTCATCAAAGCCTTATTAAAGTTTTTATAGTAACATCAAATTAATTAAAAACATTTATATCTCAAAAACGAATTTTATATTAAAATATTAATTAATTTTTAAATTGATGTGTTTTATTTTAATCAATACTTGCAAAGTTTTTCAAATCAATTTTGTAAGAATCTAATCTTAATAAAAAATAAAAAATTTGAAGCTAATTATTTGTATGTTTATCAAATAAATTTCATTTAAAAAATTTATCTTATGAATTTTTTTACATTTCATAGTGATACGATCTCATGATACAAAAAGACAAGTGACAACCAAAAATAATAATGGTTTAGAGACATGATTAAATGAGTTACCCAGAATTCATATTTTGAGAAGAAACTCAACAAGTAGATAGGTAAATTTCAAAACAACCCATCAGTTGGATGGGTGCACCCAAAATCTACACATGCGCGTCCATTAGCTTGGGTCAATAATCTTTATAAATGTTCTATAAACATGTTTTCTAAATCACGTAAGGTGAGAAGAAGTTTGAGACAATTTAATTTCAATTAGTCTGAATTGGACCTAATCTCATTTCAGCAAAGGTTTGCCATGATGTGATAAGGAAGGATAATGTGGCGGGCAACTACTATAATACAATGACTAGTTATTTACGACTACACACTCAAAACCAAATATAGGAATCTGGCAATATGTTTACTCTTTTTTTTTTCTTTTTTTTGAATATGAGACACTTCCAAAATAATTTCATTTTCGAATTTTATATTTTTGATTTCTCTTTTTGGCGAAATTTCACCAATACCTATGCGAGAGGTATCTCCTGAGGATTGAGGAATTCCAAAAATCAGAATAGGATGTGAACATCCTCACTCAATTTTCAATGCAGGTACGTGTTGGTCAATGGTGACAAGTGTCCAAACAATTTGAAGAGGAGACCAGAGCTTCTCGTCATGTGTAGTGTGAAGCATTGGAAAGTAGAAAAGAAACTAAGTAGATAGCTGCAATGCTAAAACAACATCAACACATAATTCTCTACAACAAAACACTTTTCTAGTTACAAAGGTTGCATTTCAAACAGAAAGATCTGGTATCTTATGGATTTTGCAATTCTGCAAACCTGCTGAAAACAACCTCAGTGGCAGTTGCTGCTACCACTTTCTTCTTATCACACCTGCACAGATACACGTTGAGCTACATTGGGTTTCCTTGGAAGAAGATTTCATCAAAAGGAAAAAGATGGACAAATGGACAGATAGGCGGATGGGTCGTCAAGCCCAAGTTGAGAGAAGTACAAGGACTAGTGCCATTCAACCAAGCTTCAGGATCGACGATGAGCTCTTCCTTTGGACCAGTAAAATCGTGGAACTTGGGAACTTGAATGGTCACGTAAAACTCATCCGTCTCGAAACTCTCACAGCAACGGCCCCCACATTCCAACTCGAAAGATTCCATTTTTCACGTCAAATTCCACGCAGTAAGAACTCCCGCCTCTGATTCAGCTACCAAATAACCAACAATTCCATAATCCTTCTCCTACTGTTGTTCATTTCATTATTTGCAACAAATCCCGCGAATCTCCCACTGTTTTGAAACCTTGGTGCCTTCATGTTTGAGCTTTTCCACCTCCTCCCATAAATTTTCCCTCTCTGATTCACCCTTCACATGCAATGGATCTAATCATGCAATCCAGCCAAAGCTTTGGCATTTGCACAAGAACAAGGATATGGTTGTATAGAAGCAAGATTGGTCATAATCAAACCTACCTGATTGTTATTGCTTTTGAAAGATTGTAGCTACTCGAGAAGAAATCCATTTTTTGATTTAAGATTGTCTTGCTCACGGTTAGCAGTCTCCTTTGCTATCTTGGCAACATTGGTTAGGTAATTCACATGTTCTTGCAAATGATCTCTGCCTTTAGTCAGCGATGGATCTACATTGAAAGGCGTCTGTAGACATAAACAATGTTCACAAAAACAAAGAACCCAAATCCGGGAAACCTCCAGATACTTCGTCGCTCCTCCTGTAGATTCTCTGTAATCTTCAGGTCTTAAGATCTCATTTGAAATTTCAAATAAGAATGGGGCGACATGGCTTCACGAGCATCCAGTATTTCTGGAAGGTGCTCAAAGCCTTCTCCTCAAAAATCCCAAAATCCACTTCACTAAAATGAAGGTACCAACGTGGGTGCCGGTTCAACCTGGCCAAGCCAAGCACTCCTCCAACTCCACCATTATGGTAAACCGAAGGGAAAGGTTATGTGATAGTTGAATAGCTCTTGAACACCTAGTCAGTTTGGGACTCATGTAAGGGGTAATTATTGCTAGGGCATTAGCCTACACTAGAACCCATTGTCTTAATATGGCAACTTCAAAATCTTTTTCCTCACAATTTGGCAACTCTGGTGGATTATTTTTTGCAAAAGTCCTTTGTTTTGTATTGCTCTGGATTGTTTTTGTTGCTGCAATGTGACAACTTGCTCAAAAAAAACACTGGTTCAAGGCTAACAAATGTTATTCTTGGACAAGGTTACATGTATATTGTACTTTGTTAGGCACGCGGTCAGTTTTAATTCCAGTGATGATGTTAACATTGGTTCAAGGTTAACAAATGTTATTCTTGGACAAGGTTACGTGTACATTATACTTGTTAGGCAAGCGGTTGGTCTTAGTTCCAGTGATGATGGTAACATCAGAGCTTGTATAGAGTAGACAAGTTTAGGTTTCATAAGTACAAAAATAGATTTTGATTTAGTATTTGCTGCAAATAGAACAGAAAGGTGTTTTTTAGATCTGCATTTTTGGAAGCTATTTTTTTCAACACTACAATGAGAAGCATATTTTCAAGTACCTCATGCATCAATTTGCATCTCATTTCTCTTCAACTGAATCTGAATCCAATTGATATTCGAATTAAATTCAATCAAAAATATCAAATTCAATGAAATTTGAATGTCATACCATGTATTTGAATATTAGGAATTTGAATTAAAATTCAATTAAACCTAAACTCAATTGAATTTGAATTGAATCTCATCTCAATTCAAGTCATGTCACATGCAATGTCATTCAATATTTTCATTCAAATGAAACTTACTTTCCCCAAAATTAACTCACTTTTTCAGCATTTCTTTGTCACCGGTAGTCTGCAACAGTGCAGAGCCCAAGTTGCTTATACACCTGTACTACCTACACAATCTCTACTGTTGGACTCCAGGTAGATAGGTAGCACCCGACATGATTTCTAAACCAGACCTTGCTAGAAATTTGCAAAGAAAAACTGGAAACCAAAGGTTAATGGATGTGAAGAACCGCGTTCAGCACCTGACCAGAGGTTTAATGAAATTAAATAAACTACTTAGAACCCAAATGACTGTCCCATCAATTTGAAAAAATAGCCTGAACCAAGACTAGAGGTTCTCTTTAAGAGCTGGAACCGGATAACTCTCCTTGAAACACCATTGCTTGGCTCTTGAGCTCTCTTTGCTCACAAGCCCTTCAAACCACAAGACAACTATTTGCAAGTTGATTGAAGAATGTTCTTCTACAGAGTTTAATGGAGTTGAATTTCAGACACATTGTTCCCAATTCTAAATATGTCTCATATTCTCCTTGTCTCTTAGTACCTGCAAAACCAACAACATCCAGATACAAAAATAAGAGATTACTGTGGTGTGAAGAAGCAAAGCTTAAGGGAAGCAAGAACAATGAAATGAAAACATAGGGTTTTCTAATGAATGAGACATTTAGTCACATGCTTTATTACTTTCACAAAGCTCAAAGATGTTGAACCCTAGACCTCATACCTAGTATCCACTGGGGTCACCTTTAACTTTTTCATACCCAAAACATGATTTACAGTGTACATTATCTGATATACATTCCTAGATTTTCATCAACCTAAACATTTGGTCAGTTGCTTTATTTGGAAGCCCAAAACATCCTTCCAACTTCAGTTTTTGCCTTTTGAACCAACCTCATTTGGAGCTGAACACTTTCAGTTGCCAGTTACCCAAAGGAGAAGATAACTGAGAAGACAAGCAGACCACTGGCATTACCAGTAAGCCTTGCAAGAACAAAGACCACCCTCAAAGTGATGGAAATGATTGGCACCTTACTATAATTGTTCTCCCAGCTATCTTTGCAATGAACTTGGTTGGTAGCGTGGCAGCTATATATCTGCATATTCTTGAAAATGGGAATTGCGGTAGTACCAGGTGGCAAGCTGATGCCCCCCAAATGCAATGGCCAACTTTTCACTATGGTGACCCAATTGAAAAGCCTTTGTCCTCTACATGATTCAACCAGATTTTTCTTCCCAGGCACATACCCAGGTACACTCCTCTGCTCCACAGCTCTATCAGTTCTGCATGGATTTCAAGATGGTCTTGATCATCTACTACTAATATATGCACTTCATATTGACCTTAATCTGGCTGTTTCTTCACACTCCTTTCCTTTCTATGGCATCAAACATTTGCACTCAGATCCCACTTGCCAGCAGCAGCACATGTGTTTGCAAGCAGCAAATATGCTGACACATTTCCAGGGTCCAATTCAAGCACTTGCTTTGCAAGGCGCTCTCCCATCTCTAAATTTCCATGAATTCTGCAAGCACCAAGCAAGGCCAACAACAGAGCTACATTTGCTTTGCAGGGCATTGATTTGATCAGATCCTCTGCTTCCTTCAGATGACCAGCACGACCGAGAAGATCAACCATGCAGGCATAGTGTTCAACTGTTGCAGAAATTCTATAAATCAAGCCCATGGAATCAAAGAAACCCATGCCTTCATACACTAGTCTGGCATGGCTACAAGCTGACAGAATAGCAATGAATGTGATGCTATCTATATCAAAACCTTCTTCACACATCTGCTCAAAATGTTCAAGAGCTTCTCTATCATGCCCATGCATAGCATAGCCTCTCAGCATGGCATTCCATGACACTAAATTGCGTGTAGCCATCTTGTTGAACACTCTCTGAGCATCCTCTATGCTTCCACATTTGGCATACATGTCAATGAGGCTACTGCCCACAAAGACATCAGACTCACAACCATTTTGAATGATCTGCTCATGAACATGCCTGCCCTCTTCAAGTGCTGCTACACTGGCACATGCATTCAGGACCCCCATGAAAGTGACAGAGTTTGGCTCCACCCCTTCCTTTTGCATTTGTCCAAATAGTTCCAAGGCTTTCTGCCCTTGCCCACATGTTACATGTCCCAAAATAATAACACTCCAAGGAACTACATTTCGGGTAGGCATCTGACTGAACAATTTCCATGCATCCTCTATGCTCCCACATTTTGCATACATGTCAATGAGGCTAGTAGCAACAAACAAATTAGACTCAAGAGAGCTTTGGATTATCTGCTTATGAACATGTATGCCCTCTTCAAGTGCCCCTACACTGGCACATGCATTCAGAACCCCCATGAACATGACATGGTCTGCTTCCAGACCTTCCTGTTGCATTTGTCGAAATAGTTCCAATGCCTTATGCCCTTGCCCACATCTTACATATCCCAAAATCATAGCACTCCAAGCAACTACATCATGTGTGGACATCTGGTTAAAGACTTTGCAAGCATCCTCTATGCTCCCGCAGTTGGCATACATATCAATAAGGCTAGTATCAACAAACACATTAGACCTGAATCCACTTCGAACAATCTGTTCATGAACATGCCTGCCTTTCTCAAGTGCACCTATGCTGGCACATGCATTTAAGACCCCCACAAAAGTGACAGGGTCTGGTTGCACCCCTTCATATTGCATTTGGTGAAATAACTCCAATGACCTCTGTCCTTGCCCACTTATGACATGCCCTGAAATCATGGCATTCCAAGTCACCACATTGCGGTATGGTATCCTGTTGAACACATTCCAGGCATCCTCCATGCTCCCACATTTTGCATACATGTCAACAAGGCTGCTACCCACGTAGGCATCAGATTCACATCCCCTTTGCATGATCTGTGCATGGATGCATCTGCCCTCTTCAAGTGCTTGCAAACCAGAACATGCATTAAGCACCCGAACAAAAGTGAAAGTATCAGGAATCATGCCTTCTCGTTGCATTTGTTCAAAAAGTTCCATTGCCTTCCCAAATTGTCCAGCCTTGACATATCTTCCCAGCCTCATATTCCATGAGAAGATGTCCAGTTGCAAAGTCCCTGGTGCCATTGCAGCCAGCTCTCCTTCCACCCATGGGGGTTTAAATCTACCATTAAGCCAAAGAGATTTTTGTTTTGTCTTGTGTTTGAAATCTGGATACCTTGCATTCACCTAGGAGCAGAGAATCCCAATCTGGCTAATCAGCTATAAATTTCTCACATCTTGCTGCAGGGCAGGCTACCTGGACTCACAATATAGGAGTATGACTAATTTTCTGCATCGACAAGAAGAGATGTGATGAAAGTAATTCCAGTTACCTTCTCTGTCCTATTATCCCACCACTGTGAAGGATCTGAAAAGAACTCGCGCCAAAGTTTCTCTACAATCCATTTAGCGTCTGCAAGAATCACAGGAACTACCGATGAATTACACACGATGTAATACAGCCCAAGGCATCAGATACTGGTAGGGTGGATAGTACGCCATCTTGTAAGGACAGCTTCTTCGGAAGGAGCTGAGGTGGTGCAAGCAGAAGGTCAAAATTGAAACAAAAACCACTACTAGACATTTGCTTAGCTGCAACATTCAAAACAGGCGCTTACCTGAAGAACCCGCCGTAGCAGCTGCTGGAAGATCTTCACCCAAGGAGGAGGCAACAATCCTATGGAACTGACGAGAACCTGTCACATACAGTTGAAGATTGTCCAATACTTGAGAGAATTTTTTTGTCCCCTAGCCAAAACCCTTGAACCATGCTCAAATTCCAAGGAATCGCAACACGAGGATGTCAGGAACTCACCCACGAGGACACCCAAGCGACGCCCAGACGGCGTCAGTGCTCGAAGCACCATCGCTGTAAGGGGAGGGTAGGAAGCAAGGCGCAAGGATTTCAACTGACATTGGGGCAGTGGGGGATTAGGGTTAGGGTTAGGAAATACTGGTGCGCATCAGGCATGCTTTGGAGTTTCTGTGAGGTGATGGGTGAGTCACATTTTAGAGAGTTAAGTTACTTTACTTTCAAGTTGTGATTTGCTTATGTTTTGTTGGCCTTGCCTACTAAAGGCAAGAATATTGTGTTTAGATTCAATATAGAGTATAGTAGCTTAAGGGATTTTGGCCCCTAGCTAATAAATCTATTATTATGTGAGGATTTCTTTTTTTAATATGATATCTGAGGAGGAGGTTTTGTGCCATTTCCAGAGGTTCTGGATGCTGGTGAGGCCACGTTGCTCGTCCCTTTCTGAGATCTCAAGTGAGATCTTGAGACTTGAAAATTCTGTGTCTTCTCCGTTGTTTTAGCTTGTGTTGAAACTTGAGATTAGTTATAGAGTTATTATATCTTGAAGGATTTTTTGAAGATTACAATTTTTTGCATGGTGAAATATTTGAGTTTCCATAATTCTTCCTTTTCCTTAAGATATTTTTTAAAATGTAAATGGCAAGGCCAAATCACGACACACCCCTTCTCTTATGATGTATGGGAGGCAATTGAAATTAGAAGTGTCAATTCAGGGACTAGTTTATGATGTATAGGAGAAGGTTCCGGATTTTAGGTCCTGTCCTGAGGCCAGTAGGCCAAGGGGAGGGGCCGAAAATTCAGAAGGACTTATATCTGGAACCTTCCTCCTTTTTTTCCAATAAAAAAATTAATTTGAAAAGATGGACAAGCTGATGGGTAACTTCCACCAGTCGAAAGTTACCGTGAGAGGCTGGCACCTAAACTGGCAATCTTAGAGCATTTCCACCGGTGCTCAGTATGTCACTCTGGATAATTAAATTAAATGTGTAAGTTTAGCTTTTTTTTCTTTTGTGGCGACCTCACTAGTAACACTGTAACGGGAACTGCATATATGTGGGGACTACTAATAGCAAACCACCTGGACCAATCATTATGCTCGACCAATGAAAAATATTGAGTTGTAGTTTGATCCAATTTTATTACACTCTTTTTATATGTGGAGACTGCTAGTAGCAAACCACCTGAACCAATCATTATGATCGACCAATGAAAAATATTGAGTTTTAGTTAGGTCCAATTTATTACACTCTTTGTGGAGGTGCACAACTGTATTGCACCATTTTACCAACCACGGCAAGCTGCACAAATTTGGTGCAAAAAAACCAATTTCCCGAGCTAAACCGGCACATTTTGACATTTTCACAATAAATTTTACTGTCTAGAGACATATAATGTTCCTGAGCTAAACCGGCACATTTTGACTTTTTCACAATAAATTTTACTCTCTAGAGACACATAATGAGCACTATTCAAGATGCTCAAGAATGGAACCTAGGTTTTGTACTAAGGAACAATTTAAAGTGGTAGGTTCCTCCCTGTACTCCAACGAGTCTTACCTTGTTAACTTGGCCTCCAACTACACTAAAAAATTTCTAATGGTGCTTTACGATTTTGGTGAAGATAGTAACTTCTGTTTGGAGTTTGGACATGGTGGGTGCACACAAATACATGCAGCCAAATTTGCCTACCAAATTCACATACAATAGAGCATGAAGATGGAGATTTTAGTTAAAGGGTGGATGAACAATCAGATGCTCACAGCTTGCAAGGAGATATAACAGATTATATAACCTGGACAGCAAAATTCTCAAACAAGCGTGTGATGGGTTAGGGTTTAGGGTTATCATTTTGTTTTAGCTTTGCCTCATAGAAGTAAGAATGCATAATTCTTCAAGAGCTTGAAATTGTTAGGCACACCAGAGAACTACAGATTGGTGGTTAGTGCAAAATGTGTCCTCTGAAAGTAGATGACACCAATGCAACCCAACATCTCAACCACTGGAAATGATTATTGCAAGCACCAGTGCCATTTCATCATCCACACACCATGGCACCAAACAATGGAACTTTTACATCCTTAGCTATTCCCAGCTAAGCCCTAGTGCTCTTGGATGTCCCCTCTCTCCTTGCACACCTAGTTCTAACATCCCAATAAAACTTCAGCTGAAGTTTAAATCAAACTTGAACATAACACTACCCAATCCTATCATTCTCAGCAAGTAACAGAAGGGGTATAGAGATCATGAGGCACGTGAGGGTAAGGGTTCTTACAGAGATTGGAAGGCTTAGGAGGCAAAGGGTTCTTACTCCTACTCCTTACGAATGGGAAAGATCTTAAACCCATAAGAAGGCATATGTTCATTCCACCTCTAACAGGCTTTAAGATCCGTCTCAAGTAGGTGTGCGATCCCCCCCTCTTTTCTATTCTAGGAGAAACTAGAAATTGTTGTTGATCTGCTAGAAAATCTTCAACCCCACTTCTTGTGAAAGATTGTGAATTTCCTACAAAAACATCAGTAAAGAAAAACTTTTATAAAAAAAGCAGAAGAGAAAATTTGCAGTCGACGAACTAGCAGTGGTGGCAATGTAGACGACTCAATGAAAATGAGAAGCGCGGTGAAATTGCAGAAACCGACTTGCAAATTCTTCACAAAATCGTTCACAATTTTCAGAAAAAATGTTTCATGTTGAGTTCATGAGAAAATTTCAGAGAGAAAATTTCAGAGATTTCATGAAAAGAGTTGCAAACTTCCACATGGACATGAGAAGCTGTAAAATTGCAGAATTCACTTTGTGAATTCAATGGCCAAAGACACAGACAGACAGACAGAGAGGAGATGAAGAGCTTGGCTACGGTCAGTTACAAGCTCTCTCATCTGCAAAAACCTCCAACTTTATACCTCGCAAACCAGTAGTCTCTGTCTCACACTCTCGATTCCTAACTGTGGAGATTTTCAGTGCCGATCCCATTCTGCTACCCATCTGAGAATAGATTTGTGTTGTTGCTCACAGACGCTTTTGTTTTTGGGTGAACCCTAATCTCGTAAGGTTGGTGCAGGTTCGGACTGGATGGCTTTCCCAGCGTCAGGGGAAATCTTGGTCTCCATGCTTTTGCATTGGTCGTCAGCACCAGCACCAGCAGTCGGAGTAGATGATTCGCTTCCCATCACAGTCTGCTTCAAAGATTGCACTCCTTGAGCAATTGCAGCAGTTGTAGATTGCAGGAGACTTGGTGGTTTCTCGTCTGCATTCTGGTGTACTATGTGGGTGGCTACATTATGGACCGTTGCTGGCTGGTTCTCGGTCTCCGCACTCTTTCTGTGATCCACTGTGTCCACTGTATGGCTTTCCGCACTGCTGTTGTCCGCCATCTTCAGTAAAGCAAGGGGGAGGGGAAAAGGAAAGCAAAACCTGGGTCACAGAGAGAATCCCAGAACAATTTCAAATCACCAAACACTAAGAACACAGAGATCCTGAAGAGGAAAGAAACAAATAAACAGACTACACACTCATTTACTGCACATTTACAAAAACAAACCTGCTGCTCACCAACTGGATTTAGGGAAGAGAGAGGAAGAAGGAGATATTCAGAAGATGAAGAAGCTTCAAGGTTCAAGCCATTGATGAAAGCAGAAATAGCCAAGCGGCGGATAATAACACAACAAGAGACGTGGACACGCGTTGCTCATCGAAAGCCAAATGCCGGGATTGCAGCCATTTGGCTCACCTAAACATGGATCTTGTCTAGAGATCCTCGTCACAACCCACGAGGATTCATCGTCATCTGTATGCACTCGTGTCGAAGAAGTAGATCCAGATTTGCCTTCTTCTTTTTCTTCTTCAAATATTAGCCCTTCTTTTCATGCGTTTTGAAACCTGGTGTGGATGTTTGGGTCCTCGAGGACTTGGGTGGTTTCTCAAGGATCTTGCTTCCTCTCCAACAAGACACTACTTCTTTTGAGTCTTGTGGGTGCTGCTTGCAAGATTAATCCAGACAAGCTTAGCTTCTTTGCAATCATCATCTCTTGTGAAAGGGTTTGGGGTTTAGGGTTGTGCGTTAAGGCAGAACAACCTTGTGACTGATAACAACAAATTGTTTTCTATGAGAAAACTTTCCCAATTGCAAGTGTGCAGAATGTTTACAACAGACAACTATCTGACTCATAAAATAGTGGTTTGGAGAGAACATAATAGTGTCATCTATAAAAGCATCTACCACACAAGACTCCCAATTGAGCAGCTACTCCTCCACGGTAGTAGTTAACTCATCACATCTGGAGACTTTGTGTCTGATAAAAGTTTAACATTATTAGTTATTACTGGGATGCACTATCATAGACCTGGAGACTCATCGGAATTTCTAGAGAACTGCAATGCTAGCCAGACATATTACAGCAGAGGTCAATAATGAGAAGAATATGCAAGTTGCTGGTGGTGTTTGACAATCCTCACACCACAACCACCTATTGCTTCAGTCAAACCAGATCCTCGTCATCATCTTGATGTAATGCTCGAGAACTTTTTGGCCTTGAAAATTTTCTTCCAGCTGTTGCACAGGACAAGAAACATATCAGATACTGGACAGAGAAAGTGGCAGTAAGTGATGGATAGCATCAAATTCACACAGGAACGTCTAACTCTTGATTAGGCTTATGCAGACACCATACAGAAAATGAAACATTTTCTCACTCACTCAGTTCTGGGATCAACAAGAGTTTTACTTTAGTTCTACTACTGTGGCTTTTCTTGCTTTTATGCACTCTCAAGAATGCAGCTTCTTTGCATTACAACACCTGTGCTGTTAGGTGTGACATAAATCTCATGAGAATCAAGAAGTCTCAATACTCACGATAGCCAGAACAAAGTTACAAGTTTTCCTTGAAGTAAAAGAAAAACTTCAAGATAAGGACTGAAGAATAGGCAAGAAGAAAAACACAGAAGGGTGGAAATAAAATGAAGCACAATAAAAAGTAGCAGTATGAACAAAAGTGAGAGTCTCTCACTTGTTCAGGGACCAAAAACAGTAACATTTGTGATAGCGACTTATATATCACAACTTACCCACTGACTTCATCAGCTCCCTACAGTGGGTATAGACCAGTGTAACCACTAGCCTGTATACTGGATTTCTGTCTAAAGTCCAGAAGCAACAGGAAGACTTGGGCATGATACTGGGTAGCATCTAACACTGTTCAATGGAAAAATACAGAGAAAAACAGAGGGGAAAAACAGAAAACCAAGGGATATACACATTAGGAAGAAAGAAATAGAAACAACAAAATGTCAGAGAACCAGATGAAATACACAATCAGTGCACTGCCCTTGCAAAAGAATTATGATCCAAATGCATAAGCCTATCATGTGGTAAATGTAGAAAAGTCAAGAGGAAGATATGCACCGGCAGAAGCAGCCCTCACAACTACAACATGCATGGGTGCATTATTTGGGGGAAGCTCCAAACGCATTTGGTAAAGCTTAGCACTCAAGGGATGACGTGCACACAAAATAATGTCATCATCAATGCCTGTCTCCACATGTAATTGCTCAGTCAAATGCTTGAGGCTGTGGCCTTTGAAAATAAAACTCCCCCAATCGTCATCATCCGTAGCCACCGCTTCCCCTTGATCATTCATCACCGTGTAAAAGATTCTGCGAGCATCAGACCTTGCTGATCTCACTGGAAGTACTGGGGTTTCCTCATGATTTTCAGAGCTATGTGAAGTCCGATGTGATGATCCTGATGCCTGATCCTCGTCTTCAGACAAGGATTTTCTTGAAAGTGGTCTTGGCAATTGTTGGTTGTCCTCCAAATGCCTATTGGGCTTTCTTGGAGAATGTTGTGGCAAAGTTCTCTCTTCCTCTGCAAAGGATTTGGATGGCCTTGGAGCAAATATGCTTGATGCAGGCATTTGCTCTTCTTCAACAGGGGCCTGCAATCATAGGGATAGGGTAAGTAGTCTAAGGCATGTTGAGGCCTACAACAGTAACATGTATGGCATTGTCCTGCTACCATAACATCTCCACAGACTTCATCAGCTCCTGGAAGTTGGTAGACTTCAATGTCATGCATTGACTGAAGTACAGACTTTCACTCACAAGACTGGCATTGGGTGGAGGTAAAGTTTGTCACAAGACTGGTAATAACAGCAAGACTCAGCCATGATCCTAGCTAACTCAACAAAAGCAACAAGAGAAGGAGAAGACCAAGGAAACCAAGAAGAAAGAGGATCACAAAGAGAGAAAAAGAAGAAACCAGACAAGAGAACAGAAAGAACAAAGAGAGAATCAAGATGGAGAACCTTTTCTCTTCAAAGTGAGCATTTGAGCTATGAAGAACTCATTTGAGCTACAAAGCCTTAAGGATGCAGAACTGAATTTAACTACTTGAGATGTGGCAGAATCTGAATATTGTAAGTCACATGATACACATTCATGTTGATACCTGGATACTTTTGCAGAGAACACTAGTCAAACATATCAATTAACCCTTTTGAATCTTGGGATATTGCTAAATGAAAGAAATTGCAAGAGTGGTCATGAGAAATGCAATTAAGCTTACTTAGGTCAAATGCCACTGCCATTAGAGTCTTTGTCTGGATACTTGTGAAGTCAGAGAAATCAGGGATACCAAGAACTCAAAGATCATCCACAAACGTTTTTACTGTGAAAACTTTGAAAGAAAAGCAAACAAGAGTTGGACTTACTAAAAGAATCCAAAATTTCAAACTCATATGAAGATAGCCAAAAACACTGCATAGTTAGGACCCACCCATTAGAGTAGAATTGACTGACAGACCAACATAAGGAACAGCTTATCTAACAGAAATTCCAGCCAAGAAGATAAAATTCAAAGGATTGCCTTTGAAGTTATGGAGAGACCTCATAGGCTCAGAGACTCATCCTTATCCTTCAACCAAACATATCTGAAGTTAGTGGGCTCATATCTGAACCACAAGACAGGACTGAAACATTCTATCAAAAACTTTAGTCACTAGAGGTTTCAATTTAGCTCTCCGAGGGGAGAATATCTCTCAGCATTCAATCAAGTTCTAGAGTCAAGAACTTGATGACTTTAGCTACTCCTGCAGAGTTTTTAAGAATCCAATAGTTCTGAGAAGGGACATCAGCTCCTTGCAACCTGCAGATCATTGACCTCTGGTAGGACATAGCTTATAGAACAAACTTAACCACTTAGAAGTGTCTATGAGAGAGGAAGAATTGGCCACATTTGTAAACCTAGGCTTCATGGCATTATTTGATGGAACTTCCAATCCACACAAAGGAGAAGAAAGACTGTCTCAACTGGTGAAACTATGGTTAGAAATCTACAGTAGTAGTCAGCAACTTGGTGGAGAGCTGCTTAAGCTGCTCACATTTCAGGTATCCCAGATATCCTGATGAGTTGTTAGTTGTTACCCCCGATGCAAGGATCAACCTGGTCCTGTGGTCTACTCAAAGGCGCACACCTGAGCAAGGAACTTGTTTTGCCCATGGGGATAAGCTTGATCATGCCTGATGGATGAGAAAGTTTACAAGCTAACAAATCTGATGCAGGTAAAAATTTCTGTTGAACCCAAGTACTAGACCTAAATTTAGACCCATACTCTGATAAAAATGAAAGGTGAGTTCCAAGGATGATCTGCCACACACACAGTGTGCATTTGGGTGATTCATACTAACATCAGAAACTGCCATGGATACATAATTTGCTTCTGTGCCTCTTCCTTTCTTCTCTGTCTGCAAATTCATGATGGATAGAACTTGTCCACAGCACCACACAAAAATGGATGCATACTGAAAAGAAAAATTCAACATAAGCAGAGGGAGAGAAGAAGTTTGCTTACTGGTGCAGGTGCAGGCTCGGGATCTGGATCCTTATTCTCCATAATGTCAACTTTCCAGAAGATCCATTCTTGGGTGGCTGATGTGACTGGAACATCATGTGTTATTGAATTCCTCCATGGTGGAACACCTCCATTTGCACGAAGATAATTGCCATTCCTAGCTTTCAGTTTAACAAAATTACCCTCAGCAATTGGTTCCCATTCCAGTGCTGAATCTGCCTTGGATGCAAAGCTCTGCAGCACTTTCTTCCCTGTCATGCCAAGCAAAAATGCATGGTCTGATGCTGTCAAATATTTACCATAATAACTTTTCAAGCGGATATTTCCACTCCCGGGAACAATCTCCACTGTCCACAAGATACCCTTGTTAGATATGTCTCTATCTTGAGACACAGCATTATGATCATCATCCGCCAAAAGATACTTGCCATGATGGCTTTTGAGACGCACAATTTTCGCACCCTCAAAAAAATCCATGAACCTTTTTCCTGCTCTCCCAATGGCTGCCACAAACCCCCAGACACACAAAGAGCCGAATCAGTTTAATGCAAAAACTTCTAGCCATTCTCCCTGTCCTGTCGCCTTCTTCTTCTCGTCTTCTTCTCTGTCCTATATTTGTGACAACGACTGCTCAACATTTCCTGGCTATTGTTCTTAGACAGCTGCTGGTAACATGGCCCAAACCCTAAAGAATGCTTCTTTAGAGTTTGCTTTCATTAAGCCTCTCAGTTCTGGACACAAGCTCCACTAGTCTTTTTTTCTCAACTCTCTGCCTCTCTCCCAACTCTATTTCCCTCTGTTTCCCACTCTCCCAAAAATTCCAGACACACGCAAGAGCAGGGAATTTGAACATACCTGATTATTTGATTTCAACGCGTTCTCAACCGACACAATCAAGCAATCGTCCTTCTTTCCTCGCGAGCGCGCGAGCGCGTGTGTGTCCACACACGACTCAAAACCGATGTGGAAAAGGTCTGTTTCAGTAAACAATTCACTTCCTTTGCAAAACCCCGTCCAGCAAAAGCACCAGAAAGAAGAAGGAGATGATATGCACTTGGCCGAAACCTCCAGTGCTTCGTTGTATGTGAATAGTTTTGTAACTCTGGAACCCAAAGAAATTGATATATGAACTTTGCTTGCCAGAACCCAAATCCGTCCCAAAAACAAAACAGTTACAGCGACAACCACGAACTCTCTGTACACACACACACACACACACACACACAAAAGAACAGAGCTCACTCCAGAGAGGGAGGGGGGAAGACGAGAAAAAAAAGAAGAGAAAGGGGGTCTGGTAGGGAAGAAGTCGAAAGCTAATAAGACAACAAACAACAACCCAAAAAAAACCAAAACAACAAAAGCAAGTCCCTCTGCCAATCCTACCTCCAAAAACAAAAGCAAAAAAAATTGCAACCAAATCTTGCAGCAGCTCACACTCTGTTCAGCAACACAAAAACACACAAAAACCAAATAAAATACAAACTCTTTAGTGACTTATGAGTTACAAAGGCTACTAGGAAAGAATTTTTGTGGGGGAACCCAATTTAGGTATCTTTTTGACTTATTTCTCTCATAGACTACACTATTTTCTTGCCTTTTTTCTAATGAGATTTGGGAACAAATAAATAGGTAGGTAGGTAGGTAGGTAGGTAGGTATATATACGTGTAGGTACCACATTCCCCTCCTTTAAACCCTCCTAACTAAGTTTGGTAGGGTTTCATCATTTTACTAACCATAAAAAATTGAAGCAAGTTTTTATTTTAAAATTTTTTCTTCCATGATACCTGGTGGGTATCTGATGGGTATCACCCAAAAAAATGACATTTATTAGGCATTTTTTGAAAGTAAAAACATCCTTCGAATGAAACACACACACAATGCCCACACCTCTAAGGTTGTTTCATTTTTTTGAAAAGCCCCACATGACTCTACACTATTTTAAGTGTACCCTCCAAATACACTTAAGAAAAGCCTTCATGGTTTTTACAATATAAATTATCGCACAGGGGGCCCAAAAGTTGGATGGAGCACCTCGGGTGCTTTTGTGCAAAGAATGACCATGTTTGTACATGTATGTGGCTCTAGATCCAATGAATTTGGGAATTGTTTTTGAAGTGATGATTTGTGTAGGGTTAGCTAGGCTACCCATACACATACATGGACCCCGCCCATCTCACAACCGAGGTACAACATCCATCCAAAGAAAGAAAGAGGCTTTTGGTTCACTCCTTGAGGACTTTAAAGTTACTACTTTAGTACCTTGGCCAGTCTGAACGCTAATTATATTATTTTCAGAAATGTTGAAATTTTTCAAAAAAATTATTTCTTCCAAATCAGAAAATTTGTGTGAAGGAGAAATAGTGAATATTTTAAAGAAAATTTCAATGGACATGTGTTGAAATGGTCATAGTACTACGTTACCTGCAAACGAGGAAAAAAGTCTGGGTCCCATTCGGAGCTCTTGCAATCTAGTGTCGGTTTCAAAGTGTTAATGTGAAGCCTTTGGCCCCAAAAGACAATCAGTACATATGTCTCTCTTTTGTTTGGTATACTACCGATTGTGGTGGGACCATGGACCCATTAAAAATCGGAACTTTATATATCTATACTCCGTAAATGCGGAATTGGTAATTTCTAGAATAATAAGTGTGGAATGATTGAAAGAGCGTCATTCCAAAGGAAAATACAAAAAGGAAAATTTTCATGGTTTTCAAATAATCTATTTCCAATCTAAATTTTCATAAAATGGTAGTAAATTTTCATAAAACAGGTCTGTCAGAGAATTAATTAAGTTTGGAATTTTCATTTCAACAAATAAAATATTCCTGAAGATTCAATATTTTTCATCACAAAGTTTTTTTTTCCAAAAGAAAAATTCATTTTTTGAAATTTTCAACACTTCCCAAAATAATATAAGTAGGGTTTAAGCTGCCACCAAGAGGTATAGTGATATCTAGACATTAGTTCATAGCTTTGTTTGCCAAAACATAGTACATTTCCTAACTTTTTGTTACTTAACTCTCTGAGCTGTAGCCACACCCAACTAACAAAATTGAAAAAAAAAACCCCTTATGGGGGGGTAGTCATGAATAAGCCTTTATGTTCTTGGGATTTAGGTTTGTACAATGTTGCCTAAATGTGTTGTTAAGTACTATAAGTTGATTTTTTTTTTGCTGGACCAATTACCCATGCACGTGAAATTTTAGAAACACATGTGTTAATAGAGTTTATCTGTAAAGTCTCACAATTAGGGGGTGAAACCGACCAGTTTTGGCATAATAGGGCATCAAACGGGTAACTGGGAATGAAAATTTTACACAACTAGTTTTTCCACCAATTTTGGTGGTAAACTGAGTTTCATCCTGTCTTTCCTTTTTCCTGAGCGCCTCCAACTGCTACTACATAATATTTTCACTGCTCCTACCTGTACAACTACTATAATTACTCTCCAACCTTGTGCATGAAAATAAATATCCTGAGATTTAATAAAATTTCATTACCTTTGCTTATACCTCTGAAAGAATGGATAGGGGATTGTTATAACTTGTAACTAAATGAATAGATTTTTAGATTTTCATTAGTTGATCTTGTTTTGAAGTTGAAAAAACCTAGGTGCTAAAAAGTAAGACAACATTTTGGGCAAAATATGCATTCATCAAATTTGTGTGTTTATATCAATAAGGATAGATGAATTAGATAACAATACACATGGGACCATGTTTATCAAAAGTGGATAACAAGATAAGGATTTATCTGTATTAGGTGTAGTCTACATATAGTGGACATGTCAAGTTCTATAGTATCTCAAATGTCAAATACTTTAGGAGATTCTCAAGATTGGAGACCTCCCAATATCTAGTAGCATCACAAAGATAGCCATCTTTAAAAGAGGCAATACCTTGACAATGTGAGGGTTTTTTTCTTTTCTTTTTTTAAATGGGGAATCAACATGTGCAAACTAAATATGTAACTCTTGTTTTTTTTTTTAATCTATATGAAAAAAATTTGTTTATCATAAACATTTGTGACCATAGCTAGACTTTCATTTGTTGCATCTTATGATCAGGTGATGAAAGCAATCCCACATATTGTTGTAGCCTATCAATCATGATTTGTTAGGGTTTTTAGGGTTTAGGTGCCACATACTATTCTAACTTATTAGAGGTTTTAAGATTCCAAAATTATTGATTTAAAATCCTAAATTTTGATTCTTGATCATTTAAGGTTAAACATTTGCTACTAAATCTTGTGTCTTCATTGTCAATTGTTGTAAAATTCTAAGTCCATATCTTGTGGGTGATACATAATTCATGTTCTAAAGGTCAATCGTGAATGGACCCACAAACAATAACTCAAACATTGAACCCATGTTTTACAAATACTTCTTTAATTCCATGGTACTCCAATAAGTTTTTGTTGTCTCAAAAAAACCAATGGTTATGTAACAAGGTTCCCACTTGTCATTCAAAAGTACCAATGAAACAAACACATGTCTACTCTCATTTTAGACATCCATAATTCAAAACTCATGGTGCAAGAATTGTTTTTTGTAGGCCATTCGTCTCCTTCATTGCACACACCCATCTTTGTCTTGTTCATCCATTCATTCCACACTTGTTGATGAACACCTTCAATATGCTTTTAAAATGCAAAAATCCCATTTGTTGTTTTATATGACATGATGTCTTTCTTACATCTTACAATCACAGTAAGCGGGATAACAAAAAACATGTTTCTTGATTGTTCAAGTTGGTTTGAACTTGTTTACTTCAAAAAAACATGTGTTAGTAGGTGTAAAAAATATTTAAATTATGATAATGCAATTTTTAGGTTTCCAAAAGTCATGTTGTTTTGCGAACAAAACCCATTATTGTGTAACATTTGTAGATGTAAAATTCGCCATTAATGTAGAGTCACAAAAATCAACCTCCAATGGAAAGTCAGTGAGATAAAATATATATTTTGTCGCAACCCTACTTTGAAAGAGTGTGAAGATGAGACTCACACTCCCGAAATGGGGACTTGGGAGTCCTGCGGGACTCCTGAAACTTCAGAGTTCAATTGCAAGGGTCAAAACACCTCGCATTAGGGCGTTCCTTATATCATTGGAAAACTATTGAAGTGTAGGTGTCAAAAATGGGCTTGCATGAACCATTTGGACATCTTCAGCATAAGATATGGCAAAAAGAAAGGCCGAGAGTCAAATTGGTAATTTGATTCCTGACCACAAAAATCAGGAATCGACCTAACTCCGATGTTTGCAGGGGGAGTGCAATGCACAATTGAAAAGCTCTTGACGAGATATACAACTTTGCTTTAGACCTCATCCCAATCGGAGGTCTGAGCAAAGAGTTATAATCCCCCAAAGTTGCAAAAGTCCAAATCATGGTAATTTCGGAACTCTTCCTTGGGAGTCCTGAGACAAAAAGTCATTCGGATGTGGGTGTCGCAAGGAGGCATCGAAAATATTATATGGGGGAAGGTGGTGGCTTCCCCCGAATCCGGGCCGTGGTGAGTCTTGTGAGTCCAAAGTTGCCTGTGGCTTGTCTTAACACTAAAGGTGTTCCAGAATGTGAACTAACCAACTTGTTGGTTAGTTTGATTACTTATTTGGGAATGGGAATGGGAATGGCAATAGGCTTATAAGATAAAAACACAAAGTGTTTAGTGATGGCAACAAACATGAACTATAATCGTTTTCATTCGATCCCACATTTTGAAAAATGTTCACCAAGTGTTGGGTACTATTGAAATTTATCAATATGAAGGTATTTATTACACCACTTGTGTTTGTTACTTGGAAGGTGGACATGATTCAAAGACTTGAGTTAATAGGATAACTATTTAATGATACCTATTACTTCCTTTGTACACCTAAGAATCAAAACCAACAAAGTGGGCCATAAGAATTATTAAATCAATTTTTGTGATGGTTTTTCATTCCCCTATGAACCAAAACTCCCAATAACTAATTGATATTACAATAAATCTTGTCGTTTGTAACCACTTCATGTGTAACTATGTGTGATTAAATGTTGCATGTGATTATGAATGATTACTTATACAAGTATTTTTTGAAATTCGATGACCAGTGGTTTTCCCTATAATTACGCTACAAATATGACCTATTTCATCCCTTAAATGGGTTGATTTCTCATAGTGTCTTCATACTTTTTACAACAATGTATAACACAATTAGTCACACACACAACCAAAGTATCAATTATAGTTACATAAGTCCCAAGGCTACTTAAGTTACTACCTATTTTGTACCCATTAGCTACTTATAACCTCCTAACTAACTACCTACCTCTAACTGGCTACCTCTATATAACCTACTTAGTAGGTACCAACATACTTACGTACTTACCTAGTAAGTACCTACCTACCTATTAAATACCTACTTCTTATTTACCTACCTACCAAGTACATATTATGTACTTTATGAAATAGGTACCTACTTACTAAACGTTTCATTAGGTTTTAGTTGCCAATTAATTAAATAGGTACTTAGAAAATTTTGTAAGAACCTAGTTTACATAGTAGGTAAGGTAGGTAGTAATATGTAATAAGGAGTAGGTGGAACTAGGTTATGGTGTTGTGATTAAGTTGCAACTAAAATTTTGTCCAATATTGTTTGTCTTTTTTTAAAAGTTTGCAAATTATATAAGTAGGTTGGCTAAGTGTAATCAAGACATTCAAATTTATCAATTGCCATATGTGTCAAGGTGTTAATCAAATATGCTCCATCCTAAAAACTAAATTCAAAATAAATTTGGGTCCAAATACACTAAGAAAAGCCACCCAGTCCAAAGCCAAAAATCCTTTTTTTTTCAAAGCACTCATGTAGCTTTCACATACCAAACAATTTTTCCTAAAATTTAAATGGAAACATATTACATGTTGTATTAATTATCATTTATTTGATGAAAAAAATGTTAATTTTAAAGTGTTGTTCAATGATAATTTTTTTTTACAACACTAATTTGGCATATTGTGTTTTAATATTTAACAAATTTCATGTTGGAACAACAAATGACATGTATTCATGAGTAGATTATGTATTTATGACACCAAATTTTGCATTAAAGGTCATAATTTGGCAATTATCCATGCAATTTCAAAACATGGCATCAATCAACCATACAAATAAGCATAATAACATATCCAATTTTCATCAAAATGCAACCTTGCACTTATTTACATAGTGAAAAAAAATATTTTTTAAGGAAGTTTTTTTAATTATGTATTTTTAAGGGTGAAAAGCATGTTCAAAACGCATCAATGTATCTTCAAATTAAATATGGTTTTAAGTTTTTTTCAAGTCGAAGGCTTCACAATCATCAATATCTGAACTTCCATGGATTCTGAAAATGAATGGTTTAATTTCATATACAATTAAGGACATTTGAAATAAAAGGACCCAATCAATAATTAGTTACCCAAGTCTTTATATCAATAAATGAATTAGTGAAACATTTGAAAATTTCACAAAAATCAGTGAGAACTAAATTATCAATATAGAAGTATAGTTCGCTAAACCAAACTTCAATTAAATCTTTAAAACTTGTGTAGTTCATTTTCAAATTCATGGTGGTGCAAGATTTTTGTGAAATCAACACATAATCCTTGATTCCTTTTAGCATATTTGGACCGAATTGGATTTTACAATTCAAAAAAACTTAAAAGCATGACCTATTTACTTAGTTTATGCCTAATACCTATCTACCTAACCTAGGTTTACTTAACCCAAACCCACCTAGGCTAGGTGCCACCTATGGCTTGGTGGCTTAGGTTTAACCTAAATGCCACATGACTTGTGATAAATGGTTTAACCTTATGTTAGGCTAGGTAGTTAAAACACCTAGGTTACATTTATGGCTAGGTGGCCTAGGTCTAACCTAGGTATCACATAACATATTGTAAGTGGCCCAACCTTCAAATATTAGGTGTATTTTGCAACTACTATTGGGATGAGATGTAATAAATAGTGGATGGTGGGAAATAAGGGTTTAGGGTTTAAGGTGAATAAAAATGTCTTAGGGGTTTGTTTAAATTAATAAAAATGTTTGTAGATTTTTTTACTAGTGTTAAAAATAAAAACTGGGCAATAGTAGTTAAAACATATTTCTAACACATACTTTATGAAAATAAATTTCACAAAATTGCATTTTGATTATATTATGCATATTCAATGTAGAATACATACATGATGAGGTTCATTATTACTTATTGCCTACTTTTCCAGTGGAGCACAAAAGTAAAAGAATTGTTCATTTTATCTTGTTTAGATTTGCAAGCATTTGAAGGCAAATTAAAGGCATAAAATGCATGATAACCTATACAAGTTACATTACCTTTTCATACAACAATTTTAATTTATCTTTTCCATCCAAGTGGAAAACCATGAAATTCCTTCTATGATTTTTTATTTACAACTTATTTGCATGTTTAAAATTTATTTGTTCTCAAGTTTTTTGGAGTTGTAGTTTATTATAAGTACCACAAAAAGGAATAAAATATTTTCTATCATACTTTTATTTACTTTGATGTTATTTTATTGTTTCAATATGCATGTGATAGAAGACAAAAGTGGATAGTTGTATTTTTAAAATTTATTTTACCATTTTACATCTTGTAGGTATGGAAACTAATACACCCATTTAAAAATTATTTCAAATTTCCAAATAGAAAAAGTTTGCAAAGAGGAGAAAAATGATGCAAAAGAGGAAGTCATTATATGAAGAAATTTCTAATTTTTAAGACGTCCGAAGGGAGGGTGTTCAAGTTATGGCACAATTTGCATCCAAAAGAGAAATTTAAAACCTTGGAAAAAGGAGGAATTACAAAAGGTCAAAGAAGGTGAAGAAGATGGAGATGAAACATGATGCATTAATTGGAATGTGATTTGGATGCCTTAAATTTTTTGTGGGGGAAAACAACTAAAATTTGTCAATTTCTAAAAAAAGGGAGGTAAAAGTCAAATCAAAAAATCAGTTAGTTATATTGTAGTTGCAAATTAGTTGCAAGATGTACAATTATGTAGTAGAATATACACATCATAGATACAGTTGTAATCAACCATGTTTGACTTTGCTGGTGAATTGCATTTAGTACCATGTGACAATTACATTACAACTAGCTTAAATGTAGCATCCAACTAGTGAATATTTTGTAAACTAGTGTACATTCTTAACATATATGATCATGCCAAATGTATGCATTTTCATCGGCCATTAAATATGACACTTTCAACTTATTTGCAATTGTTCTCAACAATGATTCCCATTGATACAACTAATTGTGCCATTAGGTTGCCACTATATAAGTATTATTGTTTAATTATTAGTTTTTCATTATATTGCAACTCACAACATCATGTCATTTAACAAACTTGTTAGACCATAGATGAATTACAATTTTTATTTTTTTTTCATTTTAACAATTAATATTTGGTAAACATGTGAGCCAAAATAACCAAATTAGCCTAACCAATATATACACAAATTAATCAAATCAATCAAGTCAACTATGTGATTGAATTGTGAACAACTAGTATGCAATTACATTTCAACTTGGAATTTGAAGTTTGAAAATATGAAATTTGGATGGGAAACCATTAAGCAAGTGACACATGGTAGTAAATTAGTAGATTTCCTCCTTTGCATCAACGACCTTCATGCACCTATGCTTATTGTCAAGGGACTCAAGATGAACCAGAAAAGTAAAAGGTTTGTTTTTTTAAACATTTGTGCATTTTTTGATCTTTTAATAATGCAATCATCATGTGCTACATAATTTAGTTTTTTTTTGAAGTATACACTATGAAAAATCACGTTTGTTGAAACAACATTACCTTGCAACTAAAACTCAAAAAAAAATTATATATAATTATTGTGCAATTATCCTTTTAAAAATACAATATATTAATAAATAAATTGTCACGTCAAAAAATGAAGTAGTTGTATTATAGTTACAAGTGAGTTGAAAATGTATCTTTTATACGATAATTTATACACATCATACATACATATGTTATTATACTTATAGATAAATTAAATCTTATTTTAATATTGAAATGTATTTCATTCTAAGTCTCAATGTTTTATATTTTTAATTAAAAATTCAAAAATGTACTTTCAACGTTCAATTAAAATCAACCCAAATGTTTGAATTAAAAATTTGGATTGGCATTTGAATTGAAGATTTAAAAAAAACTAAAGATTTGGTTTTAAAAATGGGAAAGGATGTGAATATTCCATTATCTAAGAACCCCTCCAAAATGGAACATGTTCCCCCTTTTGGCAAATTGGTGGAAGTATGGTTATGTTGTTCAATGTGATGTCTTGTGCTTAACAAATCCTAACAAGTCTTCATTAATGAATAATAATTGGTAATGGACAAATTTGATTATGAATTCCAATGATGGGAAATATCAAAAAATTGGTATATTGGAGAGTTTTTGCATAATATTCCTTCACATGGTTGTCCCTAAACAATTCTAGACAAAATTCATGAAATAATTATATGATTTTCAAGTCTAACTACCTCACTTTTTTCTCCTACCCTTTAACATGAATATGCAAAGGCAAATTAACATGTGTTTTTTCATGTCCATGATTATTCATATTAATTGAAATTAAAATTGAGATTGACATAAATAATGATTAGGTGACTATTTGAAAACATAAGAAAACATAAGAAAAAAGAAAAGAAATATTGTATTAATGCATACCAAAGTAGAGCCCAAGTTTGATAGATAAAATGCTTTTCTTTAAGAATAAAAAATTACTAGTAGACAAAAAACACCTTATACATGGGTCAATGGACATAACTGACCATGAATTTTGTGGATTAAAATAAAAAATTGAAAAAAAAAATCATCAAGAAACAAAATCAACCTTGAAACTTGATAGATGAACAATAATAGTGACCATGAGCTTGATGGATGAAGAAAAATGACCTAAATGGACCATGAGCTTGATGTATGAAGAAGAATGACCTAACCTGACCATGAGCTTGATGGATGAAGAATAGTGACCTAAATTGACCATGAGCTTGATGGATAAAAAGTGAGGTAAATCGACCATGAGCTTGATGGATGAAGAATAATGAGGTAAATTGAACATGAGCTTGATGGATGAAAATTAAGGACATAAATTGACCATGAGGTTGATGGATGAAAAATAAGGTCGTAATTTGACCATGATCTTGATGGACGAAAAATGAGGACGTAAATTGACCATGAGCTTGATGGATGAAAAATGAGGACGTAAATTAACCATGAGCTTGATGGATGAAAAATGAAGACATAAATTGACCATGAGCTTGATGGATGAAAAATAAGGACATAAATTGACCATGAGATTGATGGATGAAAAATAGTAATCTCATCAAGAATCTTATATATTAAAGCAATAGTGTCTGTCTGTGTGGGCAGTGCTTGGAAGATTCTTCCAGTCACTGCCCATTCCCCAGAAATAACTCATTTGAACACACTGAACAAGACATTCTTAACTATCTCAATTTTTGGCCACGTGGAGTTTGCTTGCACTGGGGGGTTCACCAAAACCAAGACATGAAATTTTTAAGGACATGATTTTCAGGACGCGAGATTTCAGTTTTGGGACGTACACGGTGTGAGTTTCCAAGACCCAAACCTGGAAATTTTTTGGACATGATTTTCAAGACGTGGGATCCTCAGTTTTTGGAGACCTGGAGTTTGCACTCTGGGTTTCCAAGACCCTAAAAGACTTGGGAAATTTTAGGATATGGTTTTCAAAACTTGGAATCTCAACTTTGGGGCCCGAGAAATTTTAGGATATGGTTTTCAGAACTTGGAATCTCAACTTTGAGGCCTTGGAAATTTTAGGATATGGTTTTCAAAACTTGGAATCTCAACTTTGGGGCCTGGGAAATTTTAAGATATGGTTTTCAGGACATGGTTTTCAAGACTTGGGATCCCAACTTTGGGGCTTGGGAAATTTTAGGATATGGTTTTCAAGACATGATTTTCAGGACTAGGGATCTCAACTTTGGGGCTTGGGAAATTTTAGGATATGGTTTTCAAGACATGATTTTCAAGATTTGGGATCTCAACTTTGGGGCCTAGATTTTCACACTCGCGGTTTCCAAGATCGAAACCTGAAAACTTTTAGGACGTGATTTTCAAAATGTGGGATCTCAATTTTGAGACCTGAATTTCACACAGGGGGCTTCACATGATCCAAGACCTGAAATTTTTTTGACACATGATTTTCAGGACATGGATGGGGACCAGGCGACTTCACAATGTCTGAAGGTCACGGGCACCCACTAGTATAAAGAAAAGCCAAGAAGGCGAACCGGTTTTGTTGAAATCTTACAATCACCACCACTCATCACTTTCAGTGCCCATCGTCATTTTGGACACAAAATTGCATTCACAATGTGTGTGCCCCAATAAGGAAATAGCCACAAAACTAGCCACAAAACTCACACCTCCGGTTGTAGCAAGAGTCAAAAAGCAGAGGAAACCCCGAAAAAAAGAAAGCGAGAGAGAAAAAGGGGCAGGTAAATGGTCCCAGAAAGGAAGGAAAATTCTTTCTGTTTCGGTTTTGGGGAGCGGGTCGCGGGGAAAGGGAGAGCAGCTGCTAAGGGGCCGGGGGCCGACCAGCACAATGGCGGGGCACGGGGACGTGGAGCTGCTTCCCACGGATCGAGGGGCTGCAAGACCAGCATCAGAGTGCGCGCGAGCACGGCATCAGCCGCGGCAACAGCAGCGGCAACAGAAGCAGCCCACCAGAGCACAACAACAGCAACAACGTTGAATAGCCAGCCAGCCAGCCACCAACAGCAACAAAAACCGAAACCATCAACAAACAAACAAACAAACAAACAGCCAACCAACAACACTGGCAAATACTTTCTCAACCTTTTTCCCATGGCTGCCTGGCCTCAAGCCTAATCCCTGCCCACCCCATCTGCAGCACCTACCAACCACAGTTGCAGTCTGCCATCCAAACTACCTCCGCCCAGCCTAAAACTCCTCTTCTGCACCCCTTGTTTCTTTCCTTTTCCCGTGCCTGCTTTCCTGCTTCGCTTTGGAGCTCGGTTTTACACTTTGGGTCATGGAAACCGCGCTTTTGCTTCCAGCCTAGGGTTTGGTGATGTGATTGTCAAAGAAGAATTGTATTAGTGTTGTGGGGTTTGGATTGTTTGTGCTTCAAGTTTTTCTTTAGTTTAAAAAAAAAAAAATTATAAAAGAGGAGTTGTTTCTGTTGTTGTTGCATCAGAAGTGTGTAACTGCTGTTGGATCTTGGATTGAAAGTTTGTTTTGGATCTGTGGCGTTTGTTTGTGTGTTGTTCTTCTTCCCCTGCTGCTTTTGTGGTTCGATGCTGCGTCGTAGATTTGTTTGCGGTAGTTTCTGCTGAGGAGATGTCTTTGCGTTGTGGAGGCGGGAGGGGTCGTTTTACGTTCTTGAACGGATTATAGGTCGACATGGATAGGCAGCAGGAAAGTGTAGATTTAGAGTCGGCTAGAGGGGGCGTGAGGCGTCCGCGATCAGAGGCGGCTCGGAGGCCACGGCGGCAGTCACGCTTCCTGTCCGCGCTCACTGATTCACAACCTTCTGCCTCAGATCCCTTGGATGGTTCTCACAGGGAGGTGATAGACGAGGAGACTGTCGATGCCGAGGCACAGGAAAAGAGCGCAAACGACAGGACGAGAGAGTCCGACGCAGACGTAAGCTTATCTCGTTGTGTTTCATTTTTTTCAGATCTGTCCTCAGAAGCGCTTGGTTTGAAGTCTGCTTGCCAATATGCAAAGCCTCTGATCCTGAGCCCCTCTTAGAACAGGTGGTAGATTGGGCTCTTTAGGTTCTTGATTTGCTGATTTGGATTTGGCAAAGCACAATAGCCAGTGCTCCCATTTGATGAAGAAAAACTCAGGAACTTGTTTTGGCCAAGTTACTGAAAGGATGATGTGTCTAGTGTTCCAACCTACACTGGTCATGAGCCTTGTAAAGACAAGATTTAATGAAATTGCTCTTGAAGAAGGCAAATCTGTAAACTGAACTGTCAAGCTTGCTATAATAGACTTCTCTCTTTAATTAGTTATTGGTTGCAAACTATGCACGTTGGTGCCGATGTTTAGTTCTGTTTTAGAGCATGATAGCCAGCCTTCCAAATTGATTGATAATTACTGTGTGGAAGGAGAACAAAGGTGGTATTATTTGTCCCATTTTTATTACCAATGTAGGCAAACCACAGCAGAAGCACTCAGAATCCTGTGGGGAGTTGGTTCTGTTTGTTGTGCTGACCTTGTACACTTTCTTTGATTGGGCCATGGGTTATGATCACTCTTTTTTAGGGGTGTGGGGAATTTTGTTGTATGTGCAGGTGATGGGGGTAGATGTGGGTGTTGTTCACAGAGAGGTTCTGTCTGGGAAAACAGAAGATGGGAAGGACATTAGGTTATATTCAAGAAATGGTGGCAAAGACCACAAGCAACAGGATGGATTGCAGAGCACTAGATATGAAGGAAGAGGAGATAGAGATGAGTATAAAGCAGGCAGAAATGAAGGGCAAGTGAGGAAAGATGATGGAAGGTCCAGTCGAGATGAAGTACGAGGTGGAGGGAGTCATGATGGGAAGGGGGGGCAGTATGAGGGAAGAGCAGGCAGAGATGAAGGGAGGTTTTCTTTAAAGGGAGATGTACACAAAGGTAGTCGATTCTCAGAGCGAGAGGAGAGTGAAACAGAGAGAAGGAACAATAGTAATGGTGTGGGCCGCCATGAGGACAGGGGTGATTGGAGAAATGGCAGTGGGAGGCATGGTGCTAGCAAGCCAGAGTTTGAGAGGATGAAGCGTCCTGAGAAGAGCATGAAGGAAATTGTTGAGAGGGAGAAACATCTGAAGGAAAATGGTGAAAAATTCAAACGGCAGAGAATCCATGGCAGTGAGAGAGATAAGTCAGGTTGGTCAAAAGAACATGATGACAGAGGAACGGATGCAGAGAAAGAGAGGGGAGATAGGGATAGGAGCCAAACAGTGCAGAATGCTTCAAGGGAGGTCCAGGTTGGAAGTGGGATCAAACCAAAATCTGCAGAAACATTTCTTCTTGAACAAAGAAGGTTTGTTCCCACTAAGCTGAAGCTGAAGGTTGGGTGTATCACCCATACTCTGGTTTCAGACTCTATGAAGAAGAACCCTGTCTCATCAACTCTGGAGATTCAAGTACCACTTAAGGGACCTGAGCCTGATGATGCAGAGAAAAACAAGAAGCGGCGGCATCGGCTAATTCTTCAGGTTAGCTCTTATTGACAGCTTTTTTTAGTGAGGATCTGCTTTCATATAGCTACTTCAATACAATGCTTAACATGCATGATTCACCCTATTGAGTTTATAGTGTGTTTCAACCTCTCTGGCAATGCTTTCTTATATGAGTTATTTCATGGAGTTCTTGCTCATCTTTGTTTGATAGAATGCTGGTGACCTGTGCATTATAAAAATTTCACTTTTATAAGGTTCTTATTCACAGCTCCTAACTGGACGGTGACTTCTGTTGCAGGATTCTGATGAGGAAGATGAGATGACAGAGCCAAAGCTTGATTATCCCCCTCCAAAAGCCCATAAGGACACTGATAGGACCCATAGCCCAAGCTTCAGACTTCAACCTGAAATGAGGGGAGGATGGGGTGATCATTCTAGCCCTTCTGTGAGATTGATAGGTCAACCCAGGGCAAAACCATTGTTTGAGCCAAAGGTGGTATCAGAAGCACCTTCACCAGTGGTTCGGAAAAGCTCTCGCATTCCGAAGAGGCGTGTGCTAGATGGTGATGAAGAGGAATTCGAAGATGCTAATCGAAGCCAGAGACAGCTGTCGCATGGCAGAGGTGAGCTTTATGTGATTTTCATTCCATTGGGCTGACCTAATTGCAAAACTGAAGTTCAGGGCTTTTGGCTGGTCATGGCATCTCAAATGTTTGGTCTGTAACTTGTATAGTGTATTTCGGAGCCAATTCTTATGGCACCCTGGTAGTGAGCCACCTATGTACAGTAAGTAGCTCTTTATTGCTCAAAACAATTCTCTTTTCCTTCTATCTCTGTACTTTTGATTTATCTGTGCTGAATGGATCTGCTGCACAAGGTCACTCAGAATTTCACAATTCTTGCACATTCTTGTATCATGTAGGTGTCCAAAGAGCGGAAGAGGATATTGAGGAAGATGAAGGGCAACAGCCAGAGGAAGAAAATTCAGAGGATGAAGACTTGATTGTGAAGGCACCTGGTGTCATTTCAGATGAAGAGGATCTGGAAGATTTGGAGGAAGAAGATGATGAAGAAGTTGCTGGGAGAGTAAAGAGAGCAAAAGTGCAACAGCTTCATGGTAGTGGTAGTAAGGGGAAGCCCAGTACTGGGGCAGCACTCACGGCTCGACAGTGCTCAATGCAATCATCCAAAGAAGCAGATGGAGATGCTGTCCTGAGTTTGATTGAGTTTCCAGGAGGCCTAGCAAGTCCACTTGGGCGCAGTATGGATCTCAATTTTTCTCCTTTGACTTAGTTTTGACTAACAGATATAGGACCATTTGCTATCTTGCTTAGTTCTTTTCGGTGGTTGCTTGCATATGGCTTGCATGAGTTCAATCAAACTGACTTTGTTTGTTTGAGATAGGATGTGCAGTGGCTTAGCTTATGTATTTGTAGTGTTGACACCTGTGCGCTTTTGTGCAGAGGGAAAAGGTAAGCTGTCAGAAGCAGAGACGCAGGTAAAGAGAGCAGAAGCAGCTCGTCGTCGGAAACAGCAGGTTGAGAAGGCTGCCATAGAGATTCAGGTACTGAAATTACCTGTGTCAGTGCTCTCAACATATTCTCTTCTTTAAGCAATTGACCATGATGTTCTTCACAAGTAATGAATCTTGGTTTGCAAGAAGTGACCAAGAACCATGAATGTATCCCAGTAGAGAATCTCGATGTTGTTTTGTCATGATTTGTTGACTGTGTGCATGATAGGCAACTGCAATCCAAAAAATTTTGGGCCAAGATTCCACTAGAAAAAGGCGTGAAGATCGCCTGCACAAGCAGAGGCAAGAGATTGAGCAGGTATCTTTTGGCTGCATTGATACATAAAATGCAGTGTTTCCATATGTTCTGTTTCTAACTTTGAATCTTCTCAATCCATTTTCCATTTTGCCCCTTACTTCCTCTGCAACAGACATTTCACCTAGATTTTTTCTTGGTATTGCAGGAAAAGAAGATGGCAGAATTGGTGGCAGCCACCAACAGCATTCGATGGAGCCTAGGCCCATCAGGGACAGTGGTGTCATTTGCAGAAGATGTGTGTCTGCCCAACTTCTTCAACACTGGGCCTTGCAGGTCTCATATACTTCCCTCTTTCCGCTCTGGTTCGTCAAACATTGACATGAAAGCTGGTGTTCTATATCTCTTTCTGTGTTCTCCAGGACTAGTTAGGTCACTTCACATGGAATTGGCTAGTCAGTTGTCTGGAGGTCTCAGATCCTTTGCTGTTGCATTTTCCAAACTTCATGTGTAGGGAATGGAAAAACGAGGTTTTGTTATTAAGTTTGTGTTTCCATATCAACATTTTAGTTACCTACTAAGGAATGTCCATAGGTAGTTGCAATGCCAACAGGTGGTAAGCTTCGACCCAAAAGCCAAACATTTGGGACTAATGGCTCTCTTGCTATAGTGGTTGTGGGTTCAATTCACCACCAGGCCATGCTAGCTATTACCTATTACAGCCAACCTAGCTATTGTAGGGGCAACCCATAAACTTGTCACTAAAATATATGTATACATGTACATATCTGGAAGTCAAGCTGTGGGCAAGAGTTGTGCAACTGCATTTCCCTCAGTACAGTGGTTAGAATGTGACCACCTCTTAAACAATACCCAAAGTGTGGAGCCACTCAGTCACGCTTACTTGGGAATCAGCCTGTCAACATGCCACAATCAACCTTTTTGGGGGTGTTGATTGTGTTGTTTTGTTTTTGAGACTTGCATGTTATATTAGGAGAGTGTCTTAAGTTTGGTTCCCTTGAAAATGAGATGCATCTTGGAGAGTCCTTTGTGTAGATCCTGTTTGTGATGTGTCTGCTCATTTGACATTTTGCCTAATGCTGAAGGCCTGTTCCATTTGCTTCCAGCTACCCGCCTCCAAGAGAGAAATGTTCTGCACCCTTATGTTCCAACGCATATAAGTATCGAGATTCCAAGTCCAAAGTGCCACTCTGCAGCCTTGAATGCTATAAAGTGGTCCATGCTGTTGTGTCAACTTAGTTGCTGGTGAGATAAGTTCTAGCAACCTGTTCACTTTTATCTGACACATCAAGCAGCCTACAGTTGCTGTTCAACTCTGAAGTTAACATGGAGGCGCTTTTACCTTCAACTCTTGGAGTCACTCTTGGCAGTCAAGACTGGTTGAAGGGCTTTGGCACACTGGGTCACTGGGATATGAGCCTGCTATGACCTTGCATGTTTACAGGGTCACAAGCAGATGTAACAGGGAACAGTGAATTCTGCTTGTATGTTCAAGGTGCTGAGCTTTCAAGCATGGCATCCCAGTGCAGTGATATTTTGGCACACAACCACTGAGCAGCTAGGCAGCATCTTGAAAACTACATCTACAGACATTGTCAACCTGCTGTTCTCGTTTTGGGAGCCTGCTGCTGAAGCAGAAGGTGGATTGGAAGCTGGGCATGCTGGCACTGATGATGTATATAGAAAGGTTGTTCCAGTTCTCAAGTGTATGGGACTGTTGGTCGGTTCTGAGGCATCCTTGATTAAGGAGTTTAGACTTAGTATCAAATCCTAGGAGAATGGTGCAAAAATGTGTAGTGAGTCAAAATGGTCCCATTGGTCCCATACACTTGCATGGCTGAAGGTCTGCATTATGCATCGGGCTTTGGGTCAGTTACATGTGAATCGACACTAGGGAATTAGTCATACTGTACATAACACGGGAGACCCAGGTGATGCATCAGAGCATGAGAGTGAAATCACTGTCAATGTGGTGAGTTTATCAGTTGTGCAATTTGGCCCATAATGCCATATTTTTGTGGATGTGTCAGGAGTATCTTAGAAGGTGAAGGACATTATTTCATGTGCAACAATTGATTTGCACAACAATTATTTTCTTTCCAAATGTGGTGCCTGTAAATTGCAAAGGGAAAAGTGTATTTTCATTCTGAACAAGCCAAAGATGCTCTTTGAGATCCCGAGACTGGTTCATTGGGCTAATCTAAGCATGCTGTTTGGATACAGAAAGTGTGTCGTTTTGCAGTTCCAGGGAGTTGCAAGTTTTCTAGTGGCAAGTTGGTGGAATATTTTCATTAACAAAGATCCTAATTGGATTCTGTAGGTTTAGAGTAATCGGTCAGGAGGGTTTCCCAATTTTCCTCATCCAGATTTGTAGAATCACCAATGTACAGTATACACTATTTGTTCTGGTCTTGAGGTTAATGTCTCAAAGTTTTCATGTGTATTTGGTGTCTCTTTCATATCATAGTATATGCTTTGTGGGGAACTTTGGTGAATTAATCAGTTGTATACATGCATATGTATCATGCTTGAATTTCATGTAGTTTATTTGTATCATCTGGATATTATGTGCAGGGGAGAGGCCAGTTCAAAGTTCAAAAGGGGGTTATGTTGGTGTCGGGCAGGTATCAAATACTGGATTAGATTGTGCCATTTTTTAACTTTTTCAGCTAAAACAGAGTAATATTATTCTTTCTTGTAGTGTTGAATGGTATTTTTGTGATCACGAGCTTTGATTTGTGAACGTTGAAAGAAGCTAGAAATGTTTTTGTTGTAGTTAACTTTTTGAGGTTTCATTGGCAACCCAAACTTGTTACCATTGCATTGGGTTCAGTTGGTCTAGCATTGTTAGGAACCTTTCAAATTTATGAGAGAAATTGAAATGACATATATATATATGTGTGTGTGTGTGTGTGTGTGAAAAATGAAAGAGTCAATTAAAATTATGGACTTGAGGTTTAAAGTCTGTGGGCAGATTATGCCCACGAATTATGATGTTTTGAGGTTAGAGAAGAGTCTTCAAGCTTGTTATTTTGCTCTTGCATTTTCAAGAGCATGTTAAGGTCAAGATCATTTAACATGAGCCAAAGTGTTTACTTTTCCTCTAAGAACTATAGTCTTTTTGTCAAAAGAAAATTTTCATAGAATTCATTTTTTCAATGAAATCTTTTGTAACACTTTAAAATAAAAATAAAAATTGCCTCAATATATCATATGCTTTTTTTGTTAATTATTGTTGAACAAATGTGATTTTTATAAAGTGTGTAGATATTTAAGTTTCGTTTTTGAAAGATGATCACAAATTCAAATGATATAATTTTTTTTTTAAATACATTTTTTACCTTTCTTGTATTATAAGTTATAACTTTGTTTGATGAATCATGTATATTATACCCCATTTGTATGTGTTAGAGGACTCCTGAAATTAAAAAATTAAAAAAAAGTCTTAAATTTTTTGAAGTTTTAGTATTTCACATTCAAACAGTCATGAATATAATTTTTAGTGTGGCTAATAGGCTTTTATCATCTAATTTTTTTCCCCATCAAAATTGTCTTCTTTTGATTCAACTAGTGTTCATTTTTAAACATCCTAAATTAAAACCTAAACTTTAAAATTTTGATAAAATAAAAATTTTGCTTGAATTTTTTTGACATTCATATAAGTGAAAAAGGAACAACTCGATATGATTGCCATGGTTTCAAATGAAAAAAAACGTAAACATTGGATGCATTTTTTGGTTTGTGTTAATGTGATTCTAGCCATCAACATGTTTCTATACATGAGAATGTTCATAATGGAAGGAATTATGCTTTGATCAAATTAGCACATGCATATTTACATATAAATGTATAACTTGGCCTCAAAAGTTTGAAAAGGGTTGATAAAAACATAAGCATTCTTCACATGGATTTTGAATTTGCAATCAAAGCAAATTGAATACTCATGTGAAAAGGCAATTTTCAAGAAAAAAAGAATTTGGCATTTGATATTATATAAGCAATGCCACTCAAGTAACCAAAAAATATTTGATTCATAACCAAAGCTTGCATATATTATCAATCATTGAAACACATGAGCGCATTATCAATCAATTGACTTATCAAACTTATTTGATAATTCTCGATCTTGATCTCACTCACTTATATGCCAGAAGGGGGACTTCAAACAAGTAGTTTACACATAGTGATGATTTATATCATTGTGTCATGAAACTCCATGTTAAAAACTGACAGCAGAGAAGGATGGTAATGTTGAGATTTAGATCTTAACATTACAATTCAGATCTCAGCTAAACACCAGTGCTTCTCTGCTGTCAGTCTCCAACAAAGCATGATGAAATTGCAAGTTGAACCTCGTGCTAAAACAATTGCAGCATCATTAAAGGTCTGGAGTGGCAGATTATGTCATTTTCTTGACCACATTATATGACATATAACCTTTAAGGGATGATGATCATGCATTGATCATGCATTCCTAACAATAACCAAAATGTGTCTGCTGAACATGAATTTTTTTGAAGAACCATTGAATCTGCCGACCCCAGCCCTTAATGTCATGGAATGGTCTTGCCCTTGCCCATTACGGTGGTGTGTCGCCTGAGTGAGATTGCCCTAACAGGCTCAGCTGATGCCTTGGGACATAATCCCAGCAATATGCGCAAGGACTTCACCACTACATACTACACAATTGCAATCTTGATGTTTGATGTAAAACCCCAGACCGGAATGAGGTCTGATTTTCAGAATTGGGAATTTATGTTTTTGAAGAACCGGAATCGGATTTCCAGTTCCATTTCGATGTCTGGAACTAGGAATTGAGATCGTTTCAACTTGAGTTTCTAGAACTGGAACCGGCGGCGGTTCTTGATAAAGAAGGGGGTAAAGAACCGCCCAACACTGGGTCTAGTGTCTAGTCTTGCACTTCGGCCAGTTTAGGGTTTAAGGCTCGTTTAGGGTTTAGGGCTCATGAGAGGAGTGATAGCTCGGCCAGTCGTTCTGGCCTTGGCAGGTTGTGTTTGTGTGCTCGAGGTTGTGATCATTGCGGTCGTTGGCGGCGTCATTGATGATGGTGTTACACAATACAATACAGTCGGCGCCTTGCGTCTTTGGCTTCTTTAAGCAAGGTATGATGGGCTTAAACAGACTTAAATTTTTGCTGCACTGAAATTTTATTATCCTCTGAAACTGCAGCTGTTGCCTCAGCCCCAGAGTTCAATGCATGCATTTTCCGTCTGTTGAGTGTCTATTTTATTGCTGGATCTGTTACCTGGTAGCGATGAAAAAAAATTCTTGTCATAGTATGGATATCTGGGAAGGATGGTGAATGTTGAGGTGGGCATTATTCTCTTCCTATTGTCGATGAGTTTCTCTATTCTGCCGCATTGCTCTGTCTAGATTGTTGTGCATCATCATCCCCCTTTCAACCAATTCAGCCATCTCTGTGTTGTCCTGCGTTTTCCCATATGACTAGGGAATGATCTTAATTGGAGGCTAAACTTGATGCTATATGAACCATGAGCTGCAAAATTGATAGCAGGCCAAGGGTCCGATGGGAAAATGCAAAGCTGTTGTCCATTGGATTCCGGTGGAGCAGTCAGAGAGGTCAAGAGGATATCAGGCCACTGATGTCCTCTGAGAGGTGAGAAAGGGGAGATCACTGTGCTCAAGGGGAAAGAAGCACACTGCACTGGAAGCAATGTGAAGTTGGCAATCTTTCAGCTTATAATTCTTCCATCAACTCTTCCAAGGTACAAATGCAATCTGGACATTGGCCTACAAAGGTGGAAAATCCAGATCAGACCAGATTGTGTCATTCAATTCACACATCATCAACCATAAACTGAACCTCCTTTGTAGTTCTTGTATGTTGGTACACATGAGTTTTGCTGTCGACTATCAGGTGTGGTGCTCAATTCATTCATAGCCAGACCTAAACCCCAAACCAACCCAAATCCTTGACATTCAAAGGGCTTTTTCATAAAGAATGGAACCAATTTGAAATCTGGTATTTGAGAAATTTAACTGAAGGAGTCAGCTCTCTATTGGAAATCTGCAATACTTGGACATTTTCTAACTGTGTGTCTCTGTTGTTAATGAAGCTCTGTGCATTTTCAGAAATGAAACACTCAACCAAAGCCTAACTGGCTCATCACCCACTCCATTCCTTTTCATAAATCCTGTCCCAGAGCATGCAGCATTGATTTCCTTGAATGGGGATTTGCTCTGATCATAGTTGCTCAGCACAAATTTGGAGTCATGGTGAAACAAACTTCCTGGACCTTAAAACCCTAAACCCAATTATGTCCTGCATTTGTTATGTATGGATGAATTACATCTAGAGGCTCAAACTAGTACTCGGGGTGCAAATTTTATTCATTTTTTATAACTTTCAGTGGTTTTTAAAACTATCTAAGTCTGGTTTTTATTCATTTTCATTGAAGAATTGTGCATCCAGACACTGCCAATGCATGTACCTGGTTTCCAGTCACCCAACTTTTGCCTTGTGTTCTGTCTCTATCTCCTTTCAATTAAACAAGCAAGTAAACCTGGATCACTTTTGGAATAATAGAAGTCCTCAACATATATGAGCCTAAGCCCTTTCTCCTCTCATTTTACATCTCCTCAAAGCCTTGATTTGATATTTGGTTCAATCTGATCATCCATGAATGAGATCACAGAACACTGTTGAATTCAAAGTTTCCACACTCAAAAAGTCTCTGGCACAAATTCCAGCTAAAATCAATCAAGGGATAATGGGGACACCAAGTCTAGGTTGAGTTCAAATTAGTGCTGCCAAGGTTGGATTTGAAGCTCGACTGCTGTAAAAAAGCTTCTACCATGATGAAAATTCATCGGATATATTGGTTGGCAATGGTCATGTTAGGTTCTCAAAATGATAAATTCAACCTAAACTCTGATTTTAAAGGAAAGAATGGAACCTTGCAATCTGTAAATGTTAGTAACGTTGAAAACAAGCAACAACTTCAAAAGGAAAACAAGGTGAATACCTTCAGTCCACTCACTTGAGTTAGCTCATAAACAATATTTTAGAGGAAGCCCCTTGATACTTACCTATCATCCCCATCACCTTCATTGGTGCAATCATGTGTGTGAATAATTGGCTTCACTAGTTGAAGACCTCATGCAATGCATGCACTTATTTGATCAAAACCTCACCTAAATCCACATGGCATTGCCTGGCCACCAAACCATTTGAAAGCTCTAAACTGGTGGTTTATTGAGATCAATTGGAATTGAACAAAGTTATGATGGCAAAACTACCTTTAGTTTGTCCTAGATGTACACTATAAACCAATGTTGGTTGGTTCTTGGTTTTAAGGAGAACCTTCAGTACATGTCCCCATTAAACAATTATCATTAGACCAACAATGTCCCAAATATTGTAGTGTGAGACAATGAAAATCTACCATGATTCTAATATTGTCCTTAAATCTGACCATAGGCTTTTTGCTTATGAGCTTCAAGCCAGCCCAAGTGGCTGGGGGATTCATGGCCATGGTACAAAGTACCCACATTTCCAAAACATGATAGTTCTCTCGCATGCCATTCATGATACATCTTTGCAGCTCCTTTGAAATGTACCCCGATTGTCCATAACCTAGTGCTCCTCATTAGCAACAAAACAAACAATTCAAGAGATTGAAACTCATTGCCACCTCGTGAACAAATAATGGGTTGAATTCCCCACTATACGATCTATGATAAATGTTATGTTCAAAAACCAACTCAACTATAGTAGGGGTTCGTGGGTATAGTACTATACCCAATATACTCCCAAAGCCAAAATGTGTGTACTTTGGGATTAAACATGGGGGAAGATTGGCTTAACTGTATTTGGCTTGTCATGGGTGGTAATATAATGACCATCCTTGGAAATACTAGGCAAGGTCAGAGCTTCTAAAATGAAAAGAGACACCAAGTCTTGGTAACTTGGTTTAGGGTCTAAACCGTGTAAACCCTACATGAAAGAGGAAGAAGAAACTTTGAAACTTTGATTCTCTTCTTCGTCCTCTTTCATCTCTTTTCTACATATGCTTGCCCCAAACATGTGCCCCTCCCCTCCTCAGTATGTAACTGCAGCTTACTCCAACAAGCTAAATACTCAATGACCCCATGTGAATGTTGTTTACTTACTAGCATACCACCTAGTTGTCAAATAACGTAGTACCTACTAATATAATAATATGTACTAGACTTTTCCTTACATAGATGGCTAAAAAACTCTAGGAGGAGTACCCCATCTTTAAGAAAGAAAAGAAGGAAGATGCCCATCAACCATGGGACTCTCTACCTTACCTCTCCCATCAAATAACAATTTGAAAACAAAGTGGGCACAAAAGGTTGAACCGATGCAATCAAGTAGCTGAAGAATGACAAAACAAAAAAAGCCATGTCGTATGGAAGTGTGACTTATAAATATTCGCATGAAATTCAAAATGTTGTTCCAAAGTGCCCACACATAAGTATTACTTTATTGCATACAAGTAGGAAAAATGAACTCGAGAATGATCTAATTCTCCATAGACTTGTATGATAAGTTGTGTGCTCAAGAGTTAAAAAAGGCTTTGTAACAAATCATGTCAAACCCGAGGTGCCACCCCCCCCCCCCAAAAGGAAGCAACTATTCCATATGTTTTGTCGGTTATGATTTACTCTTTGTTTGAACACTTCATGAACTTCAAGGGTTGCAGCCCACATCAACATACTCCAAGTCAAACTACCCAAGGAACACACCAGCTTTGCTTTATGCCAAGTCTTTTGGTATATGCTTATTAGGTGGCCACAACAAGGAGGGGTAACTAGTGTAGTAGTAGACAAAGGTGGTTTCATCAATGTATGTGGAGGGTGTCAAAGAGTCCATGTCCTCAAGTGAGTACTAGTCAATGCAAAGAGAGGAGGAGGAGGACATTTGGTACTGGTAGGGTAAAGAAGAACATGGAAGATGTCCAAAGAAACCCAAAAAAAAAGGATGAAAGTGATGAGGGAAAGGGGAGGTAAAACACTTGGGACATGCAGATAAAAACGGTCTGTCGGTGCACTACAAAAATATGATATTCAAACAATGCTCTTGCTAGATCTTGTTGTTGTTACAAATCTCCTAACTTTGTTGTGGAGAGCAATCTTAAAGAGTTTTTAACTAGGAGGCTTCAAATGATTCATCTCTCTCTCTCTCTCTTTCTCTCTCATTGAATGGGAGAGCAAAACAGTGAAATAGTATTAGGGTTATGTGTAAAGTGAACCTGTCTTTGGGCCGTAGTTTGACCCTCTAATTCGTGTTTCATCCCCAATCCAAGTGTAGCTGTAAAGTGACCCAATTTGCATTCCATTTGATTAAACTGGGTATCAGTTGAGAAGATTTGCAAGATCTTATTCGACAAAGGCTTGATTAAAAAATAATATGTGTGGCAGTGAAGGCGCAGGTAAGGCAAATTCAAAAGTGGGGGTGAAATTCCCTGGAGGATCAATTTAGCTGAGAAAACTAGTTTGGTCCCCTGTTTAAAAAAAATAATAGTCCCAGTGTGGGATACTTGATGACAACTATAATGCAACTCAAGAAAGGAAGTTACAGATTTGAGTATATAGTGTGTGTACAACGAAATTTTTGGTACTTTTCATTGAAGAAATCATTCAATATTCAAGAACTTCTACACCCACCACAAGCCCAAATGCCATGAAACCAAGCCAATGTTATGGTCGTGCCATACATCTTGTATTGAAGCGAAGAAAATGACAACAAAATTGGAGTTGAACAGTTCAAGCATTCATATCAACATTATACCTTACCTTTCACAATTGTCCTAGGTTATTTATAGGGCAATGCTTTTTTTTCCCCCCAAAACGGTAGCTTAGGTTGCAAGACACATTGAAGGGCAGTAGCAGAAGTGGCTACCCTTGTTGAGTGAGTTGAAATAGTTCAGCAAGTGTTGAAATTGAAGTATGGAATTTAACTATTAGTTCTTTTAACATTTCATGTACAATTGGGTACAACTAGTTTTGGTGGGTGCATATGGACTGGCTACTTTGGGTAAATCCATGTCATTTACTTAGCTACTTTAGAAAAAAATAATATCAATTTAGTGGTTACTCTAAGTTTTCAGTTGTCATTCAGCTGGCTACTTGGGAGGTTTCTATGCTAGTTAAGTTGTTATAATTTTCAATTGTGTTAAGATATTATGTCATTTGAGCAATGAACATGCACATTGCATAAGTTTGTGTCAAGAACTAACCTAGGCAATTACATCACAAATTTCATAATTAATCCCAATTCCTAAGTCTTTTCTAAATCCTAATCTTGAGCACTGAACAATGGGGTAGTGAATTTTAACTCTTAAGTCCTCATTGCATAATGCACACCTAGGGGAATTGAACCCTTGTCCTTGTGAACATTGCCCTTTGTATTGGATTTGTGTTTGCACCCACAACAAAGTTGGGATGAAGTCACATTCTTCACAACTTAGTGGCAAGGTTTATGTCACATGTTTCCTTCAATACAACTTTTGCATTGTTCTTCATGGTAACCTCGAGAAGGCTACCTTGTAAATCCAAATGTTGTGCATTCAACAAGGGTGGCACTTTTATCCCATTCATTATCCTTGTATTCAATTTCCATTCATTCACAAGGGCCACAACAATAGTGCAACATTGTTGTTTCATTGAAAAGACCATATTTGAAAACAATTGCCTAATCATCCAAACTTGCTCATTAGTGGTCAAATTTTAATGTCTAGCCCATATATGTTGCCCAAAACATTTGAAAACCACATGTGGTCTTGAATCCTTGTCATTAGATCTATGATCCACTTCAAAACAATGACTTCATGCTTTGCTCCACCAATGAGGTGAATTATGGAACATAGGGGACTTGAAAGACGTAGAAAATCATAATATAGTTTGTAAACATCCTTTTGCAAATTTTCATTATAGAAATGAAATCACACACAAAGATATACCATAGTTGACTAAATTTGATTAAATTATGCACTACTTCCAACAATTGAAGCACACATCACAAACCAAATAACATTTTCACTTCCACTAGGTGATCTGAGTTTTTAGTAGCCTTTGCTTTTTTTTGGTGTATTAAGAGCCATCTTGATTAGTAATGTGCAATACTCCTTCATCATCCATTTCATTAAAGAAAACATATTGATCTACCTAGTGCACCCATTTTCCAATTTTTTTCCCCAACTCCTTGTTTCCATCACTTTTATTAGATTCTAAAATGCAAGATGTCATTTAAGGCTACGAGCAAAGTTGCATACAATTATTGTAGTAAACTTTCAACCTTTAAATTTGGGATAAATGGTTTAGGGTTTGCATCGCCAAATGTATGTAATGTTATGCAATGCACCCCCACCACATGTGGTGCATTCTTTATTTGAATTTGCATTGTCGAACCATTATGGATACCTTGAAAAATGACCCCATTAATTCCAAATGAATCTATGTTCCTGGTCATGTCTTTTTTGGTCATTGCACCCATAGTGATCAATTGAATCACATTGTTTGCACTTGCACTGTCAAAAACACATTCCAAAGATACCAATATATGGGTACATCATTTTCCAATCTTGAACCACATAAGCATGGAATTAGCCCAAGATTGGTTGTTTAAGGTTTTGATTTCATCATGACTAAGATTGACATAATTGGAAGCATTCACAACCACTTTGGTGGCATCTAACACCACATGGTGGTGCATATGTCTAACCATTGACCACTTTGACATGTGACTCCAATGCTTTTCAAGGTAATGGTATCCTTGCGTGATGCCATGGGGAACATCACACTTTCATTTTACTAGACCCATCAAACTTTAGAAAACAAAGGAAACATTTAAATAAGGTTTTTGGTTTTAGATTCTTTAAGGTGTATCAAAATTGTGACACAATGTTTTCATTTTTTCTATTTTTTACCTAGTTTTTTTTTACCATGTAAAAACACATTTATGGATGATTATGATGAAATTTAAAATTTTATTGGTCTAAAAAATGATACTTATGAAATATTTCAATACTTTTGGATTCATTAGTTTTGATGTGGATCAAAATATAAGGTAATTGTTTTTTGTAATAAAGATTACTTGTCATTTTACTTTTAGGTGTACACCTTAAAGGATTTTCACCCTATTCATTAGACATTTTTAGTGAGTACATTTATTAGGTTGTATATTTTTGAAACTTTAATGATATCAAGAATATTTGTATTTCAATGGTCTTAATTATTGAATCTATAAAAAGTTTCAAGAATGTCACCATGTTTCCTTTCCTTGAACTTTTTGGTTAAGAACAAAAGTTTGAAACATGTTTTGGTATTTTATTTGATGAAATTTTTAATGTAATTAATTGAGTAGGTGTAATTTAGTTATGAATTTTCAAAGTTTGAAAATGTGGTATTAAAAAATACATTTCAATTAGGAAAAAATATTTGTAATAATTTTCATTTTTTTATTCCAATGAATATTTCAAGCCATATATTTTGGCATTTTAAGTACATACATGATAATAGGAACCACACCCTCCACTTTGGGTGAGTGCTTATTTGGAATATTTTTGAAACAATTTGATATTAAAGTTGAAATTCTTGTCATTTAAAAAGATGTTAAATTATACTATTATGTAAAAATATGTTTAAAGAACTTCCCTTAAAATATGTCATGTTAAGAAAATCTCCCCAAAACAAATAATCTTTACAATGTTTTAAAACATTGGTTATAATGTCTAATGATTTTTTTATAATAATATATCATCATTATATTCGCTCTAAATTATACCACATGTTTCCATAACATATAGGCAACATATTTGTGTAAAACAACTAAAATTTTTCAACCTTAGATTAAAATTTGACTCGAAAAGGTGAATTTTTAAAACATTGGTTATGATTTTTTTGGCTCCTATTGGCATGATTGCATGTTGCAATGGATAAACATGAAAAAAAAAGAGGAACTTGTAATTGTGGAAAAACATTTAAAAGAAAAGGGCCCATGAATATATTATTTAACTACATTTGGTTATTAAACCATTCATTGAAGTGATTCCTAATGGTACCACCTAATAATACTTTTGTTTTTGAAGGTTGTTTTTAAAATTTAATTGTTTGAATAAGCACATAGGCCTTCAAAGTCTGTCATTGGCCTTCTGTCCATTGACAAATGTAAAAAATATTTGAATTGAACAAGATTTTGCTTACCATCATTCCTATCCTCTTATTTTCACAAGATGAAATACATTATCTTTTGCCATACTTGCAAATATAGCCTCATTTTTAACATGTTGGGAGTTTTTAAAAAAATAAAACTTTCTTATTTGAATGTCGAGCTTTCCAACTCATGTCTTCTTCTTATTAACATTCTTAAAAAGGTTAACAAGCTTTGGAATAAGCAACTTATCTTTTCATTCAACATTTGAACACATTTTACACCTCACAACACATTGAATTGAAGCATCATCTTTAACAACAAATTTAGCCCAAGTGTGTTTTGTTGCCCATAGGTCCTAAAATTTATAATGCACATCATATTGTAATTGTTTTTGTTTTTAATTCCCAATGGTGGATTCTATAACTAGATCTATAGGTGCGTTATTGTTAAAGGATGTAATGCAATTTGGTTGAGAAGATTAGGTTTCATTCGAACCAAGGTCATGGCAATTGCAGTTAGGCAAAAAACTTGGTGCTTGATCCAAAATGATTTCAAGCTTTTGCAATGGAACTTTACCATTAAAAAAAACTTGTTGAAACAAACGTTTTTAGGTGCCTTCAATGGAAGCATTGTTGTGAGCATGATTAACAATTACATTCAAAAGTTCACATTACATTTTATAACTCAATAATCAACAATGACAAAAGTATGTGTGGGGTGCATTCAAGATCCACGCAAGAGCTTGATGGTGATGACAACAAGAAAATTAGAAATAAATACAATTGCAAGGAATCATGATGTCGAACACAAAATATGAAACAAGACACAAGAAAGGAATTTCAAGAAAAAAACAAAAAACAAAATTACATGACCATAAATCCATTTGTGATTCCATAACTTGACAATAAGAGCAAGGGGATTAGGATTTAGGGGTCAAGAATCAAGATGTGAAATGGATGCAAAAGGTTGATGGTAATGTTGTAGAAACTATCAAGAATTGGTATGTGTAATCAAAATAAGAAGTCAATGGTAACAATAAGATTTCCATGCTCAATTGGCACAAAAACATGATGAAAAATGGTGATCAACACAAGGGGAATTGGGGTTGTAACATTAAACAAATTGCAAGCATGAAAGTGCAAAGAAAACTTAAAAGTGAAATGCAAAATGAGAAAGAAAAAACCCAAAACATGGGTAGTGACCAACAACTACCTTGATGATATGTCAACCAAAACCTCGATCCTTGAGTTGCTTGCATTGTTGCAATGTCCAAATTTTATAAGAACAAACTTCAATTAAAGGCCCAACCCCCATTCATCTCTAGCATTTTGCTTCTCAAGAATCAACGACTCTGCTTCTTGATCAAGACTCTTGAATCCTAAGTCCTCATTGGTCGATACTCAATGGTCATTGTTAGAACTTAGTGTTTAATGCTCACAAGTACACAAGCTACACAAATTGGCGAACTATTCATAGAAGGTAGTAGTCAAAGCTAGCAATGTGATAAAAGAGGAGGTTGCAAAAGGTGGTGAAAAGATCCACTAGAGACAAATTGAAGGTGACATTGTGAGGGGAAGAGGGTGATCGAAGGCAATATGGTAACAAGGTGTGAGTGTTGTAGGCTACTCATATTTTTGCACCATAGCTAGTATTGACTATCCTCAACCATTGATGCTAATTGGGGTATGATTCAAGCCTTTCAATAGCTCAGATTTGGGCAAATTTATGGCTAGTTTAAAAAAAAAAAAGGCAAGACGCTCAAAATCCTTTTTTTTTTGGGTTCGCTAAAAAAAAAAAAAAAAAACTTGCCCCCCAAAGAAACATTGCTGTAGGTTAAACTCATGATACTTTTACCCTTATTTGACACTTATCTTTATGATATATTTGATATCAAATGCCCTAAGGGTAGAATTGCAACCAAGATCCTAAATACCCTTTATCTTGAGAGTATCTTTCATTTATACCCCTTACCCTCAGGGTAATTCTTGTTTTAAAATCATACTTACCTTAACCCGGACTGTATGAAAAATCATTTTACCCTCCCAACAACAAGGGTGTACTATACCTGCCTCATGCCAGCCCAAAGTTAGTGTGGATTCAATTACTAGGACTAGGTTGGTATGAAAGTTTTAGCATGACTAGAATGGTATGAAAAAATTGCAAATACCCAATAGCAGGATCAGGCTGTTATGATGGTAAAGTTGATTACCAGACCAACTCTGGTTTCTGTAACATAAAAGATTACATCTCCAGGTCTCTAGATCTTGCTTAAGATCTCAAATAGGGATGCACATCGAGTATTTTGGGATAGTGCTCAATGCCTTCCCCTCAACAATCAAAACATTTTATTGTAAACTCATGTATAGCCAGAACAATAATGTCTCAAATTGTGCAATAGTTTTGTAACTTGTGTAACTGGTTTATGATTGGTTATGGTTGGGCACTAGTATGCCTCAATCCATTCTTGCTGCCAATGTACTGCTGATGATGTTGATGATGATGTGATGATGATGATGCCAGGAAGGCAATGAGCTTCAAGGGACTGGTTGGGACAGTTTTTTACAAATTGCAGGCATGAATGAATACTCTTGTGCACAAGAAAGCAGCTATGGCATTTCTTGCGAGAAGCATGCGGAGCAAAGAACAACACTTACAGCTTTAGAAGTTATGTTCAAGACATTCAAGAAAGGACTTACGGTTACAATTTGAGAAAGCCAAGAAACCACCAGTGAAAATGCAATGAACAAAAACAGTCTGGCAATTTGCCTTGAAAGAGGACTGAGAGAGGACTTGGCTTCATAGTTTCATAGTTAGCTCACTTTGTCGACTCTCTTTGCAGTACCTGGTCATGAAATTTCTTTGCTTTCCCAAAAATGACATAAAAACTCACCATGGGCGAAAAAAACAGAGGGCATGGTCGGCCATGGTCAACCTACGCCAGAGATATTGTTGAGATATTGTTGTCCTTTAACACACCTACTTGGCAATTTGCCTTCTTTGGCGGTCCTTCAAGTAATACTGCCCTGGATACATGGGCAGCCTTGGACCTCCCCGGAGAAGGACCATTTCTGCAGGGTTGTGTCAGTTGATTTGAACAACCAAGCAAAGGATGCCAATATTATAATGACCCAAAACAAGCAACTTCTCCTTCACCCCAATCCCACCAACCCTTAAAAAGAAAAACCCAAATTCCCCTTCCAGTATGTAACCTGCAACCATACACACCTAAGGACTTTGGTGACATCAAAGTGGGTTGATTCAAAACAGAGAAGTGATCAAGTATGGTGGAGTTGGGTGGGCCTTGATCAACCAAGTGAAAGAAATTTACTTGTGATAACATCCAATTTTTCTTGATGCAGCACATATCATCATCATCAAAGGTCATCAGAATAAGTTCTTTTCATTTCATGCTTTAAAAAACGTATCACCACTCTTATATGTGTACTTATAGGCATTAAGGTCGGTCTCATGGCCTCTCCTCTTTTCTAGGAGGGATATTCACAAACATAAAGTGCCCTCCAAAAGACACTAGGAAATTTCTCTGAGTGCTTTACACAAAATTTCAGCTGTTGACCAACAACGGAACTCAAATTTCGTCAGACCAACCAGACTTATTCCTGGTATCTTTTGGTAGTTTTCTGCAGGGTAGGTTGAGATTGGAAGTCATTGCTGGTTCAATTTACTGTACCACTCTTCCACACCTTAGCAGGAGAACAGTCTCACAATTGGGTCCACCTAAGTAGCAGATTCCAGCAGAGTTTCAAACGGGAATTATGTCATGAAACAAAAGTCTGGATGCTTGACAAAAAGTTGATCTGCAACGTGATGAGTTAGCAAGTTAGAATTGGTATTTATTTGAACCTGTAGTTTAACTAGTCTGGAAAACTAAAATTTTTATAGAGGAGGGCTACTAATTTTTCCTTTCTTCTTCAGAGCAAAAAATAATTAATCGAAATCACTCCTCAGATACATGTTTCTGGCCTGAGCAGTTAGGTTAGGTAGTATGTAATGCGGGGGTACAATGAATCAATGGAATCAGAAACCCAGTGAGACAGTTTCGTGGTGCCAGTGGAAGCTTTTATGAGTTGCCGCAAATGGGAGGAATCGTGGGAGGTTTGGACTTCTTTCTTGGTCCGTACCATTGCTTAAGTCCATCCCATTGCTTAAGTCCATCCCTTTGCTCAGAGATCATACAGAAGTAACGACATGAACCTGAGGGAAAGGTCTCAGCTGCAGCTTGAGTGCAGAGTGAGTCATACCAAGTGTTTCAAGCTGTTTGTTTCTGGGCATAGTGTTTTTCTGTTGTACTCCTCCAGTTACAAAAAAATTTCCACCAAGTTGCTTGAGTAAAAAAATTCTGCCCAATCTGCTTGACTTAGCTTGTGTCGGGCTTTTAATTATAATGTGTAAAAAACTAACTCAGGCATATGACCTATGTGTCCAATGAAAAAAAATTCTATCCAAAATTCTGCTCATATATGTGTTTTGGAATATCAAATCTCAAAAAAATAAAGTTTAATATCAAAATTTTCTACCTAGGTATAAAATTTTGCATTTTCATACTTTAGCTTTGGTTTCTTTGATTTCATGATGATTGCAAGTTTTGTCACTCTAGTTGTTTTCATGTGGATTGGTAGTGGGCAACTAAATTTGAAAGTCTAGTCATTGACTACCTAATTTTAGCTAGAAATGTGAGTAACAATGCTACTTCAGGAGATGACAATTTGTTACATGACATTTTTCCATTAGAGAATTGCCAATTTGTTGTTTGTTACCCCCTATATGGACTGCTAATTTGTCTTGGTGATGAACAAACCCGGATATTGTGGCAAGAAGGTTCTTCGAGGACTTGACTTTGGTTGTTGCTGCTGCTGGGCTTAAAGGGACCCACTTGGGTTGAGTCACAGGTCAATCTATCCATTCCTTTTTTAGACTTTTTGAAACCGCTTGAGAATTCCTGGTTTCATGTCCCTGACAATTGGAGGCAAGAAAGTGTAATAGTGTCTGACCAGAAAGTCTCCCCAATAAACAAATAGAAATAAGAAAATAAATAAATAATTTAAAAAAAAACCAATATAGACTAGCTTCTCAAAGGAGACCAAGATATTATAGTGAACTTTGACCCAGACATATTAATCATTTGTAGGACTAAATATAAGTCTGATCACTTCTGGTCCAAAAGCTAACAAGTTGAAATATAAACAAATGACCACACTTCTTTTCTTTCGATGTGAAGTCTAGAATAATTTCTTCAAACTACATCGCATTCATTGAGCACTCAACAAAATTTTGAACATTTTTGTTGGTACCTCCAGCATATTGAAGGAAAACGGGAAAAAAAAAGAACAAAAAAGGTGTGATTCATCTTAGTTTCAAGTTGACCTGATGTTAAAATTGGCCAGATTTCAACAATTGATGATCTATTTCTCCTTTTCATCTTTTCTTTTAACCAAGTGAACACCAGGTTGTTTCTTTTTTTCTTCTTCAATCAATCTTGTGATATCCAAATATTGGTGAGTTTTTTGAGCAAAATTAGTTGAATTTACAGTAGGCTATGCAAACAAGAATTTCCCAAATTGACAAAAGTTGTTTTGAAGGGGGTGGTGTTGGGGCGGGGGAGAGGAAATCACCATTCACTTCTGTGTCATCTGAGTGAGAAATTATTCACTTTTCAATCTCCAGGGTATCATCAATTGCAGGCCTGAAGCTGAAATTTGAGTGCAGTCCTTTCGGCTAGTTCACCCAATCTCATTAGTACTTAACCCAGGCTGATGGGTTACCAGGTTTCATAAGGATGTTTTTCTTCACATAAGATGCCATGTCAAGTACCACAACAACCCAACACTTGTCGTTATGTACTTATTATGCCGGGATATGTCAAAATCAGTTGCATGAAGGGTACAGAGCACATATATATATGTATACAAGTTATGCCAGTTTGTTAAATAATGAGGGTACTTATCCACCAAAAGGTCCTTCAATTTGGTTGTCAACTGGGTTCCTCTTACCATCCCTGATCCTAAGCAGACATTGTGATGAAAAAACAAAACAAACTTACTTACTTGAACCCTTGGGAATTAGTAAAGATCAACACTTTCTAACCAGGGTTAATTTCTATAGTCAAGTGTTCTCCTACTAGCTGGTTAGTAGTATAAATCATGATGGATTTAGTTGAATTGTTTTGCTAAATCAGCTTTGCAATCATGAATGTTTCTGCTTAAATGATGCACTAGAAGTGCAACTCATGATGGACACCCATTAAAGTTCATGATAGAATCTAGTGAAGGTTTTGTGGATTGGTCAGCAGCTGATAATTTATTTTTGTCAAGTCGACAATATATAGCTTTGCTATAATCGGCAAACCAAACAAAAATAGAGAGGTTCAAATGGTAAACAAGAACAATTTGCAAAAGGTTTGAAAATTAAATTATCTAGGGACAGATATATATATGCCTTATGAACTCCTTAGGGGGTAAGCAATTTTGGTCTTGAATTAAATTACTTCCACTATACATCATTGTAGGTAGCCCAACTTGGGATGGCCATGGAGACCCCAAAAAAAAATGAGACCAAACACAACAACATATAATTTATGATAAATCACATTACATCAATTGTGACACATAATAATATATTCATGTCAAGAAATTATAAGCCATGCCACATAAGTTTTTAACAGAGCTCTGGTTCATGACCAGGGTTTAGTTTGTCAAATTTTTGAAAAAACAATTTGGTGATTTTTATTTTCAAAAGAGAGAAATAATAGCAAAATTTACACTAACAATTTTTTTAAAAAAAATCTCAATTTCTTTGTGCTAGTAAAAAAGGGCGAAAACACACAGTTATGTGTTTAATTTGGATTGTCATAATTACATTTTTTAAAGATTGAGAATGAATTTAAAATGTAAAGTCATATTTAATACCAACATTTAATTTTTTTGAATTATCCATGTTATAATTGACTTCAATTTAGTGTAAATCATATTGAAAAATATGAAGGAGTTTCAAAAAAAAGAGTAGATTTATTTTGGACTTTTGAAAATGATGACATTGTGTTTATTGTGGAAATTTAATTAAAAATGTGGACTCAAAAGGTATGTCGTAATATATCAATATTAAAAAACAATCACCATTAAATGAGAAATTAAAAAAAGGATACATTGAAACTTTCCCAATACAAGACAGTAGATGAATTAAAAAAAATTAAAATGTCTTGATTTTGATCATTTTTCACCAATACAATTTTACATAGAGTGATTTACCAATACAATTTTAGAGTCATTTTGGATTATAATTTGACATAGATCAAATTCCAATCCATAATCAATTTTTATTGTTTGTCTTGCACTTTTTTCAATGCTTTAAATTTTCTTTTCTTTTCTTTTGGGTCTATTGGTATCTTGTTCACATTGTGAACTTCTCTAATGAATTGAACTTTTGTTGGCATTTTGCCTCCCAAATCAATCAAGAATGTAAAAAAATATTAATGAAACAAAATGACATATAATAAAATTTACAAAATTTTATCTTTTAAAAATAAAAAATTATGTTCACTCAAAATAATTTAATCATCGTCACTAGTAGTGCAAAATAGTGCAAAGCCCAAATAATATATATATATATATATATATAGTAGTGATTTATTAGTATTTTTCACCAAAAACATAAAAAAATAGTTATAAAAAACCTGAATCCTGCTTCCTTCTTCAGCAGCTTGACTGGAGATTTGTCAGAGTAAATTTGTACTGTCCAGAAAACAAACAAGCTTTCTGCACTGCAAATGGTGGCTGCAGCAAACTTGTGTGCAGGAGTTTTCTCAGGTGATCAATGTCTAAATATTAATGGAAATGACAAGAAGAAGGACCTCAAGAAGAAGAAGAAGAAGAAGAAGAAGAAGATCATGCATGGTGTGTCTCCTCCAAGCAAAAACACAGGCTGAAAGAGGAAACAACCAAAAACAAAAAAAAAGAAAAAAGAAAAAAAAGAAAAGCTCAAGAGTTTTCAAATTTAAAGGTCCTCCTTTCAAACAAACTTCACTGACTACAACTCAAGTCAACCCCAAAATTGCAGAGAGTTATACACTAAACTTACTTTTTTTCAGATCTTACAATTTTATGGCCGTTGTAAGAAATTATTCTGCAAAGTTGTTATTTCACTCGAGTCAGACTGATCAAGTTTTGTCATCTGATCATTGAATTTTATATTGTTACAAAGTTGTAGTTCTAAAGAAAACTTGCAAACTTCTCTCTCTTTCTCTGTATCTGTCATCCCCCCCCCACCCCCGGTCCCCACCCCTGCCCCCCTCCCCCCCCTTCTTCCTGTTGCAGAAGTTGGAGATTAAATTCATATTTAACAATGTAAGAAGTGGAAGCAATTCCAGTTGCAAAAATCTTTGCACAAATTTAACTTTTTTCCTGGTCATGGAGGCCGCAGATCCTGTACAAGAAGAAGAAGAAGAAGGAGAAAAAAAAAAGCAGTAGAGATCACCTCGACTATCTAGATAGGGTCTGAACACGTGAAACTGTGCTGCTGCAGCACGTGAAATCCTTTAAAAAATACTGCAGCTGAAAATTTTCCAACGCCCAATTTAACTAAAATATTTGCAATTTACACTAGAGAACTGATCTTGAAAGAGCGAGCGCCGTGGACCGTGATCTCCATGGTGCCTAGTCATGATCTGCTGCAACTATCATGACAGCTTCCACCCTGCAGCTCTTATAATATGCATGCATGCATGCACTCACTTTGGTAACTTGCATGAAATTCTATTTAAGAATAAGCTTTACATTCCGAAATTTTGCATAACCTTTTAGAGTGCTAAAAAAATGCAGGAATCTTGAGCCTCGAATCTAATGTTCCTAATTACCGAATACTCTTAAACAAAAAACAGCCTTCCCAAATTTGGAAATTTTGTACAAATGTGGAAGGTTTTTCCCTAGGTGTACACTCAAGTTAGGATTGAAATCCATGACTGAAAGGAGATTCAATTCTAAATTTGAAAGAAATACATGTCCATTCTGTGGCCAAGGGACCTGGTGACTGAAAATGCAATGTCCACAAAATTTGAAGAGTTGTGAATCACGGATTCAGATCACTGAATCAAGCTCATGTATATACTGAAAAAAATGCCCAGGGGGTCAAATCATGCAGAACATTATAAGCTGCTGCTGCTGCACATCAAGGCCCTGCTCCTGCTGCTAGCTGCAGACATCATGAAGGCTCCTCCTGCTGAGCCTGCATTCATCCATCATGGAGCATACTAATATGATGGTCGGCCTGAAACAATCTGTAGCATGCTAAACACTCAGATTACATTGCAAATCTACATATTTCCGGCAGCAGATCATCTGCAGCTGGAATCCCTTGAGAGATTTGTGAATGAATTCACATGAGAAGAAAATGATGCACATGTATGATGATCTGTCCAAGCTTTATAAATTGATCACAGATGAGTTGCAAAATTTGGTTCAATGAAGCCCTTAGTAAGTAACATTCCATTGTCTTTTGTTTGTTGTGACGCATGAATATTGATCATCACAGAAATTTCAGCTGCAACTCATAGATCTGCATCGAGCTCCACTCCTGAGATGCATATCAATTTGATCGAGCCAGAAGTTGTCTAGAACATCCCCATCCGTAGCTGATCATATCACACTATCTATCACCAAGCTCATCATAAGGGAAGCTGCAAGATGATGGATATGCACAGGGCGCTGCCGCAGCTGGTCTCGTGCGATTGTGATTCGAGTCTTGAAATGATCTAACTAGCTGTGCAGCTCGCTCGCAGTGTTGATCAAATCCTTTGTTGCACACTGAAGTCGCGGTTTCTTGCAGCATCCAGAAATATGCTGCAACCCTTTCTTTCTTTCTACTGACTCCATTAGCATGATCTGCTGGGAGGAAGAATTGCTAGCAGCAGCTAGCTCCCAGACACCCCAAAAAACTAGCAGGAAAAATTCAACATTTGTGTCATGATCATCTGTCCTGGACCATTGTTATGTGCAGCTCTAGAGATCATCTCATGATGTCAAGCCTGTCTGTCATAGGTGCATGCGGCCTCCTGCATTCATTCATGACAGGCTGATCATCTACGAGATCGTGAAGATCTTTAGAAGACATTGAAGTCTTTGATCAGATCCATTAGACTACTTGAGCTACTAGTTTCAGAATCCTATGTTCTTGAGATTTCCGCTTCTTCATGAGTCATGAGTCAGATCTTTCTGTTGGTGCAGATTGATACTCCACTTTGTTGTCGACTGCAATGATCATCTATACTTAGTTTCTGACGATTTGCAGCATCACGGTCTACCGATGGACATGGTGAGGTCTAGCGTAATCCCCTTGGGAGGGACCTGTAAGTTTACTACTGCGTCACTCATCTCGCTTTGCTGCTGCTGCAACGACAGATCACAATCTGCAGAAGCGGATTCCACAGTCTCGTTGGTTAATCCCGGCGGCACTAAGCTGAGAGTTGTAACTTTCGTCATCCTGCAAGATGCAGCTGCTGCTGCAGGCGGTGAGCAGCTCTTTGTACCACGGGAGCTGAATGGAGAAAGAGAGAGCTCAGTGGTGGTAGTAGTGTCCAATTGCTGATCCTGCTGCTGCATGAGGTTTTGATCTCCACAGGGGTCATGATCTGTTGTAGATTGTGCTCCAGCAGCTTCCTCAGCTTTCCAAAATCTTCTAGCCTCGAATAAAGTTTCCATCTTGGTCGCTGCCCAGGGTCGTCTTATTGCAGCAGCCGGATGTGGATCATATTCTGGGGGTCCGCCAGCTAAGAAGCGTGACTTGTTCGACTCTACGCCATGATCTCCTTCTGCCTTTTCCAAGCTGCCAACTCTGATCTGCAAGCAATTGCAGGCAGCGCCAACAAAATCTTGGGATCACTAGTGCTCAAGCGAACGATCTACCTGAATCTAGAATAACATGAATTCAACAGAGGAATATTTCTAACTGGATGCAGCTCTAGTACACCTACTAGACTTGCACTCAGAGTCTTAGATTCGCTCCAAGATGATCTCTGGAGATCTGTTGATCTTTTGGTTTTCTATCTGCGAGCGAGTTCATTAGGATTGTTTCAAATTCCAACCTACCTGCAGAGGGTTCGCCGAGAGAGCCATCTTTCGTTGGACCTCTGACATGTTCCAGCCACTAATGATTTGACCAGTTCCGCCTCCTGCTACAAGAAGCTCACCATGCTGGGACTCGGACCACGCAGCTCGCTGCTCTACTTCTCCAGTGGCCTGCAAGTTGGAAGATCCACAGCTGCTATCTAGCAACTGCCTGAAGTGAAAAGGCGAAACTATTGACGACGCTGCTGTACTCGTCGATGCATAACCATCATCACCACGGTGACCTTGATCAAGCGTAATTTTTGATCCCCATTCCATTCGTGGGCGCACAGCAGCGCCTTCGTGCTCTGAAGATCCCCTGCATAATCTCTCCCACTCGCGGCTATGATCCGCGATCCGCTGCTGCTTCTTCAACGGATCTCCAGCTCCCTGTGCAGGTGTTGCGGGCTGACTCATTGCCGAATGCAGCAGCTGGTGCTGCATGCTCTCGTGATGTGCAGCTACGGCCCGTCCTCCACCTGTCCAGATGAACTCGTCGGTAAGGAGCAATCCTAGCAGCTCTAATTCAGCTCTCTAGTGCACGACGAAATGATCCCACACATCAGATCATTCAATTGACAGTAAAGCTGCTGCGGAGCAAGTTCTGAGTTCTAGTCCTGCAAGAGTCTTTCCCCAATGAGAAGCACTTATCACGCGCAGGAAGGTCATCTTGAATGAGCAAGAGGTTCTTGTCTACACATGCAGCAGCAAGGTTCGAACTTCCAAGTGCAGGAGTATAGCTGGGTTGCATGATGCATGTGCCTACCTGCTCCATGATTCACCTGTTGTCTCTGATCCCAGTCGGCCTGCAGCCGCACTGCAGCCGGCGATGGTCTTCGAGACCACTCATCTACTAGCTGCTGCGTTCGAAGGTGCTGCGTTGAATGAGCGCCACCTGGCTGCAACGACGTCGTGATTCCATTCACTGCGGCTTTGAGAGCTGCAGCTTGCTGACATCCAGCTCTCGTGGCCCAATTCACCACTATTTCGTTCTTCTCTTGATCGCCATGATGAGGCCATGAGTCACGGATCAGTCCAGCTGCTGTTGTTGCGGTACTCCTGATCTCGATTCCCGTCGGCACTCCTGCTGCTGGCCGCTGTAGCCATTCTCCTCCACGCCCATCGTCATGCCTGCACAAGTTACAGCAGTCCTCAACCGCTGCTCAAGACGACGGTCATCACTAAACACCAGTGTAGACCCATCCTCCCATGGATTGTTGCGCCTCAACTCCGAATTCCCGGGAGCTTGTGCGCAATTCATACGCCTTATCGCTCTATTTTGCTTATTATCGTGCAGCAAGCTCATGACTTGGAACTGATCAAGAGCTTCAAGCAAGATTGTATGATTCATCCTGCTACATCTTGCACTAGCTAGTCTGTGGTGTAATTTCATGCAATGACAAATGAGTTTGAACATGTTTCTGCATTCATCATCAACCAATTTTGTTGATTACCTCTGCAAGGACATTGTCAAGTGGCGTCGATCGAGCTCCAGACGGTCGGATTGGTGCTGCACATGAATTCCAGGGGCTGGAGGATGACACTGCAGAAAGTTGCTAATCATAATATTCCGCTGCGGACTAAAATCTGTGACTTCTGATTGTAGAAAGGCTCCTGCAGCTGCACGGCTCTTATTGCCAGAAGTCCCGAGATGCAGATCGAGAGTTTGTCCAGCTGTAGGGAACAGTGATCTCGAAGCTGCTGGGTTAATCAGTTGGAAGCTGCAGGAGCCGACGTCAAAAGCATGATCTTGAAATTCTAATCCTTGATGAGGATCATCATGAGCCCCAGGCAAGCCACCTGCTTGTAGGTAGGTACCACAGGTAATTTGTCAAGCAAAATTTACATTTATCTAGGTCATCACCTCCCTTCAGGAACCACATCATCATGCAACAATTGAGTAGCTGACCATGGTACTCAGGAGAAGGAACAATGGATCATGACGATCACCCCAAGATGAGTGTAGAGATCTCTGCTTCTCGAGCACCCCAAGACGAGACATACACATACATGTCTATTTGGCGACTACCCCAAGACGAGTTTACACGTCTGTTCGGCTAGAACCCCAAGACGAGCACATGTCTGCTTGGGTGCACATGTAGGAATTTCATATATAAATTATGCAGCAAGCTCAGACTTGGTTCCAACAACGAGTCGTCATTCTCATGAAGGGCATACATACCACTATGTCCGTTTTCGTCGATCTTCATACTCCTGTACATCTGTAGAGACATCACAAGAAGGCAAGGCAACTCAGGAATCAGCACCCGATCACTCGTACGTCGTAACGAGTTCATATTGATGGTGCAACGAGTGAGTTCACTAAGTACAACAGCAGACATGAGATCGGGCTGCACCTGGAGGTGACTCTTGACATGAGCGATGGTGAGGCCCTTGACTTCCATGAGCTGTAGCACCAACTTTGGCGTTGCTCCTGCACGTTGCGCAACGCTGTGATCGGTTAGTCCTGCAGCCATGATCGGAAAAAGTTCTAGAAATACTCCTTCGACATCACATGAATAATACAGAAGTTCTTATAATAGGTCCGTAAACATGTATGCGTCCTTCAAGATTGTGGATCGAGGCAAACTGATCATGATTCCCTCAAGGAGGTTATATGATCTCTCCATGAGAGTTCTTCGTTTCTCTAGACGCGGCTCGAATGTTCATTCTTTACAGAACTTAGAAAGTTCGAATGAAGAACCGACAAACCACACATGAGCTTCACTCAGTCTGCATGGATAATAATATCTTGAGCTGCAGCTCATGATACTTGCTAACCATCCACCTCCCGGGAGTCACATGATCTTTTGTTTCTCGATTCTTCTTAGTGTCTATGCACCAGTGCCCAGAAGTCCTCTACTGGAAGAAGTCGTGGAACTGTTGTAACCTCAATGCAACAGCTCTCGATTTCGCCGGGGGTGGGGGGGTTTTGTAAGAACGATTCAAGACTTTACAGAGCTAGTTCCATGATGCCCACTCAGACGGAAGAGAAGAGATCATCCGCGGCCTGTGCCTCTCCGGGGAGCTAGGCTTCCAAGGCAAACACCGGACGCAGAGTCGGCATAGTTGAACAAAGCTCTGACAGTACTTCCGAGCTTCTTCAACAAGAACACACTCGAGATCTAGATGACGACGCGTACAGATACGAGAATATTCATTCATGAAATAGCAACTAGCAGTCTAAGTGCTCACTGTCTTGACCACCAAGGCGCTCGATTGCATGAACAAAGCAATGGTGAAGGTCGGCGGTCCAGCGCAAGCGAGGCATTTTGGAGCGCACATACTGCCGCACTGTTCCCCCAGGCCTGCAACTACCAGCAGCTCCAGCTCCTCCTCCTCCTCCTCCTGCAGCACTACTGTAGGAGCCGCCTTCTTCGTGACTGCAGCTGTGATTCCTTCCTGCTGCAGTGCCCGGGGAGCTCCCATGACCGTGGCCTGTGGCAGCCGTGTTGTAGCTCTCTGACGACTGCTCAGCTACATGATGATACTCCTCCTCCTCATCCCCACCACTGAAGGACGACGACGCATGACGCGACCGCTTCCGGGAGTTTGCGTTACCCTCCGCCACCTTCTCCTCCTCGTTGCTGCCGTTACTACGCTCTTCTTTCGGCTGCATTCTTACAGCAGGCAGAGCACAGTACAGTCAGCAGATCATGTAAACACCGCGCTCATATCAGCTTCCACGAGAAGCTGTGCCTGGCAGTGGTGAGCGTCCAACACTGGTAGTATCACGGTCTACCCAGATACTGAAGCCGGACATTGTACCTGCAGCTATTTCGCACACTAATCACAACAGCCTCTTCCAGCTTGCCTCTCAGGTTTGGCAGCTGAAGATGCTGCTGCAGGAGCTTCGGCTGCAACTAGCGAAAGAATAGTACATCAGTAGCACATAGTCCTCGATCGATCGAGAGAAAAACGTACGAAGAAAGTTTCTTGTTGTCATAAGCTATCTAGACACAGGAGCACCAAAAGCAGCTCTCTACAAGTTCCGCCGGCCAGCTGCTGCTGATAACGGAACCTCTCTCTCTATTAGAGAACAAGGCCAGCAGAGAACAGGGAGTTCTAAGAAAGATGCAAAAATGCACACCCCAAATCTCGCACGTGTATGGTCGCTGCACTAGTGCGGCGAGTAGCTGGCGGAGCTGTGTCGGAACTTGCAGCAGGCGTAGACAAGGCTGCTACTGACGGCTGTGCGCGAACGTCTTTCGCAGCTTCCAGGACTCATTCTGGCGCCGACTTTTATTCATCTGAAATTTCTCCACAGGAACAAGTCTCTCTGCCTTGTTCTAAATTTAGATCCACGACTCCACCGTGTGCAGTGCACGCCTGCCCCAGGGAAGTAAAGAAGGCGCCCGCGAGTTACTATCTCTGCAACCCGGAAGGAAGGACCTCTGCAGCACGGAGTTCTGATTAGAACTAGTACGGATGCTGGTTGTCTGTCTGTGCAAAACTTGCAACTGACGATCTGGAACTCCTCGTCGACAGCAGCTTTTCTTCAGGAGCATTCCTGGTGTTCATCTCGTACTCGAGATCGTGATCAACCCATGAATCTCTAGCAAGTACTCTAATAGCATCTGCAATATCCTTGGCCGGAAGTCTGTGGAAAGCTGCAAGCTTGGACTCCGGATCAATTCGTAATCTTCAGGAGATCATCATTTTCCCAGCAGCTGTGTCGGTGCCGATTACGTGTGTTCAGAAAGATCGTTGAGTTCCGAGCAGTTTCTTGTCAAAGTATCCGTCTGTTTCATCATTGATCTCGGCTTTCAGGAACATCAAGAGCTTTGCAGTAGGAAATGCTTCTTCTGAAATTCATGACTAGAGTACTTACTCAAAAGCTGTACGAATATCTAGAAAGAAAGAAAGCAAGGGACTCGCTGCAGAAGCCGGCCCTTCCTTTGCTTGATGGAGCCTGGGGAAGGAAGGTTCTTCCGGAAAGCGTAAACGGCAAGAAAGCCAGTACCAATTTCAACAGCACCTACTGGAGCGAAACTCGCCTCAACCGTGCAAGGAGAAAAGTCTTTGCTCCGCACAGCTTCCCACGAGCTGGTCGGCGGCAAGCGAGAATAGAACGACCATGATATAATTGCTTGAATGCGTGAAGAAGAGAACTCAGAGCACTAAGTCTGCATGACGTTCTGGTTCGAGCCGACAGGCAAGAACTTCAGCCAGACTTCAGACCCTGGAAAGAATTGCATGCAGCGCATGGCATAATGGAGGTATGTTGATCCTCGCAAACTATGATCTGCACTCTAGAGGTCATGTGGACCTCTGCTCCATCTCACAGGTCTACACTTATAAGCTCTTTGCAGCAACATACCTGTAGGCAAACCGACAAAACAAAATTCCTCTGGACAGGCCCGCGGAAAGCTCAAGTCTCGGTTATCAACCTAGTGAGAGAGACAGAGACAATCAGACGCTCGTATTGTCACTGCTGCAAACTTACGCCGGACTCCACCTAACCCTTGTCAAAGCTCCAAGCTTCGGTAACTATGGCAATGCAACAACATCCGCGTACGCTTCTCGACGCAGGTAGTAGCACCTAGGCTCTGATATCGAGGAAAAATATTCATTCCGCGGGCGACTAGTGTCTGAAGCAAAACCAAAGTCCGAAAAACCAAAAGAAAACAAACAGCTAAAAAAAGAACGGTTATCAATCCCGCAGCTCACTCGCTCGCTCGCTCGCGCGCACTCACTGTCGTTACGATCCTGCAAGAGCATCCTGCAGAGGGGAAGAAGCTCATGAGCAAGCAAGCAAGCCAGGCAGCGCAGTTATACCGTTGTATCATTATATGCTACCAGCTTTCATCTCACAAGAAAAAAAAGCTCAATGTAACTCGAGAGTTTTTCTATCATTTTCCCACAGTTCTGATCACAACACTCGAATCAGATCCAAAAACCCCCGAACACGAAACTCATAATACTACACTAAAACAAACAGCCACGCCGACCGGGGTTTACTCAAGAGCTCTTTACGATGAAACTTGGCCCCAGGAGTTACGGCGAAGACAAATCATGACTTCTTGAACAGCCTGGGATCTGAAGCGTGTAAGCGAAAGAAAGCAAAGCCAAAGCTGGAAAGCCAAGCCAAGCTAGCAAGCACGCACAGAATCGACGCAACAAGGATCCCAGAGAAGCTGCGACGCAGGGAGGCGACTGCGAAGAAGCGCGAGAAAGAAGGAAACGAAGAAGACGACGAAGGCGACGACGAGAAGGGGAGCCTGAACGTTCATCAGGTTTTACTATTCTTACTTTTCACTTTCACTAATTTCTTTTTCCTATTCTTTACTATATTCTTTTAATGGCACTGCAAATTTTCAACGTTTCAAAAAAAATTGAATGGACATAATAATAATAATAATATTATTATTATTATTATCAGTATTATTATTATTATTATTTTATTGTAATGAGAAAAGCACATCAAGATTTGTGATTTTGGTTTCACAATAGAGTATTAATAATAATTATATAAAACCAAATAAGAGTCTAGAACAATCACAAAATTTGTTGATTGATTGAAAGTAGAAGACTAGTAGTGGCAAGCCTTATACATTGACATTCTAATATTTGTTTTTAATAGAATTGACATTGCAAATTTGTCTTGATTAAAATCAATGTTTGAAAGTCTTGATATTTGTCCTTTATTTGCACTTTTGACAAAAATATAATAAGATAATTTCATCCTTTTTTTTGGGAATAAGTAAATCAATGTGCATTTAAAAAAACACAATTTTCTTTTTTGTTGATGTTAGACATTGCTGTTTTTTTTAATTATAAAAAAGTCTTATAATTTTCCAATTTCTTTTGTTGTGTCAATGCAATCAAATTTGGCTTAAATTATATCAAAATTTGGAGCGCTATCAATTTATTTTGCTATCATCATTTAGTGACCAAATATATCAGTTGGTTTCATATTCCATGATTTGGAGAAAATGATAATTTAGGTCTTGGGTTCATTTTCTCATTGAGCTTTGAATAGCCAAACTTGGAGCGAAACACATCCATAATAATCCTTATGTTTTAGCAAGTTACTCTCCATGTCAAGTACTAATATTGTTCCCGAGGTCCTTTTGTTGTGCACCAAACAAAAAAAAGGAGGTCGGGGTCAATATTCACAACTTTTTTTGTTTTGTTTGGTGCATATTTCCCCTTTATTAATTGAAGGTTGGATATGTTTTAATAGGGTTTAACTTGTTTAAATGACCAATTTACTCCACCAAAGTTCAAACAAAGGAACGACTTCATATTTCCATTTTTGGTTATCATCAAACTTTTAGTGTGACATAATTTTGAATTTTGAGTACAACATGAGTGTTTCACCTTCCAACTTTTTGACCCAAAGTACCCAAATAGTTTTTAGATGTTTTGTCCATGTAACATAAAGACCTAATGGTGAAGTGAAGCCACAAGCACTTGATTGGTGGCCTAGAGTCCAACAACTTGGTCAATTAGCTTATTCTTTAAGCTATCAATAACTAATAGCCATATTACCATGAAGTGGCCAATTAAGAAAGGGATTCACATCTAGCTAGCATATCAACTTAAGAACCATATGGTAAAAGTGGCCATTGGTTTTACATTCATTTCACAATGCAATATTAGTCAAACTAATGATCGGATTTATTGATTTAGCACAAAATATAACATCAAATCCAAAAAAAGCCTTCCCCAAGGCAAGAACCACAAACAATGAAATCATGACAAGAAAATAAATTATATACAACCAGACCAAATTTCAAAGCAAGAAGACCAACAAAGTCCTTTCTTGACATTTGTAGGTGAATCTTCCATGTTCTAGACGATCAAAGTCTATTGTTGCAAAATTGAATTTGTACAACAAAGCTGTTGTATCCATGACCAGGACTTTGAGAACGAACTCAAGAAGCTCGTGAAAATAGTATTTTAACAAAATCAAAGAGGAGTCAAAACATCATTGAGGACATCTGACATGTTGAAGCCCATAAAGATTGACATGGGCTTGATTGAATAAGGTCCCAAGTTTTTTTTTTGTTTCAAAACACCGATTTCCAAAAGAGGCAAAAGGAATTAATAAGACCTTTGAATGTCACAGAGAAATCCACAGTTGAGTTTGAATCCGTATATGAAAATCTAGCCTTTTAGGAGAGAAAAAAAACGAGATTAAATCCCCCTTTTCCATGGACAAAAAAGTGTGTGAATAAGGAATGCTACGGGAGCAAGGTTTAGATTTTTGGTTGCCGCAAAAAAACAAATTTAGACTTGTATTTTGGAGAAAAGGGTGTGTTTGGGTAGTTATTAGTAATGCCCTCCAAAAATCTTTAATCACATTTTCAGAGACAATGTGAAACCCTAAACCCACCTATGAAATAGAAAGGAAAATAACATTTTGGAAATATTAGTGTTATTCATCATGCCCACCCAATGTATTATTTCCATTTATTTTTCAATTTATTTCTGAGACAACACAATGTACAAGCTTTTTAACACATAATTTTTCCATGTTTTTTCTCACAAAATAGTGAAAATTTTGGCACCAACCAAATCATTTGTTTAGATGTACTTTCTACAAGATTACTTTAGTAATGTTTTTAACAATGGACTCTAGACCTCACATGTGTATGACCACCACAAGTGCTTTGAAGTCTGGCGTGGGCTTCTTCTCATTACCATATGGCCAAACATGTAAAACCAAAACCATGGGTCCTCTTGCACCCGCCACCATACCATTCATTCAAATCCGTATCTAAAACAATTGATGATAACCAATCGGAGTCTAAACTAATTGATGATAGATGGACATGTAAGTGTAGTCAAAGAGATTTGATGACAATAACAATCTTTTGCCTGCAGATTGACATTGTTTTAAAAGTCATTTCCAAGGATCTCCCAACCTAAATAAATAATCTAGTATGTTTGTTTTTTAATTAGAAGTATTATCATTTATTTCCATCAATTATCTTTACCTTTGCAACACATAAATGTGGAGCTTTGGCATAATGAGTGCAAACCTTCACTAATTTTTTCTATGCATAAGTTAATGGGGCAAGTGACATGTCGTGAGCGTCATCTCTCTCCTCACAAGTATTATGTCATACTACATTACAACTTTTCAATTGTGTTTCCACTTTGAAACTAGACTAGACTTGACATTCTAGTTGCCTTGCCCAAGCAATGTTGTTGCCCAAAACCCTCTACAAACTCAAAAGACCTCATGATAGTTAGTTGCAACTCAACCTTTTTGTCACTTTTTCATTTTCATTGAAAGAAGTGTTCCCACTCAGCAAATCACCACAATAACAAACCACGGGGCTCAACAAACAAATAAATAAATAAATGTATGTGTGTAGAATATTCCCTTTGTTAAAACAATTTGCCAAAAATTCAAAAAAAATTCAAAAATTTTGCCATGTTTCTACACATGGTTTTCAAACAAGTTGTCAGGACATAAAAAAGGGTTTTAATAAATTTTTACTTTCATAAACAGGTCTATAGCCAAATGTAGCTAAAATTTCCTTGTGGATGATCATCAATATGCCAACATAACAATTTTTTAATAATTTTAAAAAAAAACACTAATCTGATTTAGATCTTTTAATCTTGTAAACAAACTATACCGCAAAAATATATTAATGATTCAAATGAGGGGAAAGTAGAATATAAAAATCACAAAGGGAAAATATATTTTGCTAAGTACTAGCCATTGACTTTGGAGTTTTAGTTATAAAGTTATGAGTTTCATTCCACACTTTTAGGAATTTTTGGAGTGCTTTTTGTCATATGCAAATCCACCGCCCATATTATTGATGTTTTTGTTTTTTTTCTCTTGCTCAAAACCTTTTCAGCTGTTTAAAAATTTTATATTTACTTAGGTCCCAACTCCCAAGGTGGTCCACACATCATCATCTCCACAAGTCTTTGAAGATTGGGTAAAACCCAATTTGGAACAACATTGCACTCCACAAATGTGCATTACTACTACTTACACTTAATAGGCCCTAGGGTGTATATTGGTTGGCATTGAAATGGTCTCTTGTGGATGGGGCCAACTTCATCTTATTGGTTTCTATGGAGTTTGTTTTATTTTAAAAAATTAGGTTGGTTGGTGTTGAAATGGTCTCTCATGGCATTATGGCCCAACTTTGTCTTGTTTGTTTGTTTGTTCATTTGCATAGTCTTGTTCATTTTGATCAAATTGTTTTTTGAATTCGGGCTTGAGTGGGGAATGATTGTTTGTTTCCTAGTACCAACAAATTAGACTCCAAATTATATTCTCACGCACAAATTCTCCTTAGGATTCCCAAACACCAAATTCGGCCCCAAAATAGGCTTGAGAAAAATTATAGCCTCTTTTCCTTAGGGCGGGGAGATGATTGGGGTGGTTTCCATTAACTACTAGCTTGCAAAAAAAAAAAAACTACATCACAGAATTTTATTCGAGAAAATTTCTTTACGGAAGAAAAATATTTTTTATTGTTTAAGAATTATACCAGTTGAATCAACATGATTTTTCCCTTTTTTTTCTTTTTTTCATTTGGGTTTTATATTCACTCTAAACAACCACCAGATTTTTAATTTTTCCCCATGCTATTTCCCGGAAAACAATCTAAAAACCAAAACCAGGTGTTTAGAAAACAAAACACCTGGCCTTGCCATTTACATTAAAAAGTATCTTAAGAAGGCAAAAGAAGTATTATGGAAAATTCAAATATTTCACTATGCAAAAATATACCTAATCTTCCCAAAAAAAAAACCCTCTAAGAGGTACCAAAATCCTTCAAGATATCATATACCTCTATAACTAATCTCAAGTTTCAACACAAACCAAAATAATATCGTATTTTGAAAATCCTCATATGAAAAATAGACCTACTACTAACTAGTTAGTATGGGCCAAAATCCCTTGAGCTGCTAATATACTCGATAATGAATCTAAACACAATATGCTTGGCCTTGGTAGGCGAGGCCAACAAAACACTCACAAGAGCCAGGCATTACATTTGTGTGTAGTAGGGCAAAGGAAAAATTCCATGCGGTAAGTTAAGGCCAACAAAATTTTCCTTTGCGAAGTGTTTAGGGCAAAGCAAAAAAAATAAAAATTTGCAATAAGTTAAGGGCTATGGAATTTTTCCTTTGCCAAGTGTTTAGGGCAAAGCAAAAAATCCATGGAGTAAGGCCAACTACAACAAGGCCTCCAACTACACAACAAAAAAAATCCCCAAGCCCACCCCTTATTTTAGGGTTTGAGAACTTGAGCTCCCTTTTGAAAGTTGAGATGAAAGCAAGGGAAAAAAAAAGTTTTACTCATCCCAAAATTATTATTACATTTTCACTCTTTTGCCCCACCCCAACTGTTCCCCTGAAGGAAACTATGATGTATCCTTGCTTGCAAAATGGGCTGTTCCCCTGAAGGAAACTACGATGTATCCTTGCCTGCAAAAAATGGGTATCTAGTGCACGTGTGTTGGAGTTGACATTTGGTATATCAGGTCAACTGCAAATTTTGCACATTTGCTTGAATTCATTCAGGAATCAGGAATGAGGAGGAGGTTGTTTTTTTTACATCCAATAGATAGATAGATGATTTTCATCCCCCAAAATTGCTTTCAAGAAAAAAAAAATCAATTAAATACCAATGAAATCTGTTAAAACTTGGTTTTCATTTTTTTTAAACCCTAGAAAAGGAAGGAGAAAAAAGTAGGAGGGAAAGAAAAATAAGGACCTTGCAATTCAAAACATGGACCATGCAAGCCCTAACCATAAGGCACAAAACAATAAGCCCATGAAGCTCAATGGGGGGATGTTTAATGTCCTACAAGAGACTATATAGGAGCAACTATTGTCATGTGTAACAACTTGGTGTGTGTTTTACTTCTAATTCAAGTGAAGTGGATTTCAATTTTGCATTGTAAAACTAAGTTAAAAGATTAAGTGGAATTTGATCAGGTCTATTTTTAGTTGTGTAATTTATTTTAAATCTTTGTTAAGTATGTTTTAATAAGTTGAAAGTAGAATTAATTTTGGATGGGTGGGTCAAGACTACATTTATTTTTTGGAAATAAATGCATATAATTGCAATAGACTTGCCCAAGGGTTTTCTACAAAACTTCCACCCATGTTAATATTATTTTAGTATTTTCATATCTATGATACAAGATTAAATGAATAAAATTCGATATCCATATTTTTGTGTGTACATCATCATGTTTTCACCTGTTTGCATTTTCAATTGACATTAACAATTTACAATTAATGTTTTTTGCAATTTTTGCTTTTTATTAATGTTATTGGCATTGTCTTATGTGTGACAAATTGCGTGTTACGCACCTTGCTTTTATAGTATGAGCCATTTAAAGTCATAGTTTTGATTCAATTCCTCTAAGTTGTCTTGTAAGTGTAAAGACAATACAATTAATGATACCAAATTAAGCTTTCAAATTTGGATTCTATGCCATGATTCTTGTCATTTTTTTGTGTGTATACTTGATTCATTTGTCTTGGTTATGTAATCATGAATGCCTCCTAACTAAATAATGTGGCAAAACAAAATGGAGTTGGTAGTGGTTCATTTGAATGTGGACTAAGTAGTCAAAATAGGATTGGCCACCCAAGGAGAATTTAGTCTTAGAATCATTATTTATAAAGGGTTTGGTTCCAAGTTGGTTTGAGAAGTAGAACCATATTGAAATTGTGAAAACCATATGATTTCAATTCCAAGTGGGTAATGGAGTTTAATAAGACTCAAACCCTACACATCAAGGAAAGAGATGAAAGAATACTGCAGTGACCATTATGGATTGTCATAGTCCATGTTTTCTTAGGTTCAAGATACAATATTGTATGCAAGTCAAATACATTATGAAAATTATGAAACAAAGATTCAACTAAATGAAGATAACATCCTTATCCTTCCAAACTTGAATTACACCAAAACCATCAATATTCCACCAAAGATGAACTTTGCAACTTAGGCAACAATCCATAACAAAATGATTATGGACTTAATGCTTATAATGAATTTAGTTCAATGTATTCATAACTTTGAGAAATAAGATGTTAAAGGAAGAGAAGATTTTTTTTTTGGTCTTATTTGACACTAATGACCTCAAACATTGTAATAGTTTACTTTAAGTCCATTAAAACATTTAAATTAATTGTTTTCAAGACCTACCTTTCATAAAACAATTCATGAAAATTCATTGTAGGGTCACTTAAAGTTCGACATTAAAAAATGTTTTTAATTATATTAGTAATTTCATTATAAGCAATGGGACTCTATAGTTTTTTTCTAGAAATCAGCTTTATTTTGGACTATTTATGGACTAAAAAGCTGCCATTTTTGCTGCACCTTATAATGTTTTCACCCACCACTAAATTATCATAATTTGGAGATAAAAATGTTTACCTTTTAATCAAAGTTATCAAAACTAACATGGTGTGCCTTTTTTATGTTGCTTGTAATTTGTCAATGTGATGCTTTAGTTTGTTAGGTCAACCTTAACATTGACTAAACATTCCCATAGTAAAAGTTTTTTTTTTTCCCACTATATGCATGTAAGTTTAATTATTAATTATTACTAAATTAATAGTTAATTATAAGAATTCATGTTTCATCAATAAATTTCATCTTGTGACCAAATTCAAGTTGCTAGATTACAACTAAAATGTGAACGTATTGCAATCAATGTTTTGACTATTCAAATCATGATTGTAATTTGGTTGCCATTTCTTGATAGTCAAATTTTTTAAAAAATTGTTCGACTATGATTAAGGTTTGGACTAGTTATGATTATAAATTTTGGCCATTTAGATGGTGACCAAAATGTAGTTGCCACTTTTCAACAATCAAGAATTTATTTTTTTTCAGTTCAAGGACCAGATTGCAATCACTAAATTTTTTTTTTCTTTTTTCTTTTTTTTCCACTCTTGGGAATCAATTTAGATTGTTGGGATGCAACTAGGGTGTGGATTGGTTGTGATTAAAAATCTTGGTTGTTCAAATGATAACCAAAATCTAATTATCACTTTTCCATAGTCAATTTTGTTTTTATATTTTTGTTAAAAATAATTTCATGGGACTAGATTGAGGTTGTTGGATTTAATTGGGTAGATTTTATTTTTTTGCAATTGGAATTATCAATCACCATTGGGGAATTTTTTTTACCTTAGCATGAAAAGTTATTGCTTTGCCCGAATTGACCCTATATTGGCATCAAAATAGATGTAATTGACATGACAAGGCTAATAGTGAAAACTTTGCTTTTAATATTATCCTATACTATCTTGTTAACTATTTGGTTGCAAATATCTTCAAAAAGCCAAAAACCATGTTTGATAGTCGTGAAAATTGTAAACTTTTTATGCATATATGTTTTTCCTAAATCTTAAATTTATGTAATCATTTCAACTTGTGTTAAATGATTAATTTGAATGTTGAAGAATTCAAATTAAAAATTCATTAAATTCAATTAATTTTGGGTTTTGGTTTTAGTAAAGCACTCTTGAACTTTAACAATAATTACATTAAAAGTAGTCAATTTTGCAAAGGATTAAGGTAAAAGATTTTTCCAATAAAAACTTTTGATGTTAACAAAATCTAAATGATACTAACCTACTACCCATATTCAAAAAACGTTCACAATTTAAAAGTTATGGAAATTTTTAGAAATTCAAAGCATGTTTCAAAAACTCAAAATTTTAACTATCTTTCATCACATGTGAATAGGGTGTCATGTACATGAAATATAAAACAAAGTTGTAGTTTATGATACAAAGAATTAAAACCTAAAGTTAGTAGCATAATTTGGTCATTATGATTTGAAATTATGATAATTTTCAAAACAAAACACAAACTTTGCACATTTTGAAATTTTCAGATTTATTTAATAATGATTAACACAAAAATATGATGTATTGCGGCAACTATATATATGTTTAATTACAAGTTGTAAAAGATTTCATCCAAAAATTCTCTCATATGAAAACACGAAAAGGACTAAAAAATAATTTATGGTCCTTTTATAGAGTAATCTTGTTGGCTCCTATTAATCTATTTTGGCACATTTTTCTTAGTATTTAGAACAAGGGTTTTTCTTTTCACTTTTGTGAGGTAGGTGGCATAGTGACCATCCAAAGAAGAACCTAGCTAGATTTGCCTCCTTGCTAGATAAAATAATAGAAAATATTTGGGGATCTTTTTAAGAATAAAAGTTTAGATTTTTCCCTTTTTTTTATGTAATTTAAAGTGTAAAATTAGGTTAGTTTATATTAGTTTGAAGATTTCAAAACTTTCCAATAATATTTTTTCCTTAAAATAAAAGTTTACGTTTTTAACATTGAAAATTTTGGTTTTTTCATATTGCAACTAGAATTAAAGGTTACCCAAAACCAAAGGTTTTTTAAGCAAGCACCAAAAGTATTTAATTTGAAAATTAGAAAAGAATTGAAACGAAATCACCTTTTAAATTAAAAAATCAAACCAAAATTGGGTCCAAATGTAATTTTGCAAACATGTACTAAAGCAATTGAAACCATTAGTTTTGAAGTGTAAAAGATTCGTATCTAACTATTTTTGTAAATTTTAATTATACCAACCTATTTACCTTTTTTGAAAATTTTCAAAATATGAACCTTAATACAATATTATTAAAAAAAATTAAATTTTTTTTTAAAAAATTGCTTACAATATTGTTGAAGAAGCGATGGCCTAAAGGGGTGGGTGTGGCTCACAATTGAATGCTTGTACAAATCTCATTTTTGTACAAACAAAAAATAAAAATAAAACCAAAATTGATCCTTGAACCTAATTTTTCCTAAAACTTATGGATTGCCCAATATTGGTTCAAATCTATTTCTAGATTAAAAATTGGATATATTATGACTATAATATGGAAAACTTAAAAATACCTAAATATCTTGTAGAGTTCCATTAAGTTGAAAGTAGAAAAAAAATCAATATTTCATTTACTTGAAGCCCATTTTATAGAAATAGGACATTTACTCACATCTATTCACATTTGTTTGAATCTTTTGAGGTGCAAATTGAATATGTGATTATTTCATATCATTGTCATAAAATCAATGAACATGTTTATATTGATCATTGAAATAAATGATATTTTAAAGTTTATTATTTCAAGGTTTACTTGGTGGCTAGTTTCCATTTATGTTGACAATGATCAAAAGTTCTATATTTTTCATGCCTTCATCAATATGCTTAAAATATTTCAAATGTTGTTTGAAGCTTTTCCCCTATGATAAATTGGTTTTGTTCTTGTCAATGTTTAGTTGAATTGAATTAATTTAATCCATAGCATCCACCAAAACCTTGTTGTTTTTATTTATTGTTTCAATTACTTGCATGTAAACTAATCTTCAATTCCTCCTAACTCCTATGCTTCTAGGGATTGCTACTATAGAATTTGTTCATTGTTTACTACATGTAAAAGTTGTGAAATCTAGAATGTTTGTGAAAGTGGTAACTACCAAATGTGATGGATGGCTCATTCCAAAAGATTTAAAGTAATAATCAAGATTCAAGATTTCATTTTTGACATTAATACCTTGATTTTTATCTAGATTATATTGTGCAAGCTTTTGATTCTCCTTAAGAAAAACATTATTTCCACACAATTCTTACATCAACAAATGGTTCAATCAAGTAGGAAAGTGACTAATAGCTTTGCAATAGTTTAAAGATATTTTTGTAATCACTATTGATGCAATTCAAATTGTCTTTCCACATTTTGTCATAGCAAGGTGTCTTTGAATGTGTTGTTGGTTTGTAAGTCTTCTAAAATCTTGTTCCACTTTTATATTGTATAGCACCCATGGTCACTCATAAATCCATGATTTCTATGTGCTCTTATCATTTCAGCTTTGTTCCAATTGGAGTTCTATTGCCATGAGATGTATCTCTTCTCCCTCTTTCCTTGACCTATGACAACAAATTACAAAATGTTATTTTCATGTGTTTTAGCTTGCCTTGCCTATAGGTGTTGTTTTGCACAAAAAAAAACATCAAGGTTATTATGACTTGGTGACCAACTATTACAAATTTTAAGGTGAGGTAATAACCATTGTTGGGTGGTGGTGTCAAATTGTTTTTTAAAAAGCAAAGTCTGAAATTTTTCTATGTAAGCACTAGTAGGGGATGTGAAAAGTTCTTTAGGAATTTTATTAGGTTTTCAACGAAATTTGTCCCAATTTAATTTCAATACACAAAAAAATAGCAAATTCATACGTCCCTTAATGATGGGGGACTAGTTGCTAAAAGACGTAGTGAATTCACCAATAATGAATTTGTTATATTTTTACAATATTTTAAGTTGATATGATATACTATGACCAATAAATGGGTCAATATGAATATATCACAATAACTTAAAATATTGTAAAAAAATTTGTAAAACAAAGTCAACAAATATTTTCTTCAATTCAAAAACTTCTTCAAATATATATATAACCCTAAATATATATAGCTAGTACGATGCCACGGGTTTTTAGGGTTTTTTTTGTTTGGAAAAAGAAAACAATAATATGTTGCCATTACACATTGATTCCTCATTCACCAAATGCATCGATTCATGCACCACCGGGTCAATGAATAATTCCTAAGGAAGGCTTTTCAAATTCGAGACGAGAGAGAGAAACATTTGGGAAGAAAAGAGTTGAAGCCCCCAAAAGTCCAAACCTAAAACCAAGTAACCCGACATCAACATCCCAATAATACTATTTCTTATTGCATTGGGGGTTTCAAATGTTCAACCATGAACCCATTCGAGAGAAAACGAATAATTTGCTCGGTAATCAAGTGATTATATAAGGATCCAAAGTTTAGGGTTCCGAAGAGCACCTGGTGTATAGTGCATACATTTGAGGGTTGTTGTGCAATGGAAGAACTCATTATAACAATTATGACTCCATAGTAGTAAAATCCCCACTACTACTACTACCCCACATTGTACAAGGTGTTCTCCATAAACCCATTTTGGTAAAATGGCGAAAAACCCCCAAAAAAAAAAAAAAAAAAAAACAAATGCCAAATTTTGCCAAATTTTCCTACAATATGATGGGGTGCTTCAAATTTTATACATCCATGTTTTGAATATCACCAAATTTGGCTAAATATACTTGTAAACTATCACCAATTGAGCAACATCACGAAATTGAAAATAACACATTCATTCCATGATGTTACGTTTTTTTTGCAACCTCTTTTTTTTTCCATCTTAATTTTTTTTTGCCTATTTTTGCACATGATATGTTAAATAGCTAATCTAGATTTACAATTTTCAATAGCCATGAATTGAATGATTCATTTCATTAGCAATTGCTGAACTCTATTCCAGTTTTTTTTTTTTTTTTCTTCGCAACTATCAAGCAAGGGTGGTTCTAATGTTCACTACATGATTTGATCTCATCTAATTTATAGAAACAATGAACAAAAAGCTTCGAGCTTAAAGATCAATATTGACCGGAATTTCGCTAGCGGGCAGCCAACAACTCTAATTCATGCAATTGGGCACAACTGGGTGAGTATTCTTACACCATCTTCTTTAAAGTAGAAGGGATCTTAGGCCTATAGGGAGGTGTAAGATCCCTCCTCCTCATGCATAAGGGAGACTAGGAATTTGTAACCACCCAACACTTGTTGACCCAGAAGTTAGGGTTAGGGTCAACCATAAAAGTTAGGGTAAAGGTCTACCATGAGTTAGGGTAGAGATTTGAATGGGAAAAGGGAAAAAATGACACCCTCATGAAAGTAATTTAGGGTAGACTTATAAGGGAAAGTGAAGAACCGGAGACACAACCCTAATGGACACCAAATGGCATGAAACAAACACACATGAGTGTTTCCAAGTTGCTTTGGAACTCTCCAAAATTCCATTTCAAAATGCTCTGAAAATTGCATTGAAATAGATACAACACTGGATGGATGGTGCCAAGGTCCCTAGCATTTGGGGCTTTTTTGCACACGGGATCTTTGTGGTGTAAAAGTCCAACGATAAGCCTTATCAATGGAATGGCATCAAAGGGGGGTGGATTGACACAATGGAAAAGCCAGTTCAAAAGCTTAAGGCTAGTAAAGTGGATGTTTCTACAAACACATATATTGAGCAATGAGTTAAAAGATCCTTCCCATAACCATGGTAACCAAGAGTACTAATTCTCTTTATTTCGTGCCATTTTGATGATGGGTGGATTTTGTTGCGAGTTCACCATCTCTGAATGAGAAATCCAACTTCCAAACCCGTCCTTTTTGCGGCTCATGAATATCTTACATGTGGTGCAGAACAGCCTCTTCACTAATGCATTACTTAAGTATCATCACCCTAAATCCTAAACCCTAAAACCCTAAACCCTAAACCCTTGTGTGTGTGTGGGGGCTTAGGCAACTGACATTGAACATGTTGTGTGCTAATAAGAGAAACGGACATTCTTTGTCGTATTAAACACAATTATGATTAAACCACTCCCACTTCACAATAGGAAAGTTTTTGCAACGGCCAAAATGTGATTGGAACTTATAAGTGAGCCCCTCCTCACTAATAAACACAAAAGGCCCCTTGTGTTTGAAGGTTTCTATGTATTGTGTGTGTGTGTGTGTGTGTGTGTAAGTAAGTAGGCTGAAAGGCTTCAAAAAAACCAAACCCCATTATTTTTATTATATACATTCCATTTGTATGCAACGGGTGCATAAATGTTTGTTCATAACATTATAAAGTTGAAAATTAAATCCTTGCCTCCCCTCCCCTCCCTACCTTTCCTCCTTCTCCCTAACCCTAACCCCTCATTTGGTCCCAATTCCCAACCATGATTGTGGATCATTTTACTCTAATTAGTCTTGTGTTAGGAGGATGAATTAAATGTTGGGTTTTACAAGATTTCAAATTAGCCTTGGGTTTTGGGTTCCAAAGCCACCATTGAGGAAAGACTTACAAGTTTTTGAATTTTGGTGGTGGTGGTGGTGGTGGTGGTGTAGTATTAGCCTAGAGGGACACATACATAGATCATTGGGTTCCCATTGCATCAAGGCTTGTTGGGGTAGGGCATTTATATACAAACTAGGGTTAATTAGGGTGTTCAGGGTGACATAAATGGCAAGTTTCAAAGCATTGGAGCAATGAAAAGCTAATAAATCACTTCATGATCCACACACAATACTACATTAAAAGAGATGAAAATTTTATAACAACCCACTAGCAATAGAGAGGCAAGATATGTGTAACTATGAGGCTGGTTTAAGAAACCAGGAGTTAACCCTAAACCCCCAAATTCACTACCATTACTTACTTAACCCATGCACCCTTTTAGCTCTCAATGGTCTTTCAGTGCTTAATTAGTGGAGTATATCTCATTTAAATTGTGTCTTAACACTTTCTAATCACTAGAAAACCAAGTTTAATCACATTTTCATGTCATCTGTGCAAGCAAAAATTACAAACAAATTACAAATTGCTTGGAAAAGCATTTGGGGGTGAATAAGGGAGTACCCCATACATACCAGTTTTTTTCTTTTTTTTCTTTTTTTTTTTCCAAATTTTTGAAGTAGGTGGGTTGGTGTGATCATGCACATGAAGATTTAGCCAAAATTTGGTTGCTGGTCCCAAAACGAAAATTTCAATTTGTTCCTATCAAATTTGGCTAATTGTTGGAACCTATTCTCTAAATATGGCGAATTGAGGGGTTTTTTTTTTTTTTCCCCCTCATGATGTGGTGACTTGGGCCCAATTTTTTCCAAAGAGAAACCCTTCGTACCTTTCACACCTTTTTTTTTTTTTTCTTTCTTTCCCCCTCATGGGATTGCAAAAAATTGACCTAAAAAAAAACCAACACTTAGAGATCCTTAAAAAGACATGGCGTTTCCATGAAAATTGCACATAATCTTGATGGTACCAATTTTAAGAACCATGGGTTAAATTAAGTCAAATCCGACGATCGTTGATTTTTTGAGAACCATCCTCATGAGCCCCACAAGAACCGTCCTGATAACCGTTGGGGCCTATTCCTGTGTCTGATAACCACACAAGTCTGGTCCAAACTTCACAAAAACCAAATTCTACGGGTATATTATGCTCCAAGGCTTCATTGTCGACTAACATGTGCCGGGTATATATATATATATATCTATTTATTTATGTATTTCATTTAATTATTTTTTATATACCTACCAGCTATGGATACCAATGTAGCCATGGTATGGAAATTGGTATTACCTCAAGTCCGTACTAGGCACATACGGACGGGTACAAGGTTGGTATTGCCTCATCTCATATCGGTCGGGTCGGGTCGGGTCGGGTCGGTTCTTTGCTATCGGAATCAGGACCAACCTATCAAATGCAAGATGAGATTAAAATTTTCAAAAAAATGTACGGTTATTCCACAACTCGGGGGAGAAGTCTGGGGCGACCGAGCGGGTAACAACAATAACAATAACAACAACAACCGGCCGTTTATGTTTATGTTTCGCCCAAATTATATACAATTTTATTAGGCTACTACTTAATAGATTTAAAAGAGTCCTTTAAAAAATTTATCACCGTGAGAGGTGGGTTATATTTTTGGCCGAAACTACCTATGTACAAGTAGGGATTTAAAATTTTTAAAAATTTAATTCTCATAGGCCTTCTTCATGGACCCAAACTCATCACGCATTATTGACCCGCCCAAAGACCATGTCTTAAGGTGCTACTCCAAATAAATAAAAATTGGATTGCCCGTACGTAAATAAATAGTCCCAAAAACCCCAATTGGAACGTGCATTGAAATTTGACCTAAAAAAAACCGCTTAAAATTCCTAATACATATTCTTTGTTCACTTTTTTTTTCTTTCCTTTTTTTTTTTAAAAAAAAAATCCGTCCCTTATTATGAAATAGAGCTTGAAAGTAGGTATTCCGTATACTAATGTGTTGACAAACTCAATCGGCCATCCTGGTGCAAATGAGTCCTGGAGAATGAGAAATGGTGAATTGTATAACCCAAAGAAGTATGTCAAAGAAGTATGACCTCCTCCCGGAAACAAAACTAAAGAGGTCAAAATTGCGCCACCCCAAACTTACATTATATAAGTTTATTTATTTATTTATTTATTTATAGTTTTATTTATATTTTATATAATTTAATATTATTATTATTATTATTTTATTTTATTTTATTTTTATTTTTTTGTAACATGAGAAATTTCAATCTGTATTTTACAAATTGTGAACGAGGAAAATTACAATCGGGCATATTAAGTGGTGACGAAGCTCCAAAATCTCTCCATTTCCCCAATCCCCATACTTTACCCTAGGGTCAGTTTCATTCATTAAATAATCTTTTAAAATAGTGAAATGAAATTTTTCATGAAAAAAATTATGAAATTGAGGTGTTTGGAAACCCATCATAATAATAATAATAATTATTATTATTATTATTATTATTATTATTATTGCAGGTGTGTAATCTGAATAAATTCATTCATTATATGACAACATCATAGTAAATCATGCCAAAAATATTTTTTTTTAAAATAAAATAAAATCCAAATCAAATGTCAAAATTAGCACTATAATATTTTTATTTTTATTTTTTAAATCCATTGTACTACTCACCAATACATACAAACTCAATTGTTTGTTATATGTTGGTTAAATATTGTGGTGCAAATGAACATTGTGGAATCCATCTAAGGGCGACTTTGGACTAGGGTCCAAGGTCTAAGAATCACCAATGAATTCAAGCAAATCTTATTTGGTTGCTTTAAATTGGTCCCAAAGAGTTTAAACCAAAAGGGTTCAAAACCGAAAAATGGGTGTTTTTAGGGTAGCCAAATATATATATATATATTATATGAATTTATTTTTCACTTTCATATTTTGAATAGCCAGATTTGGCTAAAATTGTCTCATGGGTGATTATCATCACTTCATTGTTTGTGGTCACAAAATTGGAAAACAAAAACCATTGGGGGGGAACCCTCGCCCATCCCCAAAAACCTTGATCATGAGGCCAGAAAATGAAGGACATAGTTGATTAATTACAAGAATCATTAAAGATATTCAACATTACATGTGCAATCAACAAACAAATAAATCAATCAAACTAGTTGATTAGTTGATGAAAGCTTTTACTCCATCACCTGAAATCAACAACAAATAACCAAATTTCCCATTATAATTTCCTAATACATGTGCAATCAATAGAATCTTGATAGCAATTTGATTCATTGATGGGAAGAAACATGCCATCACTTGAAATTAGCAAATCACAAGAATACTAAAAATTTTTCTATTATTTGTGCAATTAATAAAAAGGTAGGTGATTGATTTGTTGATGAAGCACACATTACATGCTATAACAAATTAACAAGAATATTATAATTTCCTAATATTATGTGCAACCAATAAACTCTTGATAGTAATTGATTTGGTTGATGGAAAAAAACATTCTATCACCTGAAATCAAACAAAATACTACAATTTCCTAATATTAGGTGCAATCAATAAAAGCTAGTAATTTGATTTGTTGATGGAAAAAACATTCCATCACCTGACATCACTAAATTAACACAAGAATATTATAAATTTTTCCTAATATATTTTCAATGAATAAAAAAGCTAGTAATTGATTTGTTGATGAAAAGACATTCCATCACCTGAAATCACTAAATTAACACAAGAATATTTATAATTATTTTCCTAATATATTGTGCAATGAATAAAAGGTATTAGTAATTGATTTGTTGATGAAAATAAACATTCCATCACCTCAAAACAAATCACAAGAATCAATTATAATTTTTGCCAATACATTTACAATTTAGTAACAAGGGGTGTGTCACATTATATAACCTTGCCATTTACATGAAAACATATCTTAAGGCAAAAGAAAGAATTTATGCAAACTCAAATATTTCACCATACAAAAATACATCAAACATCGTCCTAAACCCCCTAAAAAATAATAATAATAATTTTTAAAAAACCCAAAATCCTTAGCTTAAAAGGGATTTTGGCCCCTAGGTAATAATAATAATAATAGGTCTATTTTCATATGAGGATTTTTGAAAGATGATATTGTGGCTTGTGTTGAAAGTTTGAGATTATTTATAGAGTTAATATGATATCTTGGAGGATTTTGGTTTCTTGTAGAGGATTTTTAAGAAAGATTAGGTTTTTTTTTGCATAGTGACATATTTGAATTTTCCATAATTCTTCTTTTTGCCTTCTTAAGATACTTTTTCTAATGTAAATGGGCCAAGGCCCACCCTTGTGTGACACACCCCTTGTTACCAAAAAATCAATTTTGATTCCAATTAACTTGCATTTTCTGGTCTGCAAAGTTAATCGGAATCAAATGTAAACCTCATATGCTCGGTAAACGAAAATAAGCCTAGTATGCTTCGGATGAAAGTTGAGCTCGTATCACTTTTCCGTCTTGGATGGATGTACGGGTTCAGCTGGTTAGGTCTTATTCGCACTTAGTCCTCTTACACCTCCTCATAACTCCTTCTCTTGAACTCCTTAAACACTAAACCCTAGTTATGAGTTTACCCTTGAAACCCTAAACCCTTTAAAATTGGGCTGTTCTTCTCTTTAAAATTTTGAACAATTGCAGGGCTCCCCATGAAGTGAGAGCCACTAATAATGTGAATGAAGGCAATGGGTTCTTCTCCTTACTTACTTACTTACTTACATGGGGCATGTTGGAGTTGATTTGATTAGCATGGGAATTGGGATGCATTTACATGCATCATCAAGTAGGCAAGTGGCAACTAGAGGTCATCTTGCAATCCTCTAAAAGGAAACTTGCAATTTATGACCCATGTATGTGTAGTATTACTACTCATGTCCCACACTCTTCTAATGCTTCCATGCTTCCAAAAATTTAGGTCAACAATTTGTAATGATGCGCTTACTACAATAGATAATACCCCCCCTTTGTGGACATGATGAGTTGATGCTTGATCCATGGTGGGGGGGTCATGTGGGGAAATACCAACAACATATGGAAAGTTGATAAATGAAGGGCATTTAAAATATATCCCTAGTCCAATGGAAATGTCATAACATTGTGGCAAAGTTGGGAATTGAAGGGCAATTTTATATATGCTCTTTTTTTGCAAGAGTTGTAAATTATGTCATAACATTTGGAAAGTTGAAGATAAATTTAGAGCAATTAAAAATATCTCTAGTGCAATCAATGTAAATGTTGTAACATGTGGAAAGTTGAACATGATGGGTTTTTGAATGGAATGTGTTTTAGGGTGATGAAAGAAAATAAAGGAAAATAAATGTTATATAGATAGCAACTCTTGGCTTGGGAGACTATGTAGTGTACAATGTGTTCCAATGAAATTACTACGTTCTCATTTATGTTCCCAATATGTTCCCCAACATGTTTGCAATAGCACCTCACTTCATTCCATATCCTTTCCCCTACTAAGTCCTACTCTTGTATATAGGTTATATAGAACGAGCCCAATGGAGGAAATTACAATATATCTATTTTTGGGACTATCTGAAGCTTGATTTTATTTTTATTTTTCGTGACAAGCCAATTAAAGATGCCCAACATAAATCAAAAGGAATTGAACCTTGGGAGTCCTAACAACTAATTAATATTAGTTTACAAAAATATACTACAATAAGTCTCACTATAACCTTGTCTATTTGTGTAGACAATGGACCCAAACGTCATCAAATAATTTTCTCATTCCTTTCATAAGTGTGTAATTGCATCTTTATTTTGAACAATGTACACTTGGAAAGATCCCAATCATCCATCCTTACTTATTAAAACATCTACATTCATCTTTTAATAGGAGAGGCACCTACCAACTTACTTACCTACTTATTTATCTACCTTGTGGACCTATTTTTTATGAGATAGGTTCTAATAAGACATGCACAAACCTACTTACCTACCTATTTATTTATCTACCTTGTGAATCTATTTTTTATAAGATAAATTTTAATAGGACGGACACCTACTTACTTATTTATCGATATATTTTGAAAACTTATTTTTTATGCAATATTAAATTTTAATAATACACACATCTACCTATTTAGTTACTTACTTATCTATCTACTTTGAGAACCTATCCTTTATAAGATAGGTTTGATGAAACCGAACAAAAACTTAGTTGCCCTTCATCCAAAAACGAGTTTCATTATGGGCTTCCACCGGATGGAGCACCGGATGTTGTTTGTTCATCTTGATGACCAAACAATACATTGAGTATTACTTTTAGTCCTTGGGTGAACCACCCACCCACACTGGTACCATGGTAAAAATCCTGAATTTTTTTTAAGGTCCCTTCTAACCATGGTAATAATTTCAAACTAAAGACTTGATTAAGGTGTGCCAAGTTCAAATTATTCAACATTTCATAGCTTGAATAAGGCCTAACTCAAGAAGGTGAAGGTAACATTTAAAATTGTGAATTCAAAAATTACCCTTCACATTGAAAGACTAATCACAAATGTGCCTTCATTCTGAACTACTAACTACATTAGGAACTTTCGCACATGTATGCTGAATAATTAATTAATTAATTTTGAAAAAATAATTAATTTTGAGATTTCCAATTTGAAAAACAGAATATTTCAAAAAATTCCTCATTTTTCCTATTCAAGAAAAAAGTTCTTTGAAAAATACAATTTTTTGAGAATTTCAGCATTTCTAAAAGTAATTTAACTTCGTGCCAAAGCAGCCAAGATATTACGATAGTTTGAAGACTCTTGAGAAGCTTGTCCTTGATGAAAATGAAACAAAGATAGGACAGCCAACAACCCCGTTGGTTAGGGTTTGAGGCACTATCGTGAGAGGTATCAAAACCAAACAAACAAAAGAAGCATGACCTTCTTTAGAAGGTATGTTATCCCCTTGATGCAAGTAATGAGCCAAAAAATAGAGCTCTTATATGCTTCAAACCAATAGATGCAAATCTTGTCGGAGGACCCCTTGTTGAAGAAAGTAGTTTAGAAATTGAACATCTTTCCAATTCTTCCATTTCCATTAAGCCCTCTTGCACTTTTGAAATTATGTACACCGATCCAAATAGGTTATCAATCTTTGAATTGTAAAAACTCTAACCACTTCTCTAATCCATATGTAGAATACATGGGCATATCACATGCATTACATGGTTGTGAAATCTTAGAAAGGTTGTTATGGTTGTTTACACTCATTACAATCAATTTGGGCAAATCCCTTGGTTTTTCATTATTAAGGGTGAACAATAATCCTATTATACTTATTGTAGTAATAGGTAATGAAGAAATTGCTAGGTAAGGTAAAGTTGATTTCGTTTACGTACCTTTTTTTCTATTTAAGAAGAATTGTTATAGTGGCCGAAAAATAATGTAAGGGAGAGGGAAAATGAGAAGATATAAGATCTAACCTTTAAATAGTCACCACTTATGTGGATAGTATTTGGCTACTTAAAGGAGGGAAGTGATCTAGAGAGAGTTGTTGTGGGTGCTTGTGTGTGAAAAAGAAATGTGTGTGAGCTCTTAAAGTAGCCAAAAAAATAAAATAAAAATTGTTGCATGAATTTAAACCCTAGTAGTAATACCTATTGGTAATTTTTTTGAGTGATTGAATTTAAATTATGGAGTATTGCAAAATTGTGTACCTAATTTTATTTTTCTTTTGTTGTTTTCCTTTCTTTCTTATTATTGCAATAGCATATCATTGAGGTAAAATTCTTCTTGTTATCTTCATTTGATTCCCTTGTGATTTTATTACTACAAAAATAAATCTTGATGTAGATGATAATTTTAACTTTAATCAAAAAAACATTCTTTGGACTAGCCCATACCAATTACCACAACCCTTTAAACCATTATGGTTGAAACAATGATCTCTACTGGGATGGGAATGGGATGGTTGGGCCCCAAACAAGATTGATAATTGCCACACCTATGCAAAACCAAAGGTGGTTAAACACTAAGGTGATCGTGTCCCTTAGGCAATTGGGTGCAATCACAATCCAACAAACCAAAAAAGGTGTCAAACCACAAAGCAAAACAATCAAGATTTGATATATATTCATGTTTTTCCATTTAAAGCCATGGCAATCATAGCAAGTTATTATTTTTCATTCATATGAATGTTATGGAATTCAAACCAAAAATCCATTTGATAAAATTTTGATTTAAGACCTATAAAAGTGAACACTTATGACATAAAACAAAAGTCAATTTTGCAAAGGACTATCACAAGGACTCATATAATAAAACACATTTGATGGGAAAAAATTAAGAGGATAAAGACCTATTAACCACATTAAAAAAGCACTCATACCCTAAAATATGTGGAATTCTAAAACATTAAAAGCTTAAAAAACTTTCCAAAATTGATCCAGAATGTTAGAATTTGAAAAGTTCTTTGCCACACATAAATGGGGTTAAATGTATATGATGTATTCAAAAAAATTGTAATCTATCATATAAGAAAACATAAAAATGTAAAAAAAAAAAAATTAGTTATGATTTGAAATCATTATCATTTTTCAAGACAAAACACTAAATTTACAAGGAATCAAGATACTTTCAAAAATTCATATTTATTCAAAAACATTTTATAAAAAACATGTCATGTACATGGACAACTGTAAACATTTATTATAACAAGTTGCAAAAACAATTGTTCCAAAATTCATTCATATGAATAAAAAATTGGTAAAAAGGACATACATTCATTTTCTAAAGTAATCATGTTGGCTTGTTGTATCCTATTTGCACCCAATTGATGAAGTTGGCACCCAACTTGAATGACTATCTAACATGTCATATTCTTATGCCCTAAAATAAAGAAACCAAGGGTTTAGAATGTGAGTTGAAAAAAAGATGATCTTTTCCATGTAACTACAATTGATGCTTAAATGCCTATGACCCCAATAGAACTAGTAAGGTATAATGTCACTAACACATTGGTAGATGGGGGGTAAAGGGTAAACATTATTATGAATTCCCTATAAATAAAATCAGGTGCACAAGGGATGTAAACTTTCCCCTTTCAAATGAAGATGGTAAATAGTGGTGAATGTAACCTAAAGGGATCCTCAAGGACTTACCCACTCAAATTTCAAGCCTTGAGTTTCCTATCACAATAACATTTTTTAGAATGGCGAGGCAATGGTATTCTATATTGTTGGGTAGACCTTGTCTATGGCAACCAAAGATTCATCATGATTGAAGCACAAATTTACTCTACTTATGCACGATTACAAACACTTTAGTTAGTTATCTCTACCCATACCATTTATTTGGCCCAACCTTTGGCACTTCAAATGTATGATTAAATTGCAAATTTAGTTGATGCCAAAAAGGACCAAATGATTAATAGTTGCCTCAAGTTGGAACTAATTGGGTGCATTCACAATTAGGGTACACAAAAAGATTGTCCACCTTCAAAATCAAATTGAATCTCAACTTAAATTCAAAACCAATGTACTCCAATTTTTCTTACAACATTGTATTTTGAATTTGAATGGTTATTTGTAAATGAAATTGAATCAATGTATACATTGTATTACTAATGTCATTGTCTTGGACATGTCTAGATCCTCCATAATAACTTCAATATATTCTAGCTTGAATTATGAAAATTTGTGTCTACTAAAACCATGCAACCATGCAACCATACAACTATGTATCCATTGCAACTAATGTTCAACTACCTAAGAAATATTAAATATTCTTATGCATAAGAATATTTTGTTGTTAGGTTGTTAAATTTTATACAACTACAATTTATTATTGATTATAGATTTTGATGTGCTTAAGACATTCAACTTCAATAGACTTTCACATTAAGATAACAAAGGTGAAAGTAAGTTTACACACTTGCATGTGAAAAACTTCAAGACCAATATATTCCAATTTTGCTTATGACATTTTATTTTGAATTTAAATGGTTGTTTGTAAATGTATAGCTTATAATTTAATCATTGTATTGTTATGACATGTTATCTATAGTGCATTTCCATGATAAGTTCATTATGACACTATGCAGGTTATTTGTTAGTTGCATAATATTTATAGACTATATATGTATGTTGTTTATTATAAATACATATATGTTTTAGTTACATCATAATTGCAAAAGACTACTACTTAAAATATATAATATGATTATAAAATTATTTTTTGCATTACAATAAGGTTATTCTTACATTGATGTGCAAGCATCATTTCATATTTTGCAATTATTAAAACATAATTCAACTTTTGATAGAAATAAGGTGGACCTTTTAGCATTATGCAACAATAGACATTAGATAGGAAATTCGATAATAATAGTTTTAGATAAAATACCATTACAACCCTGGATCATGGATAACCAAAAATGTTCATATGAGTTGCATTTTTCAGCATTGAATATTAATCCATACAACTATATTATTAGAACAAAATGTTGTCATTATTTATGCAATGGAATATCTAATGTGTTTCATGATGGAAAATTATCATTGCTAATTTTAGGAAGCACAAAATAGTACTATTCATAAATGGACATTAGTTGGAAAATTTATTTCCTTCAACCAATTGCTAAGTTGTAATTTTTAACTACATTAATTGAATTTAAGTTATAACATCATACCGCTAGCAAAATGCAGTAGTTGCAAGATGATACAATTTGGTAATGCATTAGTTGGAACAAACATGAATAGACTTCATTCATTGATGGATGAATGAAAATTTGTGCAATATTACATCCATCCATAACATTTGCATGAGAATCTAACATGGACAACTACTAATAAAGTAGTTGAAGTAGCAAAACACACAAGCAAACCTCAGACATGGATGAATGGAAAGTCAAGTTAACATTCCATTCATCCATCAACATTTGTGTAAGAAAATGATGTGGATAGCAATTGCATTTGAGTTGCATGTATATTTAATAATATATGATACCATATATGATCTTGGGCTATCCAATGCAACTATTGCAACTCGTTTAATAGATTTATGCCACAGAAATACCATGTGTTGCAAATGTCCATTACATATTCAAAAATCCAATGCAAGCCTAGTTGCACAAGCTATGATTTTTTCATAGTGCAACTTTAGTTTTTAGTTTTTAGCATCAATGATACTAAGGGATACAATCTAAGTCTTGTAAAACCAAATTTGGCATTGAATTGTTTTCAAATTTTGGAAATTTTCACTAAAATTCAAATAGCAATCAATGTTTTTTAAAGGTTAAAATGCCAAATCGGCTCCCAAAAGTGCAATAATGAAATAAAATTTGGCAACCCATTTTTTTTCTAACGAAAAGAAAAATGTATGGCAACATTTATCACTAGTGAAAGCAATCCTAAAACTAGTTATTAGCAAGTAAGCTTAACTATCCATAAATATTGAAACAACAAGGGAAATAATAGGTTATTGATTGAAGGTAGCCTACTACCTTGGGGTTCAAATATGGTAAATTAGATTGTTTGTGTTACTTATAACACAAATGGAAAGTAACCATCAAGTAAGTTTTCATATATTGAACTTTAAAATATTTTTTATGGTAATGTTTAATATGAACATGTTCTTTGATTTTGTTACAATTATATTTAACAACCACATATTTAATATAAATATAAGTAAAATACATTTAAATACATGCAAAGGTCATAATTTACAAAGTAAATGAAATGTTAAATTTTCTTCTTTTCAAGTTAAGCTACAAAAAAATGTACTTGTAAAGTTTCATTTTTTCCTATTATTATCAAAATGCATCAAACTTCTAATATAAAACTATGAAAGAACATAGTGTCCACTAATCAAATTCAAGCATATTTGTTACTGATTTTTATGACATTTTAAATTATTTGAATATACTTTCTTATGTTTATGTTGAAACCTACCATATTTCAAAGTTGCATTTTAGACAATATATATATTTTGTCTAATTTAACATTTTTTCACCCCTTGGCACCTGATTTTTTATTACATAAAATTTAAGAATTATTGAATGAAAATATTGAATCTTCAAGAATGTTCTATTTGTTGAAATGAAAATCTCAAAATTAATTAATTATTTGACAAACATGTGTCAAAGCTACCAAGGTACTTATGGTATAAGGAAAATAATGAAACAATAGATGGAGTTTTTTTTTTAGCCTTCCATCAAATCACATGGAAAAATTTAAGCAATTTAACTTGTTTTTCTCTAATGATTTCTTTTAACAAAATAGAAGGGCCAATTTTTTAAAGGCTACCCCATTGTCACACATAATAATACCCTTCATACCTAGTTTATAACCATATTTGGTGAAACCTTCTTATGGATGATCACAACTTCAACTACATAAAAATTTTGAAAAGAAAAAAAACACTAGGTTGATATGTTTTCAACTCATTACATTTTGATATTGCAACTAAAATTAATCCTAAATGCATCTAAACTATAAAATGCAAGTTAGTCCAAAGTTCTAGTTGACACGCCCAAGGATTCCATGGTTTAAATAGTCAAAATCTTTGATACCACAAGTTTTGGAGTTTCAATTGACAAATTGAATTTCTAGCATTTTTTTAAAAAATTTTAATTTTAGGGAGAATAAATGATTTCCAAAAAAATTCTTCAAATCAAAATTTCACTCGTATAATCTTGGGAGGTGGGTACAAGATGGGTGTGATATATAATGTTTTGATTCCTTCCACTACTACTTTCAAAGGTTACCCTTGACATTCTATAGGTGCCACTAGAAATGTAGTTATGTCAAAAGATGTTTTATACACATGCTAATGGTCTCAAGATTGAACACAACACATAGATCTGAAAAAATTCATGTAAGTTAGTGATTTCATTTACAATCATTTTGGGATACCATCAAGGTCTAAAAACATTAATTACAACCTTCATCAAAGTCATAAAAGACGAGTTCAAGATTTGATCATTGGATAATGGATTATTTAAATTAACAGAAAAAATTCTTTATTAGAATGAAAGCTCTCCTTCTGACCTAATCTTTAACAAAGAAAAACATGCTTCTCCCCCAATCTCAAAGTTAATACTTAAAAGCAAACCTGCCAATATATCACAATTGTTCAAACCCTAATTTCTTCACATTTTTCAAGTAAAGAATCACTATATTGTCCATATTTCATATGTTGGTAACTTGTAAACTTATTGTATGGACTAACTACTTATCTTACTCTCCCACTTATAAAGGGCTTTTAATCAATCTCAATGCTTTCTCCCCATTCAAATTTTCATGTTTAGCCATCCTTTGCCTTGGTGCATGAGCTATTATCAATAGGGTTTCATCATGGAGACCAAGGTGCATAATTTAATCTACAATTGGAGCAACTCAACAAACAAACTCAAGTGTTTTTGAAAATTAAAATATTATATGCATTCAAGTTGTTTGACGTTCTTCTTTCTTTTTACATTATCATCAAGATTAATTCCAAGTCTTGTTGTGAACTACACATATTTGAGCTTTGCCAAAAAAATTGTCATGATATCAAGCACCATATTGCCTATAGTGTAATGAACAACTTTTACTTCTTTGTTTTCTTTCTTTATTTCTTTTATATAGTGATATCACATTTCTATTTGCTTCATCCTAGAATATTTTTAAGGATTTGACTTATTGTTATGACATTTTGAATATCACAATACAAAGGTATTTCACATAGCCCAAATCTCCAAGTAATTTCCTTAGTCAAACAACTTCTTTTGTTGCTTGAGTGATAAACACATATTCTTATGAAGGCATGGTGGAAATTTGTCTCTTGTTTGACCAACACATAACTCCACATGAAATATTGACTTGATGTTGATTTTTTCTATTATCAAAATGCCATACCCAATCAATGAACCTAGATATAAATCTCACAAGAATGTAGGCATGGTAAATGTGACAACTTGATCATTGCAATCTACTTGTAGCATGATGGAAAATAGTTGTAAAGTAAGCTTTGATCTATTGAATTTACAAATATGAATTATTTCAATGATCATTTTGAATATTTTATTTTAATGGTATTGAAGAACCACATATTCAATATTTTCATTGGAGTGTTTTTTTAGAAATATAAGTTATTTATTTTCTACTTCACAAGTTGTCCAAACTTTACAAAAATAGATGAAAATAGATGAAAATAGATGAAACATTATATATATTTGTATCTTCAAGTTAATGGAGCCTTAAAATGTACTTATATATGTTTTCAACTTTTGCATACTATAATCATAATAGATATTTCCATAAAGTGGCCCCTTTTGGGTCCTTTTGTCATCCCTCAACCTTTCTTTCAACCTTTAAACATTGTTATCCACGTAATCAAATTTTATTAAATATGGGTATGAAATGTTGGAACTTAAGATTAAATGCACGAGCTTTAAAAATATTCACAATTTTAATATATACAATAATAGCAATGATTAGTTTAAAGCAATTGAGGGAAAAAAAAAATAGGGTGAAATTCAAATTTGGTGTTAATTTGAATTTTAGTCCATGTTTAGGCATAAGTTTTTTTTTCATTGTTTTTTTCAAAATCTCCCCCCCCCCCCCCCCCCCCCCCCCTTTATGACCAAACAAGGGCCCAAGCCTAGGGGTAATGGTGTTGTGTTTTCTTTATTTTGTGGATACATCTAATGTATGCAAAAGTAGGTTCAAACACAAATTTGATCAACCAATTTCAAATGTATTTGTTACATAATTTTACCATAAATTCAACATATCATAAACTCAATGGAGGCCACCATGTTTTAATAATGTTATTTAAAGTGATTATGCATCTACTTTCTTTTACTAATTGTGTAAAATAATAGACTAGTTTTAGACTCAATTTTAAATAATTACTTTCATTGAATATGCAATGTTAGGTCAAGTACAAGTCATGCCATACATTAGGCTAGTAACAACACTTTTGGTATGGAACCTTCCTCATGTTTTCGTTTTCTTTTTTAGTTTGAAAGGACATCGCTTAATTAATGAGCTTTAAACTTGCTTCAAGTGGAATTGCAACTTTTTACATCTCCAACTTAAATAGTTGTGTTAATTTTCAATGTTTTGTTTAGTGCATGTTAATGGTGCGGTTCAATCTATTTTTATTGATCCAAATGCTAGAGTGACCCCAAATCTATCATGGCAAACTCCAATTGTTAGTTTTTTTTTTATCGTTTCAACAATCCATTAATTGTTGACTAGCACCAGATCATCAGCATATAAGGCCAATATCATTAGTTGATTATCTTGTGTAAGTGTACATACATTGGTGTCTACAATGTTCTTCTTAAAACCAAAAGCCATAATCAATTCTTTCATTCCATATTCTTGGAGATTGTAAGTCCATATAATGTGTTGTGTAACTTACAAACTTTGTGATGAGTCACTAGTTGGATAAACCCTTGCTACATATAAATTTCATCTCTTGTATGTAAATCATTAATAAATGTAGGATTGATGTCCACTTGGTGGACATCAAAATCATTTTCAATAGCCAAAGCCATTGACACTCATATGTAAATGATTTTTACAATAGTCCGAGAAAATGTGTCATGATAATCAACACCACAAACTTGTTAGTCATGTATTGAACCTATCAACATTCCCATCAAACTTCAATTAAATCTTGAAATTTTAATTACAATGAATTATTTTATGTCCTAGGGGTAGGTCAATTAGTGTAGTCACACTTTTATTGTGACCTTTTTCATTGATTCATTTCGCATCAATGATTTATCAAAAGTTGTTTCATCCTTTTATGACCTTCACAAAACTAAAATTGTTTTTGGACTAACTTCAATGTCCTTTTTTGCACCTTCAACAACATTATATGCTTCACCTTCACCAATAAGGTACTCATTTTGTTCTTGAGATTGCATCATGAACTCAATAGATCTATTCATTTTAAATATATCATCAATAGCTCAAACTTTTACCATGTAACCCAATTTCTTGTAGGAATAACATTTTATTTTATAAATTATCCTTTTTTTAGATTCACTAGATTCTACTTTGTCAACTTCATGTAAAATTTCTAAACTTCTTTTTGGGTATCATATCCAACCTTCTAGAGAATAAAGCCTTATCAATTCCTATACATATTTTATTTTTTTTAAAAATTGTATTATGACATTATCCACTAATATTTTGTTATGTCATGTTAATGACACTATAAACCCATCATATATGACTTTAGTAATGAACCAAACATCATTAAGCTATTACATGCACATTTGTCCCTAAAGTCCTTATAGCTTTCAACTATGTTTTCAAAACATGAAAGGATTCATGTGTTTTTTTTAAAAGTGAAATTCATTCATATTTTGATTAGCTCAAAAAAATTGATGTGGTGTTTTTGGTTACAAATATATTGGTTAATTTATTTCATACCTCCTTTAAGATTTTAAAACTAGAGTCACAACTTGCATTTGTTTGTTTTTGAATCTAATTATAAACCTTGCTCTTGTCATTTGATCTTTCATGTAAGTCCACATGGTAAATTAGACCAAAAATACATTTGCCTAAAATCTCATTTTGAAATATGATAATTTACTACAAAAATATAAGTAGATTGGAAAGTTTTTTATATTTCATTTTCAAAACATCTATGCATCCATTGGGTTTATGGTAAGTTGAGTATAGAATTTGAAGAACTTTAGTATAATAAAATTAAATAACAAGTAGGTTCAAAATTGATTAACGAATTCTTTTTCAAATATACTTTTACCCTACAAGCTAGATATATTTTTATTAAAAAGTGAAAAATATGAAAAGGCACAAGTACGTTTTAGGGCCCATTAATTCAAAAAATTTAAAATGTAATATTTCATCTACTTACAATCTACTTAAAGGATATAAAGTAGAGTGTGAGCTTTGCTTGAATTCCCATGAATTTACTTAAACCTACCTTAGACATGTAATCTTTATTTAATGTTTTAACAAGTTGAAAAAAATGTTCATATGAATCTTTGAACTAAATACTATTTTAAAGTTCATACATCAAAGCATACTCGATAGCTACTTTTCATTTATGCTACAAGGAACATTTGTGGTATAACTTACCATGCTTGGACACATGTCTTGTGGAATTTGATTATTGTTTGTATTAGGTCTTGCACAAATGTCCCATCAACTAATTTGACCACAATTCTTTGTAAAGGATAATCATTTCAATTTTGAATTTTCAAGTGTGATAGCTTGATCCATCAAACTTATCTTCCACTTCAACTTCTAATGTGTTATATAGTTAAGCCTTTAGTTGTTTGCAAAGGAAGGTGAAGGCATTGTGAAAAACTATTCTCAAAGATTGCATGATAGTGCATTTCAATTTATAATTTTCATTCATTTGATGTTAATATCATTTCTTTTTTCCATTATTTCCTTAAAGATCTAATTTAACTTTGATATGATTTTAAATTAACAAAAAAGATTTTTCTTATTAAAATCAAGTTTTCCTCCCAACGATGGATGCATCCCAGATAGAATAACATGTTTCTTCCTTAACCTTAAAGTTACATACTTCAAGATTGTATGTAATATTGTACGTCTCTTGTAAAATGAGTTTCAAATAGTATGAAAGTAAACTTTGCTAGGAATTCTTTTACTTTCATATTGACAATTTGATAAAGTGAATCTTGAACTTCAATGTTTTATAAATCATAGTTCTAATCTATCAAAGTTTTAATGGGCAAGTAGGTTTGAAATTATAAAAACCAATCTAGTTTCAAACTTGCTTGTCACCTACATTTATTATATCAAATTATCTCAAACTTGGTATATAGCTCATTACAAATATTATGAATTGACATTTTCTGATTAGAAACATATTGAGAAGGTTTCAACTTTACTTTTATCATTATTGTGAAAAACATGTTACTATTGTTTGGAAGACTACTTTTTATGTCTACTTTACTATCTTTCACCCCCATATTTCATCTGTTGATAATTCAAGGAAATTGATTATAGACTATTTCTTTTCCTACATGGATTAGCCATTTTCTTCAAGTTTGATTGCATTAATTACATCATGAGACAATTGATTTTAAATTTGGGTGATTCATACCAAACAAATTAGTAGTTCTCCAATAGGGTGCAACAAAGTTCTTTGAATATAAACTACATTTGCACATCTACATGGTGGTTAAACATGTATAGTTCCCTAATTCATTCCCAACCTCTTTGTGATTGTTCAAGAAATAAAAAAATTGCTTGAAGGGTTGCATGAAGGATATGATGTCAAACCTTGCTTATTGAAAAATTTCAAAGGATTGCTATCAAATGTTATTGGGTGAAGCAATGTTTACAATGTATTGAACCTTCATTTGTGATTGCTAAGGAAAATCAAGATTTTTTTAAATGAATACTTGAAGGTTTTGTTGTCAAAATTTGCTCAAGAAATAATGGGTTGAAGGATTGTTGTAATATTTTCTTGGGAAAAACATTGTTTGTATGATATTTTTCCATTTGTGATTGTAAAGGAAAATCAATATTGTTTAAAGGATTCCTTGAAGAATTTGTTGTCAAACCCTGCTTTTAAATTGCGAGACATTGATCAATGTTTAATTCTTCATAATGTAATTCAATTATTCAAAAAATAAAGAGCCGGGGGTGCACCCTTAGTAAGGACTTTGGTGATTGCTTATTTTGAAAGATTTTTGGTATATATTAGGAACATTCCATTTGTAAGTTGCAAAAAGTCATAAGAAAATCCTTTTGACTCAAAAATATGTTACATTATATTCTTATATGTGAATATGTGTTTTCAAAATCTCTCCAAAATTATGTCATTTTCAAGTCCTTTAAAAGTCATTTATGAGTTTTTTCAAGTAGTAAAAGCATTGTAAAGCATTGGTTACAATGATTAGTCAATGCTTTTGAAAATTCAAAATTCACTAGATTCATTTCAAAGTATCACACATGTTTCCATAATATATTGAGAGCATTATCATCAAAACATATTTTTAAAATGTGCAATATTAGTATATTTTTTAACAGAAAAACATGAAAAACAAAGCATTGGTTACAAATCCTATGGCTCCTATCTTTGTGAATGTACCCAATTGTTTTATCTTTCCAAGAAACATTCAAGCAACACAAATTTCATTGAAATGCATGTTTCTTGGGAAAAGGTCTATAGGTGAAAGGAAATAAATAGGTTAAAAAATAAAAATATCTATAATAATCGACACTAAATAGATTACAAAAAATTTCTGAAATGAAAAAGACACCTCAAAAGATCAAGTTGAAAAACAAATCTTGTACATTTGTAAATTTCTTTTTAAGAATGAAAAAATGTGTGTATAATGTAACCCTACATGTGACGACACAAACTCTGATCACCAAGGAACCCTATAATGGTAAACATAAAAAAAATGCTTCAATCTTGTTACATGGGCTTAACAATAACTTGGACATCATAATGAAATCATTATAGCCATTTGCATTTATGAAATGTAAAAGTTGTAAATGGTTGGTGAAATAAGTTAGCCTTTTTTTTATAGAAGATAAGGTGTTTATGAATTCCAAGAAAAATGACATGATTGAATGTTTATACCCAATATAATTTCTTAAATACAAAAAGATGATGCTTTTATTCCAAAGTGGAAAGCACATATATATTGTGTTAATGAAGGTTAAAGATTTAAAATATCCTTCACATTATGCATTTTAAAGGGTATGTGCAAGTTAAAATGGACCAACTTTTTTGTAACACTCCAATTTTTCTGCACCTTTGTAGATTATAATAATTATTTCTGAATTTTATGAAAATGAACTCAAGTATATAATTACTATGTACTTTACTTAGTTAAAATATTTTAATTATTAAAAAATCAAATGGGGGACTTTTTAATGTGCATGAGCTTTGTAAGTTTGTTGTAACAATACATTAAAACAAAGTTGTAAATGAACTCAACATGATCATAGTTTAAAATTATGAGTTCATTTATTTATCTTCAAAAGTCATTAATGTCCCAATGAATTCAAAATAGGGGTTCATGGGACTTTTAAGACAACCAAAATTAAAGAAAATTTACAAAGTTTTCCAAACATGAATTTTGTGAAATTTTTGTAATTTGTTTCACAAACATTGTATATTGGGATGTATTAAAAGGTCACCACTAGTTACTTTTTGAATTTTTTTTGAAAAAGACGATTTTTTTTATCTCAAACATTGTCATGGTCAAAACACATTACAAAAATGTGTTTCTACATAAGCTTTTTGTTCAACTTTTGGTCCACTCTAGCGTGCACATACCCTAAACAACATCTTCAACTTGTGACCTAATAAGTTCTTGAATTCACTATTTTTTTTAAAAAAAACATGATTTGACAATGAATGGAATACGATTTCATCTATTTGTTATATGGTAATGGATCCAATAAACAAATGCCTTATTAATTTAATGTCAAAGGTCTTTTTTTATTGGATTTCTAACTTTTTACATTTTTAATTTAGAAAAAATCAGATTTTCATTATTTGCAAATCTATCTATGAAGCAAGGAAGATTGTTTTGTTTTGTAATTGTGGGATCCACCAAAAATGAAGCACTTTAGATTGTGTTATTGGTATCTTAGGAAAGTTCTTGATGAGGAAGGGTCCATCAACTTGGTTTCATGATGTTTGTACTTGCAATGTAAGAATTCTTGAATATTGAATGATTTTCTCATTGAAAATTAAATTAAATCATAACTAAAAATTTCAAAAGAATCGAGATGTGCCTTTGGTGTTGTTGGAAAGATTTCAAGGAACAAGATCTAATGAAAAATATTTCATAAGATTTGGATTTAGGATGGGGAATATATTGAATTTTAAATGACTATTGTCACTGAAAATTCAATTAAATCATAAAAAACTAGGTTTTGGAATGAAAATCAATTGAAAACGTGGTCACACTTGAAGGCCTACCATTCAATTCAAGTATGAAGAATTGGGATGTGCCCTTGATATTGTTGGAGAAATGTCAATGAACGAGATTTAATGGAATTTATTTTGTAAGTTTTGGACTTAAGATGGGAGAAATATCAAAATTGAAGTTTCTTTTGTCACTGCAAATTCAAACAAATTACAAAAAACCTAGTTTTGGAAGAAAAATTAGTTGAGAATGTGGTCACATTTGCAAGGTAGGTCATATTTTACTCTTCAAAAATTGGATATAGAGTCTTTGGTTTAGGGTTTAATTAACACCTAAATCCTAAACCCCCCAAACAACTTTCATATATTGAATTTCCATTATTTTGAAACAGGCTCACACTTGAACCAACAACACAAGCCACACTAGTCTATTTATGAAGCAAGGCAATTTGTTTTGTTTTATTTTGTTATGTCATGATGAAATCTCCCAAACCACTACACATCATGCCATGCTCTTATATCTTCAAAAACTTTTGATGAGTAAGGGTGCACAACTTGGTTTGAGATTGTTTGGATCTACAATGTGCAAGCTATTGATTATTAAATCATTTTTTGAATCAAAATTAAATAAAATAAAAAATGAAAATTGTACTGGATTTGGAAGCATTTTTGGTTTTGTTCAAAAGCACTCAACAAGTTAGATTTAATAGAGTTTATTCACAATTTCAGAGTTAAAGTGTGGAAGATATTGAATTTCTAGTGGATTTTGTTGCTTGAAATTCAAACAAAATTTTGCAGAAATAAGGTTTGGAAGGAAAAATCGGTTGAGCCCTCAATGTGCTCACACTTGGACCAATAACACAAGCTACACTAGTTTCCTTTAGATCATAGTTTTTTAACCACTTTCAATTATCTTTTACATCCAAACAATTTATGGTTTAAAATGCATTCAAATTTCATTGAAATTGGGTCTTGATCAAGTTTCTCAAGCCCAACTCATAAACAAGCCAATAAAACGTGATTCATGTTTTCAAAAAAGAATGTTACTTCATTTGAGTAGAATTCAAGTATTTTTTGATATTTTTGGTAAGGAATTTTTTTTGAATTATTGAAGCCTTGCAATTTTATCACATATGTTCTCTTTAAGTTTTTAATTGTTTGATTTATTCCTTTGATGCTTTTCTATATTCATTAATTAGTGTTAAATTAGTGCATATTGAGACCATTCAAAATTTGGGCGGGGGGGTTCCCAAAAACCTTTTCTCTCAATATTTAACAAATTGAGTTGAACATTATATGACCAACATCAATATCATGGCAACTTTTTAATGTTTTTTTCATCAATACATTTTTAAAATAAAACCAAGTACCTAACAAGTTTAAGATCTAATCATTAAGTTACCTTTATCAAAATCAAATAGTTTTTTTTCCAATGTTATGCCTTTTGATTTCAACTTCAAAAGTCAATAAATAAATTGTAAGCTTTTTCATTAAGTATCACAATCAATTACCTTATGTACATATTCAGGTTTATACCTTCAAGCAAAGTCCCTCCTAACAATTTTAATATGTATAATACAATTTGAGAAAACCAACTCAAGGAACGGTTAGGAACCAAAAATGGCCATTTATCATTTCCCCAAGTCCTTTCTTTAAAATATTTTCACAGCTATAATTTTTTTTTTCTCATGTTTATCCATAGCATGTATTAACATATGGCTTGAAGTTTAGGAATTAAGAAAATGAAAATTATTCAAAAATAATTATTCCTAATAGAAATGGCCCCTTCAAGAATTAATAACCTTCATTTTGGAAATTCATAAATAAATTATACTAATTCAATTAAATTTTCTAATAAAAATTTAAAAATAAAATGACTTCAAAATTACTTTATGAGAAAAATTCCCAAGAAAATTCTCAAATCATGTTTTTCAAATGCAATGATTAGGAACATCATAATTATGTATTTAAATACACAATATTCACGTGATATATTGAAATTTCAAAATTTATGGACCTTAGTAAACATACTCAATATATATATACGAAAATATTTATTTAAATGTTAATTATATTCAATATATTTTGAATTTTAATTTAATGTAAATAATAAATTTTTTAGGTTAATTATTTTCAAGATCTTATATTAAAGTGTGACCTAGTATGGGGTTTAATGTTTATGTATCTCCAACAAATAACATTTTTATTTCTTCTTCTTTTTCCTTAAAAGGATACGTGTAATAGGCATCATTTATAATGGTGATCATCATATTTTGATGTTTAGTTTTCAAGCTTGATGGGTTGTTTGTTACACAACCAATAATTGATGTTCAAGTGTTTCTATAAAATATTATCGGTTGCAAACACAATAAAAGGAGCATAAGGTGTGTGGACTTAAAATTGTACTTTTATATCTTTGAAAATTCACAAGGGGAGCATAATAAATTGGATTTTCAATTGCTTTTCTTTTCAAAGTTTCATTACTAATAAAATTTCATTGTTCAAAATTTGATGCAAATTGATGATGTTTCAAAAGTCCTTTTTTATGCTCAAAACAATTGTGAACAATGGATTTTCTTTTTAAATGTCATTTTTCTTTATCAAATGTGCACCATCATTTTCAAAATTAGAGATGATTTTAGTAATAATGAGTATAAAAGCAAAAGCACTTGAAATCAATAAAATTCAATTTAAAACACATTTGAACATAGTTGTTTCTAACATGCTTTTGGCTTTGAAAATTATGAATTTTGATAATATGTTTTTAACAAAATTTATTCTTTTTTTAAAATTTAAAGCAAGGATGCATCATACATAAATGATATAGACCAAGATATAATAAAGAGTAATTATATTCAACATGTAGTTGTAAACTAGTTATGAAAAATGCAAAAATTTAAAAAGTCAAGCTATGTGTCAATTTAGTCCTTAAAAGGGACTTTAACCTTGGCACCCTTGGGTCCTTTTACTTTGTTTGCACCATACTATAAAAAAATTGTTATCAAATAAAGATGAAACCTAAATAATAAGACCAAAAGAGATCAAAACAAACAATTACATTAAAGGAAGATCAATAACATTAAGTACATGTGCATGTGTTTACAAGTAGTTTTTTGGCATTTTGTTTCTATTCCATGATGCAACCTTTGAACTCCTTATGCAAAAAAATTGCAAAATTATTTGCATTATTTATGATGAACATGTGATATTATTGGATTAATTTGGAAAATCTAGCTTAAGAAGGAGGAATAATGTCCAATCATGTTAAAAGCAATTCATGTATATAAAATTATGAAGAGTACAAATTTGTGTAAAAACAATATTCAAACATGAAAGCCTAGATCTACTAATGAGATGACTAAGCCATATATTGTTTTGGCAAAAGGTCTAAAAGGTTGTTCAAGATGACTTTACAAGAGGAACACATAAATACGAGAATGTTAGATTTGTCACAAGGCCAAAATGTGTTTTTCATGAATAAGAATTTTTACAATTATGTCTTAATCTAGTCATATAATCATACATCTTTAGTCATATGCCTTTAATCATTTTTTCAACCATATTTTGATTGCATTATGATTACATAACAACAATTGCATTATGACTGCATGATGGCAACTACATTATGATTGCATAGTGACTACATTACAATCACATGACTAGCCAACCTACACTCTTCACAGCCTAGTTAAGTTAGTAGCTTACCTAGGTACTAGGTATTACTAGCTACCTACTAGCTACCTATATAAGTACCTATTACTTACTACATAGGTAGCATTAGGTAGTAGGTACTACCTTGGTACCTACTTTAGCCAAGTAGTTAAAACTACAAGGTAAATAATACCTACTTTAATTAGGTAGCTAAACCATTCAAAGTACCTACAAAGTTACTAGGTAAGTTATAAGTTATTAAGTTGGTACGTAGTTAGGTTACTAAGTACCTAGGTAGGGTAGTTAGGCTAAGCTATTTTAAGTAAGTTAAAGAAAAATGTTTATGATAATATGGTGACAACTTTTATAGTGTAAAAAACATGTGGTGTAATGGTTAAGGATTTTATCCTTCATTGTGTAGGTGATGGGTTCAAATCTTCACACTTGCAGCTTAATTCTAAACTAATTATCCTAGGTTAGGTTGTCAATTTAACCTAAGTCTTTAAGCTAGCTTAAATTGTTAGTTATGTTAGCCTATCTTCCTAGGTAGGCTAAGGCTTATGTTTTTAGCATATCGACTAGGTTTTTAGCCTAGGATACCTAGAGCTTTGATAGGTTATCTAACATTGGCTAGTAGGCTAGAAGAATATTTTTTGATGTCCTTCATGATTGTATTTGCAAAAAACATGTCCAATATAACGTGTCCTAAACAACTATTGACCTAATAATAGATGTAGTCATGGATTTGAGATTTTGGTGTTGTGTGTGTTTGATTGTTGTTGATTTGTGAAAACAAAAATGTTTAACTAAGTCTATATGGATGTTAATTCTTAAAATGTATTGAATTTATTTGAAAATATATGTTTATGCAATTATTTAAAATACACCTTTACCTAATAGTATAATGCAACATTTTTTTGAGTCATAAGAATTAAAATATTTTATTTTGGACAACTTATAAATCATGATTTTAAGAATATTTTTTTATGAATGATCAATCATGTTATGCCATGTCAACTTGACTAATTATGCCACTCCTTATAAAGATGCAAATTTTTGGACCCTTTTGGCTCCTTGTAGCATGAAGGGATCCTCCTCCCAACAATTTGGAATTGGCCTCCAAGCAAGTGCAACAACTCAACTAATTTTGGTAAATGTTGGTTGGTGGGTTACCAATATTGAAGTTGGCCTAACATCCCTAGTCCTCATCTTGAAACCTTTAATACAAAGAAGCAATGGGTCAGGATTCACATCAATACTGAATATTTGAATGGAAGCAACTCACAACTACTTCATTGTGTCCATTAGACCACAAAATCAGATAATGGCAAAATTTGAGCATTCTTATGGAGTTCAAATCCTTTCAGTCTGAGAGCATTCCCACTGAGAGGCAAAAAAATTGCACTTTTAACATGTTTTTGCTTCATCGATAAGGACCTAGGAGGCCAAGATTTCACAAGGCGCATTTGTGTGTGTGTTTTCAGTTCTAGAGTTTGAATCGAAGGAGACGTAGAGGAGTGACACAATGCTCTTGAATTCTTCCAAGCTCTTGTAAGTTCCTGCAAGGAGCTGCTGTTGGAGAGGCGCAATGTAAGACCCTGGGAAGGTGATGGGGATAGCCTTTGTTGCTGCATGTGTGGGGCTAATTTTTGTAGTCCACACTAAAATCCACTTATAGTTGCTCATGTAAAACTACTTCCATCAATTCTGGTTATGGGTGGGGATGCTCTAAATAAGTTATTCTCAATGTAAGGGAAGTTCAAAAGCGATAAGCGAAAAATAGTGTCTTATTCAACATATGATAATCGCTCAACCCAAATATACTAAGACGGAAATTTTGGTAGAGAAATTAAAGACCTCATGAATATGTAGTGAATTTGTAATGAGACCCAAAAAAAAAGAAGAAAAAACCATCATGCTCGTAGGCAAAACTATCCGCCTCAACAAGTTGGGAAAGAAAATGCAGTCATGAAAGTTGACTAGTGTTGTTGTGAGCGTGCCATGTTCAACTATAAATTCCTCTGACACACCCAAAAAAACCAACAACAACAACAACAACAACAACAAAAAATAGCATATTAAGATTCATTGATGTAAACCCAGCACTGCCCACAAAGAGGAGAAAGAGGGAGGACACTTATCATGACAACATAACTACCACAAATTAGGTTATAACCTACTCACACATCTATTATACCTCCAATCTTCATGCCCTTCCAACAAACAGCTGCCAATCAATTCATCAGATCAGCCAGTCCTACTATGTATACACAGATATAGGCATATATATATAGGCTTTCTAGTTTCAAGGTCTGTTGTTTGGGATCTCTAAAAATGGGTGGAGAATTATTAGAGAGAAGAAGGGTGTGGAGGCTGTGGCATGGTGAGTCTATAAAAGTTGCAATTAACATTCTACATTGTCTTGAATGAGCTGATTTTAAGACACCCATTTATTATGTGATGTAATGTTAATTCATACCCTGGATGCTGGTTTAGATGTTTCTATGCTGGATTCACTCAAAATAAAGAAGCCAGGCTTCCTGTTTGTAACTCCTCAGCTCATTTAAAACCATGTCCTTTTTAAAATACTTATGACAATGGCAGCAGCCTTCAGACACTGAAATGAATACAAAAAAGCTTTCAAGCTTTGTTTTCCAAGGCCCTGTGTGTCAAGGTTGTTCAAAAATGTTTTGCCATTTATGTGTTCCCTAATAAACCTCATCATCTTAAAGGTTATTCAAACAAAGTTTGCCCATTTATATGTGTCCCTTAAAAGCCCATGAAATCCAGTGTGACGCATCCTTAAAAATCTCCCAGCAAAAAGCTCAAGTTTAGGTCTGGAGCACTGAGTTTTGATTTCACCATCAGAGAGGCACATAAAAAGGGCAACAAATAGCCCCCCCACCCCAAGCAAAGAAAGAGCTGTAGCCCATGATGCACGCATGACCAGAGTTCAATGAATGGGGGGGGGGGGAGCAGAGGGTTCTTTATACTTACTTGTTCTGGAGTCTTGTGTTTACTTACTACTTAGCTACCCATTTGTATGTACTAAGCATTTGATTTTGTGATAGGATATGATAGATTCCAGTTTTCATACTACTACTACTACTCCTGGCTTCCTCCTTCATTGTCTGAGGAAGGTAAATGAGCAGTGTTGTTGGGTTTAGGGTTTTTTCTTAAGGATTTTGTGATGTAGCCAAAGTGGTGATCGAATCATCCAGAAAACAAATTTACCTAGATTTGGCTAAGGTTTTTGAACAGTTCTTTGGAGATTTATTGAGAACCATGCAATGGTATGGGGTCCAAAACCCAGTTCTTTCATTTGTTTACAACTGCCGGCAGCCAGCGAGCCAGAGGTTTTACATACCCGAAACTGACCCGCCGGTTCTCTCTTTGGGAGCACCCACCCAACGGTGGCAATAAGGTACTGGGTAGGTAAGTGTAAAAGAAATTGCTGATCCAAAGTTCCAATTCTTCAACAACAAAGATGAATACCACAAGTGGTTTGAATCAATCATCTGAAGATAGACCCACCAAAATTTGCCAGGCATTCATTCATTCATTCATTCATTGAAGAAGAGATCCAAAGTAAAGAAGAATTAATGTGGTGGCTTCTTTGTTTCCTTCATCCTGACAGATCCTTTGATCATCTGTTCAAAGTTTAGAAATGGTGTTGTAATAATCCTTTGCTTTGTGTTTTCTTTCATAAACTCCTCTTTGATTTTTCTGATTTTTTTTGTGGGGAGGGGGTCTGACAAAGTACTTTTGTTGCTCGTTGCCTTGGGAGTGCGGATCTCTTTTGTAGCAAAACTAATTGATCCCCACCCCTCCCGCCCCACACATATTCATACACAGAGTTGGTTCATTCATGGGTGACTTGCCACATTACATATCTTGCAAGCAGCTTTTCAATCTTGGTACTATGAGAGAAACTCTAAATTTTGTAGGCTTCTTCCTACACAGGCGTGTGTGTACTATGCAGCCTTTTCAGAAGTTACATTATACTGAAACGGCTACTGTTCTTTTTTTCTGTAGGAAAAGACACAATGTACAATGATTACCTAACCACATTTGTTGCCATTGTTTCATAGCATTGTGTCTCTTGAACACACACACACACACCCTCTCTCTCTCTCTCTCTCTCTCTCTCTCTTGCTTGGCAAGGTCTAGAGCAGCTCTACCCACACCCCCTCATTTGGGCCTCTAAGAGTGTGGAGGTGAAAGGAGGACAATATTTGCCACAGCATATGGGATAAAAGTGACATGCTATTGAGGAATTCTTTGGGGAACATGTCAAGAACTTGGCAACTCTTTGCTGTTGATCTCTCTCTCTCTCTCCACAAGCTTTAAAGCAGCTCTACCCACACCCTCTCTTTGGGCCTCTACCAGTATTTATCACATCCAACCTTGAGTGTCACTTGTTTCCTGGACCTTGTCCCATAAACATGAAATTTTGAATACACTAAAAGTGAAAGATTATTCAAATGCTAGCACGCGGGGCAATCAAAAGAATTCATTTTCTTTTACTGGGGCCTTGTGGAGATCATCACTCTATCGTGTACAACTTTACAGGTCCAGATCTGGTCCTTCAGAAAAAAAACAAGTTCCCATTCAAGGTCCAGTTCTCCAAAAACAAAAATTGTGGTTCTAGTTTGCATTCCAGTTGTGAAAATGAGACCCGAGTTCAGTCCAGTTCTTACAAACCTAGGCAGGAACCAGCAATAACCCTCGGTTATAGTCTTTTTTTGAAAAAAAAACATGCATCTCAAGTGTATTTTAGGACCAGAAAGCTAGATCTGGTTCTTAAAAACCAAGAACCTGGTTCCAGTTCCAATTACAAAAATGAGAACTGGTTCTTGTTTGGAAGTTGAGAACTGAACCAAACTGGTGGGTCTAACCCGCCCAATTGGGTTTATTTGGACCAGTGTGGGGCGGGTACATATTTGTTTCCTTTTATAATAGTTGGGTCTGGGTATTTGAAAATTCAAAAATTCAAAAAAATTGCCCAGGTCCAGTTCTCTTACTTTTAAGAGATTTGAAGAACTGCCCAGGTCTGGGTTTTAGAAACCCAAAGAGGGACGATTGTGAGTTGGGGGGCGAGGTTTAAGGTATGTGATTAACCAGGTATGAAGCTCGATTCTTTAACAGAAACCTAGATGGGTATCAAAAAGGTTCTTTTTATCAGGGTTAGGGTTTTTGAAACACCCCTTTAAAAACACATGCTAGGTCTTCAACAATGTCCTACAAAGCTGGGTCTTTGCCAAGTCATTAAGGCTTTGACAACCAGTCTTGAATCTTTTAAGCTTACGAGGCAAGCTCCTGAGTCCTCCTGATACTCTAAAATGACACTAATGTGTTACAAGCTTGAGCACATGTGTTATTTGAATGTACAAGCACCAATTACAACTGAGAATGCATATTGATTATTTGTAACAGCTAAGAGAACTTGAAGATTTTATTTTTCTGAAGGTAACACAATCTGAGTATGAAACGATTATTGATCTGAGTTTCAGAGAGACACCCTACCTTGTTATTCTCCTTGGGTAGTAGGGTATGGTTATGGATACTTGAAATGCTAAAATCACCAGTTATGAGGTGGGGACAGGTGTTAACTTTCAAAGAATTGCCGATTATGAGGGGGCTCTGAGTTTGTGAAAAGTAAGACCCGACAGGCATATTTTCATATACCCGATCTGATACCCAATGAATATTCTGATGCAAAAACAAATACCCGCCCCCACAATGGTTTGGACCAGTACCCACCCATTACTGGTCCAAACCCCAGAAAGCTGTACTCTATCCAGAGTAAAATGTACAGGACACCAAATTAACTGGTGGACCTGTTTTTGAAACCCAAAAGATAAAAGGGATTTCAAAGAGTCTAAAACAAGGTCTTAAACCCTAAACTTAAACCCTGGGTGTCCCCCCCTCCTTCTTTGTTGGAAGTTGAGGCTTGAAGGATTAAGCCCTCCATATATAGTAGGAATACAGCATTGTGTATTAACTAAGTAAGTGACCTTATTAGTGCATCACTCATGTGCATAATCAATTGGTTCATAAGTTTTGAGTGAAATCTGGTGGCTTATGCTACTGCATTGCATGTTGAGATCCAGTGGCATCTTATAACTTGATTGATTGCTAATGGTGTTTTTTTTCGGTTGTCCAAAGCACATTTTCACAATGTCATCACTTCTTTTGTTGCATCCCAATTGCTTCTTAATTCACTTCACTAATTGTGCTGGTGCAACTGGGGTAGCCTGCTTTACTATCACTGGTAAAAAGTGCGGTATCATTGTTAAAGAGAAACTGGCACTGCAATAGTTTGTACCAATTCAGTAAAAATGGAGCTTGTGTACTACTACTACTACTCTACTACTACCTCAATAACTATTACCCTAGTACCTTGGCCGATTCGACACTAATTGTATTATTTTCAGAAGTGTTGAAAGTGTCAGAAATTATTTCCTCCAAATCAAAAAACATTGTGAAGGATGAACATGTGTTGAAATAGCCAAGGTACTACTACAATATTAACAATCCCAGATTTCAGCTGCAAATGGGTGTGCACCTGCAGATAGATATAATATTTGGGCATTACATGTAAGGAACTCCAGATTTAGTTTCTGTGTAGTTCACCCAAAAGAACCTGTGTGTTTTGTAGTTGAGCAAGAAACTTACAATTGTCTGTTGAACATGCATATATATATAGATATATACCAAACAAGACACAAGTTTTGTTCAGAGAAATGATGGAACACCATCCACACTCCCCATCTCCATCCCCAAACTCTCACATAATACAGAGAGCGCAGGCAGGCCGCCTCCATCTCAAGGCAGACTGTTACTGCAGGAGAGAGAGAGAGAGTTCTTCTAGGCTTGGAGTTTTTTTTTTAATGGGGTTTGCCTCCCCTTTCTTTAGTTGATATGCTTCAAGCAACTGCAACTGGTGAAAGTTTCTGGTGAAAGTTTCGGTACTTAGTGGTTCCCTTACCTCTCCTTGTGGACCCGCCTCTTTTGGGCTGTTTGCTTGCCTGGAATTTGGTCCTTGCCCCCTTGTTTCTTTTTTCTTTCACTCTCCCAAGTATCTTATTGTTGTTGCTATGTTACAGTTCACAACTATACGATTGATCTAGGCAGAGGAGGAGGTGTACATTATGGCAGAAGAAAATACTTGCATATGTGCTATGGTCTTTAGCTCCCAGTCAACAGGGTGCTACATCTCCAACTGAAGGGAACAAACAGTAGGAGGGAGGGTTTAGGGTTTAGGGTCATGGCTTCTTTCATAAGGAGTTTCTTCCTTTTAACAAAGTTATGACCCTTATTATCTTAAGGCACTTATAAAACCCAACAAGACAAAAGAACCCAAAAAAAAAAAAAAAACTAAGCCCCCCTGAGCCTTCTTATTGGCTGCATGAAATTTTTATTTCCAAAACGATTCATCGCCATTTTCAACTTGTATTAATACTTGCCTTATAAAATGTGTCATATTAATTAGTTAGTCGTGAGGAGCAACAAAGTTCAAATTTTATTTTTTTGTGATGGACATCTTAGATTCAAAAGTAATAATAATCGAGCTTTGGACTGTCCAAGAATACATATATCAAAATACATATATGTAGGTTACAAGTAAAACTTAGGGCAAAGGGTACTGAATAAAGTGAGGTGCTATTGGGAACATGTTGGGGGAACGTTTAGGGTTTAGTCCATTGAGAACTTGATGTGAACATATTGGGAACAACTAAAATCTAAAAAAATACAGCACCCCCACCCTTCCAAAAAGAAAAAAATTGAGCATCTTGAGTGCATGATGGCACACCTCATTGGCTAGCAAGATTTTTTATGCCGGCCTTTGTTCTTTACCATTTTTGGCCTTGTCTAATGGCAAGGGCATGAAATGTGGGACTATGTTCCACATTTGATTAATTAGCATCATTGGGTATAGCAAATAAAATTATTTAACCCCTAAAAGCCTAAACCCCTATTGGTATTCAAAGCCTTAGTTAGAAATATGGTTCAAATTTCACATTCAAAAACTAGATTACTAAACCAATTATTGAATTCAAATTTTACACACTCAAAAATCTTTGGTCAAAATTTCAACCAAAATAAAGCAAGGGATGATGGGATATTCTAATAAGATTAAGCTCATCTAGTATAAAGTAGGTTGCTACCCAAGGTTGAATTTGAAGTTTTGTCGGCCAAAGAAAGCTTTCTAACATGACACTAATGCATGAATGCTTATAAGACACTCACAATGACCAAGCTCTCATTTCTATAAAATTCATGCTTAATTGCTTTTTTTCAAATGAGAATGAAACCTTTGCAATTTTTGGAAAGTGAATGTGAAGAATTTTAAAAACAAGCATCAACTTCAAAGAGAAGCCAATTCGATCCCAAAGTTGAAACTCCTAGATCAACTATTGAATGAGTTTTCAATGTTAACCCCTTGCTACCCACTTGTGATTCCCACCACCCACAATGGTGCAATCTTAAATGCTCGAAACTTATAGATTATTTTGATGGCTCAATGCATGGCTAATTATTTTGTCCCAACCTCATTCAAATCCATGTGAAAATTCTCAATTAAGCAAACATGTCAAAGTTCTCCCAAAACCCCATGTAACCAAAAATTAAACTAAAAAAAAATTAAACTTTTGTCACTCACACCCAATTTAAAATTCAAAAGAAAAACCATTTTTGGCTTCACAAATGTTTGGGTTTTAATGTTATCAAATTTGATTTCATGGGTGCAATGTTCCTTTAAGTAATAGTTGAATACAAGGAACAATGAAATGATTAGGATACACCCATTCTCTCTTTTATTGACCCAAGTTGACCCAAGAGCTAAAGGGAGTTAGGAGACTAGGTGTCATGACCTAGGATATGTTGGGATACTTTTGGCAATATCATGGCCTAGAATATTTTGGGATACTTTTGGCAATGTCATGGCCTAGGATATTTTGGGATACTTTTGGCAATGTCATGGCCTAGGATATTTTGGGATACTTTTGGCAATGTCATGGCCTAGGATATTTTGGGACTAGTATGGTTCAGGGTTATAAAAGGAGATAGTCTAGGGAACAACTATGCAGCAGATCAACACCAGTTGATGGATCAATAAAACTTGTCTTGTCTTATAATTCTCCACTTGTTTGTAGTCGGTTCATAACACTAGGTGACCAAGACCTACAATTTCACAATTATGCAAGTTCATTTTTGGCATATTCTTGGTTTACACAGATCAAATTTTTGGGTTGAACTTTTTCCAAGAATTATTAAACTAGTTGTTGAAGTATGAAACTCATTGTTACTTTTGCAAATAATTGTGAAATTGTGGGTTTAAATCAATCATGTTAGATAGAAGTTTACAACTAATTCATATGACCAATTTTTGCTAATAAAAGTTGATTTCTCTTGTCAAATGCAAAGCTCCGCACCTCATTAAGATCATATTAGCATATTCCTCCAAAAAAGAAAGAGCAAAACCCATTGAAGAATATCCTACATTATAGCAAGATTTTAAAATTGTAATTTATGTCTTTGTAGAATAGTCAAACAGCAACAAGAAAGAAAAATAAAAATTCAATTTGTGACAATAGAATGCCACAAATGTATGTAGCAAAAATGGCCAATAATGCAAAGTATAGATGTCTCACATTAATTCCACCAAAGTAATGGTCCATAAATTTCTTTTGCATCCAAATGGTATCACTAAAAATCAACAATTTTTAATTGGAATAGATCAAGAACTAACCAATGAGACTTTTTCATATTCTATGCAAGTTTTTTTAATGTGTCCTCATATTGCTTAAACTTATCATCTCTTCAATTATAATATGATCGATCACATTATCAAAATCCTCACAAAACTTCAAACTCATTGAATGCAGCACTTAATAATCAATACCCACAAGACTAATTCAAAAACACATGCTACGATGTATTCACAACTTCATAACATTCCAAATTAGAAGAAACAAAACACAACTAATCATTTTAAATTCAATCTATCGACTATACATGTAAAATAATAGTTCACAAACCTACAATGCATCCTAGAAGAAGAATTTGATTCCAAACTTGGAAATAAAAGCCTACAAACAATTCAAAAATGATTTCAATTTAATGATAGCAAATCAAACAATTTCAAAAATACCTACATGGTTTGTCTTTTCCAAAAATCACATTGTTTTCACAAGGGTATTCAACTTTTTTGGCCACAATCTAGAACTTATATTACAAACCTTATTCTTGTTGCCATCTTAACTCAAAGTCAATACTAGCTCCTAAGATTGACAAGTAAATTCTTTTATGGGTCAAATGCATGTTGTTCCTTAACAAGTAATTGGGTTAAGCACAAGTTTTAGACCAAACGAAAGGCAAGGAGATGGAACTTTCAACCAAACAAGAAGAAAGCAAACATGAACCCCAACTTTGTAAATTGGAACTTGAGGAGTCCTAAATGTTCAAAATAAGATTTCAGAAATGAAACATTTTCCAAATTCAATGCTCTTGAGAGTCCCAAGAATTTTGCCATTTCAACGTTGTCACCAATATTTACATACACACTACTAAGAATGATGTTTTTTGTAATTTGGTCCAACCCTTAATGAAGTCCTAGTGAATTTGTGATGAATCCATGACACAATTTTGCCTCCAATGCATTAAATGTCAAGGGTGCAAACAAGATAATGCAAGCAACACCTGCTTGCTTTTTTACTACTTTTGTGATTACTTTCGGTGAAACATTCCTAGAATATTTCTGAAATATTATTCAACAATAAATAAAATCATACTATTTTATTAAGGTTCATTTTTAAAATTTGGGAAAAACTGTCATTTTCAAAAAATTTGAAATCCATTACAATTTTTTTTATTGTTTAAAAGTAAGTGTTATAATGTTTCATGAATGCTTTTGTTTATTTTTTATTCATTGGATTAATTTCAAATTAATTCACATGTTAATTAATATGATATATAAAAAATGCAACCATATAAACAAATCTTAGAATTCCAACATCAAATTAAATTATGACTTTAAAACGTGAAAAAACCAAGCAAGCGCTACACTTGTTATGGTATGTGTTATTGTGATTGCACCCTCAACTATTTGTTTTATGCAATTTATGAAGAATGAAAATTTTCCATGAAGTGCATCAACTCATCCTAATTATCTCGAATAATGAAATCGTTGTTTCCTTGTCCCAATTACAAAGAATTAGGGAATACATCCCTAGGTTTCATGTATTTTGTGGTTACCAAACCATTAATATCATTAGATACAATTAGGGGTTTGTCAATTCCATTCTTATTGACTTTGCTTCAACTTTCCATACAAAATTTCCTATGTCAATTTGCTTGAAAGATAATTCATTAGATTATAAATTTAGGATCAAACTAGGAATATTAGCATTCTTTTAGAATTCATGATCAAAGTTGCCCCAACATTAAATTGGGCTCATGACTAATGCTTAGGAATGACATAAAGATGTCCTCAATGTCACAATCATAGTTTTAGGCTCACAACCGGCAAAAACAAAGAAGCTAGGACATAAGTTTAATACATTGTGAATTCATATGAAAGTGAGTATGAGGAGCTTCAAAGTCATAGAAAGTCATTCCAAGTTTCCCAAATTGCATTTGGAGTTTGGGAATTACCACTCTTGAGGCAAAAGCAACATTTGGAGGGGCAAACCTTTTCAAAACAAAATGATTGTTAGCTCATTAAAAAGGTTTCAATTCACATGAAGTTGAGCTAGGGTTCCAAAAAGAAAATTTTCCTCACAATTATGTTCATTTGAAGAATAAGGACACAAGTTGCCCAAAAGATAGGGTCCCAACCATTCAAACAATGATTAGGAGGAGCAAATGTCAAAAGAATTTGACCTAGTGTTCAAACACCTTGAACAAGATGGTGTATTTGCATGTTCTATTTGGTTAAGTTTCATAGGAGTTTTGAGACTCCAAATTCATGTCTCAATTTTAGAAATGGGATTTTGAAATGGTTCCAAACTATGAATATTAACCATTGCAAGTAGTTCCCATGGGAGCTACATATATACCATGGGAAGAATAGTGCCTCTCATATTGGTCTAGGTCATGGAAAAATTTGTGTGAATCCCCGATGAATTCATGACTCCATTTGCCTCCAATTGCATTTGATATGTTCTTTGTTTGTTTTGTGTAGTTGACATTAGTGATAATTGTTCAAGAAGGGTGTCAACTTGTCCTAAACATCTCCAAGCCCTCACCTCTTTATCCCAATCACAAAGGGTCAAGGATTGCACACCAAACCTCAAAGTATAATGTTGGAAAATCAACAATTACTAACACCACGATAAGTTGGAAACGGGTTTACAAACAAAAACCTTGGAAAGTCTTCCCTAGACCCTAAACATCACTAGAACCCATAGTCAAGACCACTTGAAAAAACTTATATAAACCCTCAACATCACTAGAATCTCATGGTCAAGGCCATGTGGTCAAGAAAAACACTATGGATTAATCCAAAGATATAAATTGTCAATTCGAAGATTCTATAATCAAATATAATTATAATTTTTCTTATATTTTAAAACACCCAAATATTACAATGTCACTTACATTAGTTCTTAATTATTTATACCTATGATTTGTACATTATAGAAAAATAAAGGAATAAAATAGATAAATTGTTATTTTTAAATATCTACAATTGTAGACAATGTGTTGGGGTGAAAACACAGTCAAAGGAGCTAGAGGCACCAAGGTAAAATTATTTTCCAGGGACTACACATAATATGTGTTGTTTTTGTGTTGGTTTATAACTTAAAAATTTGTATTTTTAGTACCCCTTTTAACACTACATTTTAGATATAAATGCCTTTTGATTAAAAATTAATTTTAAAATCATGTATATTATGCATTCATGCCCTCTATCACATAAACCTAAACAACTTTTGTTCAAGGCATATTTTCAAAATCCTTAATTTTCAAATTCGAAAACACTTTTGAACCAAATGTGGTCAAATCAATTATAGAAACAATTTTCATTAGTTCAAGTCCTTTTACTCTTCTAATCATCAATGTTAAAATCTTCTCCAATTTTTAAAAGGAATGATGCACACTTGGTAAATAAAATGTGTTTGAAAAAAACAAAGATTATCCACTCTCGAAGTTTGAATGCTTTGAACATGTAAAAACATTTTTGATTTGTGTCAAACTTTGAGCATGTTTGAAATTAATGGAAAATATTCCTATAAAAATTATGTTTCACTTGTGATTTTTCAAACATACAAAATACAATTTTAAAGAATGTTAACTCACTTGGGTGGCTCCTTTGATTGTGTTTTCACCCATTGCAATATTTTAAATAATTTTACATGGGAAATAGTTATAATTATTTTTATTATTACAATTTTTATAGTCATTTTTTTAAAATTATGGAATGGGGTGCAATCCCAATAACACGTACCATAGCAAGTATAACACTTGCTTGGTTTTTTCATGTTTTATAATCATAATTTAATTTGATATTGAAATTGTAAGATTTTTTTTAATAATTTTATTTTGACTATATCATGAGAACATGTGAATTAATTTGAAATTAATCCAATGAATAAAAAGTTTAAAAAATCATTCATTAAACATTGTAATGCTTATTTTTAAATAATAAAATGACTTGTAAATGGATTTGAATTTTTTTGAAAGCCAAAATTTTAACATAAACCTTAATAAGTAATATGAATATTTTTTTCAAGAAACTAAATATTTTTTCAAAAATATATTCAAAAATATTCCAAGAATATTTCTAAAATATTTCTCAAAAAACCAATCACAAAAGCAAGCAGGTGTGTGGCTCATGTTATCCCATTTGAACCCAAAGTAATATTATAGTTAAATTAATTTTCAAACTTTGATTTTAGGATCATAAGTGTAACCTTTTAATGAGGTTCCAAATTGAGGAACATCCCCTCCCCCTTCCCCTTCCCCTTTAACTTCCTTTGTATATTTCCATATCATTGCCAATAGTTCATCATTATTCATGTCAATCTCAATTTTGATTTTACTATATGAAAAGGCACCTATATGTCCATTTTGGTGGCTAAGGGAAAAGAGCAAGGTAGGTATTAGGAAAGGAATGAAGTAGTTTGAAATTAAAAAGACACTCAATAATAATAATAATTACACCATTACAAGAATAACTAGACCACTTGAAGCAATAGACTTTGGATAAATCTAAAAAATATTGAAAACTCCAATCACAGAATTTGTTTTTTTCATTTTTGACACATGAAATTATTTTCACTGTTAATCCAGATTTCTTCAAAAAATCTTCAAGGTTCTTAGCAAATCTTTAAGTAATCTCAAAAAATTGAATAATATGTTGAAATTCTCAATGAACCTCCCAAATGTTAACAATTAAAGTAAACACATCATGAGCTCCTTTGAACATTCATGAACAAAAAATAAATAATAAATATACAAATTGTGTTAATACATGTAATACATATATTGTTTTCATTCCCTCCAAGATCTAAAAAATCTCCTAACAAATATATTTCAAGGAAAAACAACTTGGAGACACAATTACAAATCCATTCTCACAAACATATACTCTAAAGAATGCCAATTGATTAAAAAAATTTAATAGTAAGGGAAAAAAGGTTGTGTTAAAAAATATTATATTATATATATAGAGCTAATTATCTTTCCTAAAATGATTTATAGAACCAAAAATACTGAAAATTGTGCTTGGAGAGAAGGTAGTTGTTTCTTTGGGTTGTCTTTCCAAGGTCTTTTGGTTTTTATGTTCATCTCCTCTTCATGTTTTCTTTTAGTGATAAAAGGGTGTTGGGGTTTAAACCCTAAACCCTAAACCCAAACCAAAAACAACAAATTGGGAGTCCCTTTACATGCACATTTCAATGATGTTACCATCCCCACAATGAATTTGTCTACAAAATAAATAAATGCAAAAGCTATGCTTTGGCCACCCCTTGTAACATATTACATAACATTTTGAATGAAGACACATCAATCAAATTTGAATTTTTATTGTTGAAAAGAACTTAACAAAATTCTAACGATTCCAACCTTCCAAAAAGTACATAATTACCTATTCTCATGTGTAAATGATACCTTCAATAAGAATTTTGTTTCCCATTTAAATCATACAACCTCTAACCCAATACATTAAACATTTGATTTAGCATTTCAAAATTGATGAGTAAATCTACAAAATTCAGAGAATTTGTGCCCCGAAATGCTCCATGTTTAATAGTTGTTCTTTATCTTACCTTTCTAAAGCAGCGTAGAATACTTTATGAGAGTCCTTTATAAATTTCCTTATTAATTGGAAACAACTCAAGATTGGAACCCACCACACACAAATTGGAACAAAATTCCAAGACAAAAAGTGAAGGACAAAACAAGATTCAAAAGAAAATGAGTGCAAAGCAACAGCAAAACAACAAACCAACTCCATGTTGGAACATAACCCCATCTGGACCTGCCAATTCCCATACCCAGAATATCCAGATGATACAAATTAACAAAACATATTGTAAATCATATGAAATTCAGTAATCTTCATTACAGAAAATCCTTCCACCATCATGGCAATTGAAAATCCCCAACTACTTGGAACTGCAAAAATCACCTACCCATACACAGTTTTCACTGCCTCAAGAGAATCCTTGGCTTGGTCAGAACGTCAATTACACTTTGTCCCTTCAAAATTCTCTTGAATCAAGCTTGCAAAAGCAAATAATTATCGTTTCACCAATTGCTATTTGCACACAAAATAATGTCTTTTCACTTCCTAAGATACTCTGACAGATCCAAATTATACCATTATATGGGTCAAATTGCACAACTGATAAAATCACGTATTCAGTGTGATTTCCCTCTCTTGCTCTCATGCCGTAACTGGGATTCAAGTGTTATCTACAGTATGAGCATTTCCCTACTGGTGATTCACATATACGTGCCCCAAAGCCTGATGAGTAATGCAGACCTGCACCGATGCAGTTGGACTGTTTGACTCAAAACCTATTTTTGCACCATTCCCCTAGTACTTAGTGCAATTGGCGATGCCTCAGACCAACCCACAGTCCCAAGCACTTGAGAATTGGAACAACCTTTCTATATACATTATAAGAGCCAACATGCCCAACTTCCAACCCTCGTTCTGCTTCAAGAGCAGGCTTTCCAAAACAAGACCAGCAGGTTGACAATGTCTGTAGATGTGGTTTTCAAGATGCTGCCTAGCTGCCCAGTGGATGTGTGTCACAATCTCATTGCTCTGAGATGCCATGCCTGAAACATTCAGCACCTTGGAACATCCAAGTAGAATTCACCCTTCCTGATTACATCTCCTTGTGACCCCATAAACATGCAAGGGCATAGTAGGCTAATATCCCAGCAGCCACTTGTGTCAAAGCCTTCAACCAGCCTCGAGTGCCAACAGTGGCTCTCAGAGTTCAAGGTCAATGCCTACATGTTAACTTCAGAGTTAAACAGCAACTGTAAGCTGCCTGATGTGTCAAATATAGGAGAACAGGTCACCAGAACTTGTCTCACCAACAACTAAGTTGAAGCAATAGCATGGACCACTTTATAGCATTCAAGGCTGCAGAGTGGCACTTTCAACTTCGAATCTCGATACTTATATGTGTTGGGACATGATGGTGCATAACATTTCTCACGTGCAGGGGGGTACCTGGAAGCAAATGGAAAGGGCCTTTAGTGTCAGGCACAATGCCAAATGAGCAGACATAAATCACAAACAGAATCTACACAAAGGACTCTCCAAGGTGAATCTTATTTTTAAGGGAACCAAACTTATGACACTGTTCTCATTAAACACACAAGTCCTCACCAACAAAACACAGTTCACCACCCCTCAAAATGACCACAACATTCTCTCAACCTATAGGTAGGGTAGCTGTGGCAGGTCACATCCAGCATGCCCTGGTGGTGAATTGAAAATTAAACCCACAATCACTAGGAAGGGGGGCCATTAATCCCAAATGTTTGGTCTACTGGGTTGAAGCTTACCACCTGTCAGTATTTCACCTACCAATAGATGTTCCTTAGTAAGTAACTAAAATGTAGAAATGTATTCACAAACATAATAAGAAAACCTCTTATTTCAGTTCCCCACACCTGCAGTCTGGACAGCAAAGGACCTAGAAATCCAGACAACTAGCAGTTCAATGTGAAGTGAATTATCAAGTGCTGGAGAACACAGAAAGAGGTACAGAACACCAACTTTCATATCACTGTTTGACCAACCACAGCAGAAAGAGGGAAGTATAGGAGACCTGCAAGGCCCAGTGTTGAATAAGTTGGGCAGACCCACATCTTCTGCAAATGACACAACTGTCCCTGATGGGCCCAGGCTCCATCGAATGGTGTTGGTGGCTGGCACCAATTCCGCCATCTTCTTTTCCTACAATACCAAGAAAGAATCTAGATGAACTGTGTGTTGCAGAAGAAATAAGGGCCACAATGGAATCTGGATTTGAAGGTTGAAAGTTACACGCAGCAACGTGTGTAAACATGCTTTCTAGGAATCAAAGCAGACACAAAATACCTGCTCGATCTCTTGCCTCCGCTTTTGCAACCGATCTTCACGCCTTTTTCTAGTGGAATCTTGGCCCAAAATTTTTTGGATCGCAGTTGCCTATAATGCACACAGACAATAGATCATGACACCCCAACATAGAGATTCTCTACTGGGAGACATTAATGGTTCTTTGTCATTTCTTGCAAACAATGTTTATTACTTATGAAGAATGTCATGGTCAGTTGCATAAAGAAGACAGTAGGTTGACACCACACACAAGTAAAGTTCAGTACCTGAATCTCTATGGCAGCCTTTTCAACCTGCTGTTTCCGACGACGAGCTGCATCTGCTCTCTTTACTTGTCTCTCTGCTTCTGACAGCTTACCTTTTCCCTCTGCACCCCAGCACACATGGGTCAGTACTGCAAAGACATAAGCTAAGCCTTAGCACATCCATCTCAACCAACAAACTCATGCAAGCCATATGCAAGCAACCACTCGAATGAATTAAGCAAGCCAGGGAATGGTCTTATATCTGCCAGTCAAAACTTTGTCAAAGGAGAAAAATCTAGATCCATACTGCGCCCAAGTGGACTTGCTAGGCCTCCTGGAAACTCAATCAAACTCAGGACAGCATCTCCATCTGCTTCTTTGGATGATTGCATTGAGCGCTGTCGAGCTGTGAGTGCTGTCCCAGTACTGGGCTTTCCCTTACTACCACTACCATGAAGCTGCTGCACTTTTGCTCTCTTTGCTCTCCCAGCAACTTCTTCATCATCTTCTTCTTCCAAGTCTTCCAGATCCTCGTCATCTGAAATCAGACCAGACGCCTTCTCAGTCAAGTCTTCATCCTCTGAATCTTCTTCCTCTGGCTGTTGGCCTTCCTCTTGCTCAATCTCCTCTTCCACTCTTCGGACACCTTCAGAATACAAGCATGTGCAAGAATCATGAAATCTGAGTGATCTGGTAAAGCACATCCATTCAGCATAGAAAATCTAGAGTACAAAGACATAAGAAAAAAACTAGTGGTTTGAGCAATAAAGAGCTAATGAATTTGCATAGGTGGCTCAGTACCAAGGGTGTCATGAGAATTGGCCCCAAATAACACTAGGCAAGCTATAGACCAAACACTTGAGATGCAATGAACAGCCAAAAGCCCTGAAACTTCAGGCCAAAACCTTGTTTTGCAATTAGGTCTGCCCATAGCCCAATGGAATGAAAATAGAAAATGGCTCACCTCTGCCATGTGACAGTGGCCTCTGGGTTAAATTAGCATCTTCAGATTCCTCTTCATCACCATCTAGCACACGTCTCTTTGGAATGCGAGAGCTTTTCCGAACAGCTAGTGAAGGTGATTCAGAAATCACCTTTGGCTCAAACAATGGTTTTGCCCTGGATTGACCTATGAATCTGCCAGAAGGACTAGCATGGTCCACCCCTCCTTCCCTCATTTGAGGCCGAGGTCTGAAGCTTGGGCTATGGGCAATATCAATATCCTTCTTTTGGGATTTCAGAGGGGGATAGTCAAACTGAGGCTCCGTCATCTCATCTTCCTCATCTGAATCCTGTAATAAAAGTTGCACTGCAGTTATGCACTGTGAACAACCAGCTCAGAGAAGTAAATCTGCTATAATGCGGAGATCACCTGCATTCTATGAACCAAAGGAGAGAAGCAATCAATGAAATCACTTTGGGATCCTCCAGATTGTGTATAAGGAAACTTCCTCAGAGAGATTGAAACGCTCTATAAACTCAAGAGGAGCAACCATGCACCTTAAGCATTGTAAGTGAATCCTCACCAAAAAAAGGAACCAAGAAGAGAAGCTAACCTGAAGAATCAACCGATGCCGCCGCTTCTTATTTTTCCCTGCATCATCAGGCTCTAGTGCCTTAAGTGGTACTTGAATCTCCAGAGCAGTTGATGGGACAGGCTTCTTCTTCATAGAGTCCGAAACCAGTGTGTGGGTGATACCCCCAACCTTCAGTTTCAGCTTAGTGGGAACAAACTGCTTCTGTTCAGGAAGAAACCTTTCTGCAGATTTTGGTTTGATCTCACTTCCAACCCTACCCTCCCTTGAACCATTCTGCACTGTTTGGTTCCGATTTCTATCTCCCCTCTCTGTCCCTGCATCCCTTACTCTGCCATCACGTTCTTTTGACCACCCTACCCTATCTTTCTCATTACCATGAATTCTCTGCCCTTTGAATTTTTCACCATTTTCCTTCAGATGTTTCTCCCTCTCAACAATTTCCTTCATGCTCTTCTCAGGACGCTTCATCCTCTCAACCTCTGGTTTGCTAACACCAGGCCTCCCATTGCCATTTCTCCATTCACCCCTGTCCTCATAGCGGCCTGCCTCATTGCGATTGTTTCTCCTCTCTGTTTCACTTTCTCGTTCTGAGAATCGGCTACCTTTGTATACATCTCCCCTTAAGGAAAGTCTACCCTCATCTATTCCTGCTCTTCCCTCAAACCGCCCCCCCTTCCCATCATAACTGCCTACACCTCGTACTTCATCTCGACTGGACTTTCCATCATCTTTTCTCACCCGCCCATCATCTCTGCCTGCCCATGACTGATCCCTGCCTGCTTTATATTCATCTCTATCTCCTCTTGCCTCATACCTAGTGCTCTGCAATCCATCCTGTTGCTTGTGGTCCTTGCCACCTTTTCTTGAATATAACCTAATGTCCTTCCCATCTTCTGTTTTCCCAGAGAGAACCTCTCTGCGAACAACACCCACATCTACCCCCATCACCTGCACATACAACAAAATTCCCCACACCCCCAAAAAAAAGTGATCATAACCCATGGCCCAATCAAAGAAAGTGTATAAGATCAACATAACAAACAGTACCAACTCCCCACAGGATTCTGAGTGCTTCTGCTGTGGTTTGCCTACATTGGTAATGAAAATGGGACAAACAATACCACCTTTGTTCTCCTTCCACACAGTAATGATCAATAAATTTGGAAGGCTGGCTATCATGCTCCAAAAAACAACTAAACAATGGCATCACCGTGCATAGTTTGCAACCAATAATTTATTTGAAAGAGAAGTCTATCATAGCAAGATTGACAGTTTACTTTACAGTTTTGCCTTCTTCAAGAACAATTTCATTCAATATTGTCTTTACAAGGCTCATAACCAGTGTAGGTTGCAACACTAAATACATAATCTTTCAGTAACTTGGCCAAAACAAGTTCCTGAGTTTTTCTTCATCAAATGGGAGCAACGGCTATTCTGCTTTGCCAAATCCAAAGCAGCAGAATCAAGAACCCAAATAGCCAACTCTACCACCTGTTCTCAGAGGGGCTCAGGATCAGAGGTTTTGCATATTGGCAAACAGACTTCAAAACCAAGCGCTTCTGAGGACAGATCTGAAAAAAATGAAATACAACGAGAGAAGCTTACGTCTGCGTCGGACTCTCTCGTCCTGTCGTTTGGGCTCTTTTCCTGTGCCTCGGCATCGACAGTCTCCTCGTCTACCACCTCCCTGTAAGAACCATCCGAGGGATGTGAGGCAGAAGGTTTTGAATCAGTGAGCGCGGACAAGAAGCGCGACTGCGGCCGTGGCCTCCGCGCCGCCTCTGATCGCGGACGCCTCACGCCCCCTCTCGCCGACTCTAAATCTACACTTTCCTGCTGCCTATCCATCTCGACCTATAACCCGTTCAAGAACGCAAAACGACCCCTCCCGCCTCCACAACGCAAAGACATCTCCTCAGCAAAAACTACCGCAAACAAATCTACGACGCAACATCGAACCACAAAAGCAGCAGGGGAGGAAGAACAACACACAAACAAACTTCCAATCCAAGATCCAACTTCTGATGCAACGACGACGACGACGACAACGACAACAACAACAACAACAACAGAAACAACTCCTCTTTTATAAATAAAACAGAACAATAAAGAAAAACTTGAAGCCCAAACAAAGCAAACCCCAAAACACTAATACAATTATTCTTCGACAATCGCATGAGCAAACCCTAGGCTGGAAGCAAAACCGCGGTTTCCATAACCCCAAGTCTAAAACCGAGCTCAAAAGCGAAGCAGGAAAGCAGGCACAGGAAAAGGAAAGAAACAAGTAGGGGTGCAGAAGAGGAGTTGGAGGCAAGGCGGAGGTAGTTTCGATGGCAGACGGTAACGGTGGTTGGTAGGTGCTGGAGATGGGGTGGGCAGGGATTAGGGTTAAGGGGTTGCGGCCAGGCAGCCAGGGGAAAAAAGGTTGAGAAAGTATTTGCCTGCGTTGTTGGTTGGTTGTTTGTTTGTTTGTTTGTTGATGGTTTTGGTTTTTGTTGCTGTTGGTGGCTGGCTGGCTGGCTGGCTGGCTGGCTAGCTATTCAACGCTGTTTGCTGTTGTTGTGCTCTGGTGGGCTGCTTCTGTTGCTGCTGCTTCTGCTACTACTGCTGTTGCCGCCGCTGATGCTGTGCTCGCGCGCACTCTGATGCTAGTATTGCAGCCCCTCGATCCGTGGGAAGCTCCACGTCCCCGTGCCCCGCCATTGCGCTGGTCGTCCCTCCAACAGCCCCTTTGCTACGCCCCTGAAATAGAGTTTTGTCCTTCATTTCTGGCCCCACTCACCCGCCCCTTGCGCCCTCCACCCACCCACCCTCCCTTCTCTCTCTCTCTCTCTCTCTCTCTTTTGTCTCTGCGTTTTCACTCTCTACAACCGGACGTGTGTTTTACGCCTATTTTCCTCATTTAGGCAAATTGTGAAATGCATTTTGTTTCCAAAACATGATCATGCTGGTAACTGGTCAGTGCTGGTACTGGTGTGAATCATTCGATTTCACCAAACGCTTGGCCTTCTTGGCTTTTTTCCCCTCACCCTTTTTTTTTTTTTTTTTTTTTTTTTTTTTTTTTTTTTTTTTTTTTTTTTTTTTTTTTTGAGGAGGTTATCATTTGTCATCCATCAAGTTCATGGTCAATTTTAGGTTATTATTTTTCATCCATCAAGTTCATGGTCAATTTTAGGTTATTATTGTTCGTCCATCAAGTTCACGGGCAATTTTAGGTTATTATTTTTCATCCATCAAGTTCATGGTCAATTTTAGGTTATTATTGTTCGTCCATCAAGTTCATGGGCAATTTTAGGTTATTATTTTTCATCCATCAAGTTCATGGTCAATTTTAGGTTATTATTCTTGATCCATCAATTTCATGGTCAATTTTAGGTTAATATTCTTCATCCATCAAGCTCATGGTCAATTTTAGGGTTTAAGGTTTAGGTCAATTTTAATTTATTATGATTCATCCATCAAGCTCATGGTCTATTTTAGGTTATTATTGTTCATCCATCAATATCATGGTCTATTTTAGGTTATTATTGTTCATCCATCAAGCCCATGGTCAATTTTAGGTTATTATTATGGTTCATCCATCAAGCTCATGGTCAATTTTAGATTATTAAAGTTCATTCATCAAGCTAATGTTCAACATTAGGGTTATTTTTGTTCATCCATCAATTTTCATGGCTGATTTTGTTTGTTGATGATTCTTTTCTTTTCATTAAGGGTTTCTTACCCACCAAAATTCAACGCTAATTTGTTAGTTCATGATGTTTTTAAATTTTTTCACAATTAAAGTTATTGTCATTTTTTTCAAGTTTTTCACCAAACTCCACAATGAACAAAACACAAATGACATTTTCTTTCTACCATAGCTCGTCACTAGTTCTATAAAAATTAAAACATTAAAAGCTTTCTCTTTGCCACCACTCCTCACTAAGCTCCACAAAAAACTAAACACAAAAAATGTTTTTTTTTTTTATTGTAGCTCCTCAACAAGCTCCACAAAAACCAAAACCCTAAACCCTAAACACAAAGAAGATTTGCTTTTTATTGTAGCTCCTCACCAAGCTTTACAAAAAAACATAAAAGATGTTTTCTCTTTACCACAACTCTTCACCAAGCTCTACAAAAAATTTGTCATTCTTCTCCAAGCTTCACAAAACCAAAACACAAATAGTGATTACCTTTTGTCATAGCTCCTCACCACGCTTCAAAAAACAAAAACACGATTTTTCATTATCAATATTATTCATTACCAAGATTAAAAAAATACGTGTTAATTTGTCATTCCTCACCAAGATTGAAGAAAACATATATTGTAAAACATTGCTTTACTTTAAAACCTTGCAAAAGAAGAAACAAACTTCTTATTTCAAGTTTTCCTAAACTTCAACATTGTTGTGTGCACAAGCAAACAAGGACAACTTCAAGATAAAACACAAGGTGAAATTCAAAAGAGCTCATGTAACCAAAAAAGAGAGGGTCCGAAATCACACAGCACTCTAGCTGCCTGCACGACCCTAGGCGTCCATGTCTTCCTGGTCTTTCTCACACACAGATCAGACCTTTGATCGTCCCACAATACTCTAACTATCCATGTGCTCCTACTCTGTTACACACAACTCAAACCTCTGATCATCCCTCAACATATTGACTGCCTAGTGACGCTCACAGACGCACATTGCAAGACCCGAGATGTCCTTGCTTTGCTTCCACACAACAACAAAACAGAATTCACAAGATGCATCTCCTGCCTCTTCTGCTCACACAATTTCCAGCCAAAGAAATTCTTTTCATTCCAAACTATGTACATTGCCCGAGAGCACAAGCTTCATCTTCATCAGAAATGTTCACGAAACACCAGATTCTCAATGATGTCTAATCATCTCTCTCTCTCTCTCTCTCTCTCTCTCATTCTTCTACATTAGTCGCTTGGCCAGATACTAGGCGCAGCGGAAAATTCTAGCACCCTGCCAAGCTCTCCAGCAACTAACAGAACATCCTTCTTCTCTGTCCTTCCTAGATCTCTAACCTCAACTTCCAAAATTCTCCTCCAATCTGCCGATTCTATTCTACTCCACTTCTTTCCTACTCTCCTCTCTTTCGTTTTTCTCCGATCATATCGCCCCAAAATTATCCTCCTGATCTTTCTCCACGCCACCCACCGTCCATTCCTCCGTTATAGTTCCAAACCGACTCTGCCCATAATGGCAGTTCCACCACTCATAATTCGTTGCCGTCAATCGGCCTCCATGCCCATTCAGTAGCAGCCGTCAATTGAGTTTCCTTGTACAGCATCCCACGCACATCCAACCAAGCTCCCATGCAATCCCATGTAGCATTAATGGAAAGCAGCCGCCACAAAAGCAAGCGACTCAACAAAGCAGAAACTCAGTTTCCAAGATCAAGGAATGTTCACAGGATATGGCGACCTAATTTTGCGTTACACTCCCATTTTCATACAAAATTGAATTTCATATCATGTTTTTTTTTTTTGCAAGGTTTTATAAAGTAAAGCAATGTCTTACATATTTGTCTATTCATATCAAGATTGGCTAAGTTTGGATGTTTTCATATAAAATTTCTAACATATATGAAGATTTATAATTTTTAAAATGATTTTGAATATTTGATACTCATTGGATTCATGTCAAACTTAGCCAAATGAAACCAAACTAAAACTAAGATCCCAACCTTTTAAGAACTAGAATTAGGGATTTTTAAAAGGAAAAGAATTTTTTACAGACAATCTCACAATAAAATTAGGAATATTGTTACACAAATTTATCTAAAAGTTTCAAATTTGACTTAATTTCATTATCACAATGAGAAATTAAACAAACTTTATGTTTAAAAAATGGTTCATTTAGACCATGGATGAAATTCATTTAAGTTCATTTGTTATTATCTTTTTTTATTTGTAATGAATGGAATTCATCCATCGTCATCTTTTCTGATCCATAATACTTTTAAAAGGCATTCAAAAAGTTCTTTGGATGATGGGGCATATGAAATCTTTTTTGAATTAGCATCACACAAATATAAATAAAAGTAACCTTCACCTTTTAATTACTTTTAGTTTGTTCAACATCACCCTAAGGTATGACCTTATGTTTTATCCTTGTCTTTATTGTAAATCATGTTTTCACTCATATTATGTTATAAATAAATAAAAATTTGAACTTTTTAAAACATATTTCATCACCTTATTTTAAATTATTGTGTTATATAATTGCACTTAAGTTTAAACATGTTTTTATCATAGTTTGTAAATTAGTCCCTAATAATTGTGCATGTTGAAAATTTCTTGCACATGTTATAGTCTTCTTTTTATGGCAAAAATAATTTAGTCAGTTGTCAAGTTCTTGCAATGCAAAATGATGTAAAAGAATAAAACCTCAATACATTATACTGCTAATCTTGAAAGTTTTTTATTTCTTTATACTTTCATAATTTCATTTTGTTTTCAAGGTGAGTTAACTACAAAGGCTACCAATTGCCCTATAGTTATTGTTATCCACATAGTTACCATTGTTGTTTTCTAATTAAATTTCTTTGCATTACCCCATATAATAACCTACTAGACAATACAACATCACAATACAATATGCCCACGACATGAAAATGATATCTTCATTATAAAAAAAATTGGGCACCATACACTAGGTAGTTCATTGAATTTTACTTCATTGAATTTGAGTGGTTTTCAACAATTTCAAAGTTGTGAATTTGCAAATGAAATGAATGAATACTCAATGTATAACCAAAGAATATGGATCATTGTTATTGGTGAAGTGGTAATCTAGACTATTCACAATTGTTATGGCAAGTCATTTGCATGTGTTCATGGTTTTTCCATTTTATGAATTGTAATTAAATAGCTTGTGCAACACGCAATGCAAATACACAAAGTGTAGGTCAACCATGAAATACACACATTTAGAATGTACAAGCATGTTGGTGTACTTGAATTATTTGGTTCACAATCTTGACTATATCATTTCAATAATCCTTTATATATGGAAAAATAAACATATACAAAAGCCACATTCACAATATGCAACACTTACTTTTTTTTATCAACTAAAGTGTGATGAAAAATTTCAAGATGATAACCTAATTGGATGATTCACTAACATCAACCATTCAAAGTTAAAAGCTAATACAACAAGTTTTTGATAGTTGATGATGATGGGGAATGTGAGTGTTTTTTATTTTGTAATTGTTTGTTTGGTTGCAAGTTATGAGCATGTTGGTGTTTCATGATTGACAACATGCGAACTTTGTATGGTGCCTAATGCGGGTGAGCTTTGTGTGGTGCATTGTGGTTGTGAAAATTTCTCCTAATTGGATGTCAATGAAAGAGGGACATGTGAGGAACTTAAAGAACAAAAATGTTAAGTATTTGGATAGATGCGCAAAGCTAAGCATTCAAGATTTTCAATGTTTTTAAAAGGTGGTCAGTTTACAATTTAGATGATGTTGGAAGTGTTGAAAGGATCATGAATGCCCAAAATGTGGCCACTATAGGTTTTCAAATGGAGGTTGTGTTTGTTCTTTCTACTGTGCCATGTACCTTTTAAGATAATATAGTGTAGAACCACAAATCTAGGTCCATGATCAAGAGGATGATGAAAAGCATTAAAGATTTCATGAGCAACCATTATGACAAAAAAGTTATTATGGGTGGAAATTGTTCTGGGGTGGTTTAAATCTTGTTGTTTGAAGGAAGAAAATACTTATAAAACTAGGACCTCTGAATGCATGTTTGATTTCAACATCTAGGCTTTTATTTGGGCATTACAATTAGGAGTATTGAATTACATTTGTAAAGTTTCTTGAAGTTTACCTATTGAGGAATAGAGATTTGTAGCTTTCAATTTTGGGTAGTTCATCACTTTTCACTGAAAGTTAATGGTGTTATGTTGCATATGAAATTTCTATTTGGGCATTCCAAAGTGGACAATGATCAAATTTAGTGGGTAATTTTGTTTGTTCATTATTTTCATAATATACCCATGGTATTGTTAATTGTACATTATATTTGCTTGTGCAATATAAGACACAATTAGTTTTCCATGATGCAATTATTGATTAATTAAACTATGAAAGATATTTAAACATCCATGTGTTTGCCAAGGACTTTTTGTTTTATTAGAAGGGTATTCAAAATGTAAATAAAATGTTTTGCGTCCAAATTTTTCAAAAGAAAATCAAAATATTTTAATTTCACATTTGAATTAAATTTCAAAAACAATCATGGGAAATTATTTCTCAAAAGTGTATAGGGGCAAAAACACACTAGGGTGTCACAATTTCAACAAATTATAGTCCTTTCTCAAAATCCTTTCTAGTGTAGTTGAAAACTGGCTTAAAATATGAATATTCAAATGATATTAAAATTAGCATTTTTTCCATTTCCAATTTCAAATCATGATGCTATAAGAAATATGTAAAATATCACAAAATATTTTTTTAATAAATTTTTAAAATTTTTTAAAGGCCTTTTAAAATAATTACAATCCTTGAGATTTTAAAAAGTCCATAACATAATAAATTAAAATCACATTTCATTCATTCAATGGATCTTTAGTTTTTAAAACATGATTCACCCAATATCCCAAAGTTTCAAACACATAAGATTAACACATTGTAAAATAAAAATTCCATATCCATGAGTTTTGTAAGTGTGACAAAAAATGTGGGCAAAATTCAAAAGTCCATTACTTATTAGATATACATGATTTTGATTTGATTTTTTCATTCTCGGAAGGTTGATTATGGTAACTTTAGATAAGTGACTCCTTTTTCTATTATTTTAATGAATTTTGTTTTATTTATTTTCTTGTATTTAGGGAATACAAGACAAACTACCATTTTGACGTCCATATAAGGTCATCGTAATGTGTAAATACGTATGACACTTGGATCTAAGTTGAGGAATTTTACCAACATGCTCATTTTTCATTCATGATTGTAAATGCATAAATCATAGTTGATACACTAATTTTTTAACAATGATTTATAGTTATAATTGAATCTTTAAATTGGTTGTTAGTAAATTTGGCAACAATCTTCTTGTGATTAAGGATTATGTTAATGTTAATTATAAAATTTTGGATACCAACATTGAAAGCATATATCTAATATTTACAATAAATTAATTCACATTAAATGGGATTTTTTTATGGACTTTATACTTTGAACCCTATAAGCAACTTGGTTTCAAATTAATTGACTTTTCCGTGGCACTCATACATTTGTCTTGAAGAAGATTAGTTTAAAACACATACATGTATCTCCCATAGAACTATTACCAAGATTATATTTGGGCACATGTGAAAATAGTTGATATCAAATAATGGTTAAGTTATATGTGTGTCACTTGAAAAGTAGTAAGGCATTTTCCACTCATCCCCCATTTGAAATGAATTTTCAATGCACTCGAGTTAATTCAATTAATTTGCATTGACACATCAATAATCAAAGTATTAATTGCAAAATATGACACACTATCAACTCCAGGCAAAAACGTTCATTGACATATATAATGGGGGCACTTGAGTTAGTCCATATTGTTTATGAAGTGGATTAATGCAAACCCATTATCACTTGTTATCCAATAAAAAGATATTTATTTATTTTTAACAATTGTGTCCAAAATAAACGGTGACTCTAAAGGTGCATTGCATCAAGTTATATGCATGATGAATCTTTTAAATTTCACATATATATATATTTCCACATATTAGCCATTTGGTTTGGGACAATGAAAAAGGACAAGCAGATGTAAGGATTTTTGGCAAAGTTGAACAAACGCAAAGACCCTAAGTATGATTGAAGTCGAAAGTATTCGTGATTATGTCATACACAATGTGACTACCACATAACCTTTACTAAGGTGAACATGCCAACTATACTCATTTAATCTATGAGCTTGCCAAAACATTTGTGCATGTGTATTTTGATTCTTGAATTGTTTGATTTGGGTAGTTTTGGAGATGTAATTAAGTTTGAACATCAATGCAAAATTTTATACTTGATATTCAATTAGAGATTGGAATTTCAAATTTAATGTTTTTGATGTGAAAGTTCAATTTGATGAACCCAAATTAGGCACAACAACTTATGGAGTTTGTTTGTTCGAAATTGTATGATGGCCATTTTATAAGTGGATTGAGCTTTGAGTTGAATTTGATTCCAAATTTTTGTGGATTTAAAAAACCTTATTTGATGTATTACAATGCACTATTATTTATACTACATTGGAATGAAATACATAATTGCATGTCACATTTCAATTGAGATGTTGAGGAATAAAGGGCCCTTGAGCACAAATGACAATTATTTCATGTGTGATAGTTTGAGACAAGGTTGATGAGATCACATTATAACCATTAGTTACCCACACCACTTGGCACATGATGTTTCTCCATTTGCAAAATGATTGTAAATGTTGGTGAAGCAAAATTTATCCCTTGGCATGCATGTGGATGCAGACCTATTCTATTTAAATTATCCCCTTTTAGCAGATGTTTTCTCTTTTGTTTTTTGTGGGCTTTGGAAACCACATTAAGGTCAACGTGGAGGAGATATAAAACAATGTCATGTGACTCCAGATTTTAAATTGGTCCACATATTTTTAACCGATAGAATCATGCTTCCAATAATTATCATATTGTATAGTTGCAAATTTGAAAAATGTTGCGGTGCTAAAGTAAAAAAATTAGGTGTATTATCAGGGTATTTTGAAAGCTTCATTGGTGCTTGTTAATATGATTGGAAACCTCGCAACTTATTATGATGAACACTTATCTTGGTTGTTCAAATTGAATAAAAAAAATTGGTTCCCCAAGCACAACTCTATGTTTTTTAGGCAAAAGAGCAAGCGTGGTAAAGTAGGTCAAAATATTGATGAGGACTGAATTAATTTTTTTCTAGTGAAATATTAAATTGTGCCCATAATTATATGGCATCTTTCACTTTACCTAGTTTTGCCACAAGGAATATAATTCATGACCCATATTTGAAGGTCAAAAGCAATTTCAATGAGTTTGATGCCAAGTTTAGCATCATAAATCCCACATTAGGCTAAAGGAGTCTTTTAATGTAAAATCTAAAACAACATTTGTAAAATTTGAGCAATTCCAAACTCAATTTATGGTTGTTAAAATTGAGGTTTAAGAACCATAATTGATGATTTTTTGTGTTAAATCCAAAATTTGAAAGCCTTAATGTATTTCAATGGGGTTAGTCATTGGAAATTTTTAAAAAAGAAATGGGGGAAATTCATGATAGGGTGTCCCATCTTCAAATGTGAATTTTTTAAAATTAAAATTGAAATTTGAAAAATAATTTGATGTGACTTTCCATATTATATCAAATTATGTATTTGCACACATGTTTTTCTTATTAATGACATCATTAACAAAGATTGGAAGGTGGTATTCAAAAGGAACAAGAGGCGAGGAAAATAATTGCATGTGTGGAAAACCCAATTTTAGAGGCTATTGTAAAAAAACACCCATTGTTGCCATCCAATAAACATTTTCCCTATAATGAAGCTTGTGTTATTGAAATTAGTGAAGAAATTGACATCATTAATAAGATTGGAAGGTGGTATTCAAAAGGAACAAGAGGCGAGGAAAATAATTGCATGTGTGGAAAACCCAATTTTAGAGGCTATTGTAAAAAAACACCCATTGTTGCCATCCAATAAACATTTTCCCTATAATGAAGCTTGTGTTATTGAAATTAGTGAAGAAATTGACATAGCCTTGGTAGAGAACTTGCAAGTTATGATTAACCATCCACTTCCAACCCAAGATCCAAATTTATATTAACATCTTAGTTTTTATTTTTCATGTGGCCATATTGAGCCATTTGAACCTATTTACTAAAGTTTCATTTTGCAAGCCCACCATACATGATGTTTCTTAATTTGACATTATTTTATTTGTAACAAGCTTTAATGGTCCAAATATATTTTCCTTGCAAATTCAACATGGTTTTTGGCTAGTTTTTTTGTTGTTACGAATAATAGTATACTCGTTGTGGGCCTAGGCTTTTATCATTGGCTTTACATGACAATGGACACATAGTGACTTGCAAGGGGCATATATATGTCAATTAATGTTATTGGTTTTATATAATATTATCGCATTGTCATGAACAAGCAATTTTTTTCTTACATAGGTATGGGTGTCTAGTGTATATTTATGTACACATTATAAGGCACATTTGGGCACTATTTGAAATATGACACAAAACCTTTCATGGCCTTTGTTTGTTGGTTAAAAATCACAAGACCAATTGGACAATTATAACAAACAATTCAATCCATCATTTTTGGATTTGGAAAATCCTTCATCTTTTCATCATTGACACAAAAAATATATATGTTAGAGACTTTCTATAATGAGGTCTTGATTTTTTTCTTTGTTCACGTAATTTTTGAAAGATTATTTGTAATGCATGTTCATTTCCTAATTGAAGACTTAGTAATGTTTCAAACATTTCATCTCCATTTCATTCTTCAATTGAATTTTCATTTTCATTTATAAACAACAAATATTTCATTAAGACATGTATTTTCATTGATAGGACTTTGAACAATTTTCTTCAAGCCTTATTTCCAAACCACAATATGTTGAAAACCCCAAAAAAACATAATTTGTTAAACCAAAATTATTAGATTCAAGTGTAAATTGGTTATTATCAGTGTTTAATGTTACTTGTGATTTAAAAATTAATTAAAAAAATGTTGAAAGTTTTGAAATTATTTTAATGAATATGGAATATCAAAAAGGACTTCAAGACCATATATAACCAATGTTCAAAATATTGATTTCATTATTAAACATTTATAAGGAGGTCAATTCCATTTTATCATAACTAGTGTGCAAAGAAAATATGATGTAATTATTGAATTTTTAAATTAATTAAACATAAATATGGTGCTAATAACTAATTTTCAACATATTTTGAAATAATATGTTAGGAACATGTCATTATTTCATAACATATAAAAAATATGCTTTTCTTCAAGTGCTTCCTAAAATATATATGGAATCATTTTCCCATGTAAACATTATTACAAAAAATGAATATATTTCAGTAACCCAATTCATTAGGGGGCCTTAAAAGTGAATTAGATCATCATATCTTTATTTCATTTCACCTTGAATCAAACTATAGTTCTCATGTTCATTTGTAATCAAAAGAGTTCACTAAGTTTTTCTTGGTATTATTAAAATTATTATTTCAATCTTGGATAAAAAATTGCAATTAGTCATTAATTATCATTTTTCAATTTTAATGTGTACATCTATTAATGACTTATTAGAACCTTTTAATGTATCAATTAATTACAATATGACTTATTACATGATTATTTGAACCAAATCAAATTAAATTAAGTAATAGTTCTTAAATATCATTTGGACAAAATGTTATATTTTATTTTGGGCCTTCTCTTGCAAAAATGTTCGATCATTTTAAGAAAAAAAACAAAGATGAAAACCAATCTTCATAATGTAAAATAAAATATTCACTTTTAATATATTAGTTATACTATGTTTCATAATTAGCATCTACTAAATAACAAATTAAAAATTAAATTAAGTTATTTCATTTCATTTCATTTTAGGGACATAATATAATTTTAACCTTGTAATGTAGTATTCAAACCTAATGAACATTTTATTCTTGATTAAAATGAATGGTTAGAATTTTGGAAATTAAAATATTTACATTTTACTTATGTTAACCATAAACCATTTTCCAGTAACAAAATGAAAATTTTAAAACTTCATTATCAAAATATTTATTTACAAATCATGCAATTAAATCTTTTTTGTGTGGCGAAAAGTGTTTTGAATTCGTGTGAAACAATGAAATCTAAATGTGTTTTCATTCAAATGATTTGAAATTTGGTACACGTTTATTTACTATGAATGTGTAGACTTTTGAAAAAAATTCAAAAATGAGTTTTCATTTGTTTCATTTGAACAAAGTATGAGAAAAAAACTAGACTTCAAATTTTGATATATAAAACAATTTGACATAATGGTGATAGGGTTTGATGTTAGGTTGTCATAAACCCATCTTATAATGTTAAATGGTAATTGATTGGCAAAAACAATGGATTGTTTCTATGGAGACAAAGATTCAAACCCTTTATGCCAACAACTATATGTTGATTGTATCAAATACATTTATTTAAAAAAAATAACAATAATATAATATAAAATGATGAACTTGTATATATTATTAATTTAATTTAATCACATTGTAACTTGTCAATTTCCTATTTGATCACATATTATTGAATTCACTTGTTCATACCAACCCATTATCAATTAGTAAAAGCGATGATGAATTAACTAAGTTTTAAAGTAGATTAATGAATAAATGACAATTTCACCCAAATGACACTAGACCCACATTCATACTTGTGAAAGGAATTTTTAAAAAGTTTCAAGTGATTAGAAAATGACATTTTAATGGGAAGTTTTTGAAGTACAATTTCACATAATGATATATTGCAAAAAAAAGTTTAGGTCATAAGAATTAACTCAAACATAAAAGTCAATTTGTAAAGCATGATTATTGGAATATTTGATCATTAAGGAGTTTAGTTTTTGGCTTGAGTGGCTCCTATTAACTAGTTTACACCCATTTGTAATTTGTAGACAAATTTCTATTATTATTTTTTATTCTTGTAGTTTAAGAATGTTGAAAGATGCAAGCAATATAAATAATTATAAACATTTACACATCCAAAACTCACTTTTGACTCCAAGATGTGTGATGTGATCCAATGACACAAATTTAAGATGCCAAAAATAAAGAGATACAAAGGGAAAATGGCACCATGACCAACACCGCACACATAAACATAGAAGAGGAAAATAGTGGCACCTAAGTGAATGTGTTTATAGGAAGTGTGGAGGAGCAAACAACAACACCATGACCAACAAGCATCACATGCATAAGCACAAAGGAATAAAAAACAACATTTCAACCAATGCCACATGTGTAAGCATAAAGAAACAAATAACAACACCTTGTTGGCCACACCACAATGAGCGTTGCATGCATAAGCATAAAGGAATAGAAATAACATCATGAATAGTGCCAAACATAGAAGAAGAGAAAATAAGAAAAACATTATGGGGCCTAGTGGAAGTTGGGCTTTTATTACACTAAGAAATTATTCTTAACAAGACACAAATAGATTTTTAACCACCTTAAATCCTACTTTAAACACCAAATGATAGCCAATAGCCATTTAGCTAGGTATTTTATGTCCTTAAACCCTTAGAGTTTAGTTAATACCCCAATTGGAGCATATTAATATATGCTACTAAAGGTTCCATATTTAGTGGATATTAAAATTTTCAGTTTTTTATACCTAATTTTTAAAACATTGATACCCAATTGTCTTGTTATTAGTTGGATATTTCACTAGCTTTTAGTCATCAAGAAATTTTCAATACCTAGGTTGAAACCTTAACTTGGGGACTTTTTTAATCCCCGCCCAACAATAGTAACAAGTTACAACACATTTCATTTAAGGGTTTTGAGTATATTCCCTTAAATATAAATTTGTAATGGAATGTTGTGTGTGAAGTTTTTCAATTTTGGATGCCCAAAATGAAATAGAAAGTGAAATTTCTTGTCACAAGATCTTTGATACCTAATTTTTTTTACTTACAAGTTATTTCTTGATTATTTATTCATATTCTTAAGAATGAATAGATATTTTTTTGGTTTAAGGCTAATAAAAAAGGCCTATCATCGAAAATACAAATAGCCTTTGAACCCACATGCACAAGAAATTAATACCATGGATAAATAGGTGCCCAACTTTTAGGAATGGATGTTACCTCAAGCAAAAATTAATTATTGCTACAATTAAAAATAAATTCTCTTGAATGACAATGAAAGGAAGCAACATGCACCCAAAATATTTTCAAGATTTTTTGAATTTTGGGAAGATTTTAAAGGTTGGTTATGTTCCTTCAATTCCAATCAATTATTATTAAATTTTTTTGTTAATTAAATTAAATTAAATTTGGTCACTAAAAATTGGGGGCATTTTAACAACATATTTAGTAGTGGATGTAATATGCTATAAATTAAAAAATTTGGATGAATTTTGGTAGTCAAATTTAGTGGATTCATTACAAAACTACTTTAAGCTTGAAAAGATGCACATATTTCAAGGCTTCGGAAAGCTTTGAATTTTTTTGTATGACAAGCATGTAAGGAGTTGATTTTTTTTCTTTTTCTAGGATAAATGGACAAAATTCGTTGCAAAGAAAAAAAACTAGTACCAAAATGGACCACTAGTGAAAACCCAAACCTAACAACAACAAAGATAAGATCAACTACCAAATAATATTATCACTATTAGGTGGTTGGTAGTCCCATCTGATCTTTCTACCATCACATGCACAAATGGCATGATGGGGACACCAAATTCTATCAAATGCTTTTAGAAAATTTCTCTACTCTTATGCATGTTTTTGTACAACCAGGTATAAAAATACCATGTTGCCATTCAAAGCCTACCAAAATTTAGTAAGTGTTCCCACATTACCTTCCTAAATTTATAATCATGCAATTTATTTTGTTGAAAGTTAGGTTTTTTTCTTCAAATCCAGATAGACCAAAAGGCTACCTTTCAAAGTAAGGATCACAAAAGGTTATACCTTTTTAATTTATTGGGCAACCTTTTTTTGTATAAACACTACTCAAGAATGAGGGCCTACTTAGTTAAAAGGGCATCTTAAGACTCCATAAGAAAGAAAAATCCAACTCCCATACCTTGATCACACTTGGGCATTACCAAAATCAATGTGTGGTTGATTCAATTAGAGATCGTGGAGTCACAAGAGGGACATACAACTCATATGTTTTGTTTTATTTGACCTTTCCAAATGGTGAGAATGATCGACTATGCCACAATTACCAAATGAAACTAAAGTATCTCTTGGATTTCTATTTCATCCAAGTTTCTTTTCATTTTAGCTAGAAGCCCAATGGGAGGACCTAGTTCCATTTTCCAAGCATGTTGTACAAGAGTTTTTGCATCTAGTTAAGTTAATTCCCTCCTTTTGGTGAAAAACACATTACAATGTATTTTTGTGGAAGTCATAGTGGTAATTTTACAAAGGTTAATCAAATCTTGTTGTATCCAACTCAAACACATTTGAGAAATTTAACAAAAATAAATGAAAATAAATAAATTCAATTGCCTTAAATCTTAAAATATTACATTAAAAACATCAATATTTAATTAAAGGTGGACTTTGCAATGTAGGAGACATCTAATGTCATAGTTTTAAATAATATGGTTATAATGTTTTAACTTTTAATGGAGTTGAAGAACATGCCTACAACTTTTTGCCACCACACATTGAAGTATCACAACACATAAGATGAAAAAATCAAGTAAGAAAAAGTCTTTCATTTCTTAGAAAAATTAATTAAAGGAAATCTTTAAAATTTTAATGTCCATTTAAATATCTAAATTGATTTTTTTAACGGCCACATTGATGTATTTAAAAAAGGTTTACATTAGGGTGGTATGAACTAGAAAATGGAAAAAAATAAAAATCTCAACATCATCATTTATATGTTTTCATTGAAAAATCACTAGATTTGGATTTAAAAATGGACTTTGAATTACCCATTTTGGTCCATCCTAATGTTCTTTCACCCCTTTGTCTTCCATTGTATCTCATGAACTTTTCCTTTCCATTCCATTGCTAAAACTCAAGACCAAAATTTCGGTTCCCCAAAGCTTTGTGAAACATTTTAAATGTCATTCCTTGAAAGCGAAATTTAATGCAAATTTTTATTCTCCTTAAAGCATTCCCTTTGACCTTACATAGGTTAGAATAGTGTAAACATGATTTGAAATCATATACAAGGGTGTCATTCTAAGTATCACCGTATTTGGAATTAGGGTCATTTATATTAGGCCTAAAGTGCTTAGGGGTGTAGAAGATTGCAACTAAACATGTAATTAAATTATCATATGTGCCCAACCACTCATCACAACTTGTTTCTTGAATGGGTTCCTTTAACGTTTTTACATAGATTATGGGTACATTATCCACCATCTAATGCTGAATGACATGCTCATTATCTTCAACTAAATGAATTCCACATTTGGCTAGGTTTGCCCATGTTATGTAGTTTTTGCTTTTTGTACTCCATAATTTACACAACATAGCTCAACTTTAATTAGACCAAAATGTGGTATTCATGATTTGATCATTTTATTACTAATGCTGAAACCTAATCATGTAGTCATATGTGACATGTGAAATGTCTTGTAATAATTATTAAAACTACATAATTATAGTCATTTTTTCAATTGGTCATATTTATAACTTGAAATGCAATTAATGGGATTAATCCTTGGACCAAACAAATAAATTATGAGTGATTTCTTATTCACCTAGCCTATTGCATATCACATTTGTTACAAATATAACCAAATATTGGTCACAATGATGGCATGGACTTAAAGTCTTTAAATGTATATTAAGGTTTATTACGGATATATTAAAAATATATTGTGTAAATGTATATATCTAGGGATATAAAGGTAAGTTGGGGGCCAATAATAGGTAGGTAGGCCTACTTACCTACCTATCTACTTGCCTAGCTTACCAACTTACCTAATCTACCTACCTAGCTTACTTACTTATTTGGCCTAGGCTCCTTACGTACATACCTATGTATCTATTTAATTTTATTACCTACCTATCTAAGTAGGTAATCTAGGTAGGTAGGTTAAGTAAATAACAAATAAATATGTTGAATAGGTAGCTAGTTAGGCTATGTAGGTAGGTAGGTTATAGAATAGGGTAGGGTAATTAAACTACATATTTATACCTACCTACATATATATTATTCTACCTAGGCTTAGGTTCAACTAGGTAGGTTGGATAATAGGTATTAGGAAATGGGTTCATAAACATGTTATTTTTGTGTGGGACCAAGGATGTGGGATAATGTTGTAATATTGTTTCTCTTTCATGAAATTTATCCCATATCGTTTGTCAACAAGTTCAACTTTGTAAATTACATAATTAAATGAATGAATACTCTACACATGATATGTGAACTAAAAATATGAATTTAAGTGCAAATATCACTTGGGATGAACTAATTAAAAAGGCTTATGACTACAAAATTAAATATGATCCTACTTACTTAAGCCTAGTTATTAATCTAACCTATGGTTGTACTTACTTATCTACCTAGGCCTACATACCTACCTACCTACCTATTTTGGCCTATCTACTTACATAGGTTTTAAACTTAAGTTTCTAAAATACAATTTAGTCTTAGGTTAACAAATAGGTCTAACTAAATAATCCATGTGATTTTACTATGGTTAAACACATGCTTACATTCATAAGCCAATAAATACATATTATTTAATTATATTTCCTAGTTATAATAATAAAAATTATTATCTTTTTCAAGATGGCAAATTGCATAAATTACTATGAGAAAAAAATACTAATTAAATAAAAACCACAACTCCATTTTACTACATAATCATGTATTCATTAATGCCATATATTATTACAAATGTAATCATATGTGAAATAAAATGTATACCACATTTTGGCCCTATGACCATGGCCTAGTTTAAGTCAAGAGCCACTAGTTATACCAAGAGGGCATGTGTAGCATTTATCAACTTGAATTGAAATAATTCCCCATCAAAACATGCACTCACAATTAATTAATATGTATTTGCAAGAAGGTATGGTCACTAAAAGTGTATAATAAAATATATAAGAAAATGATTTATAAATATTAAAAAATATATAGCACCAAAATATTAAGTTTGGTCATAAGCATGAAATTGTAAATTTGAAAAAAAAAGGAATGCCTATGGGCTTAGATAACCACTTGATAGTGGGTTGAGGAGGAGGCTTTGTGGGACTTATTTGGGTGCTACTCGTGAAGCCACATTAGTGATCCTTATTTGAGGTTCCAATCAAAAAATTTCTTAGTGTTTTTTTTCTCCTTTTACATGGGTTTATACCCAGTTTAAGAATCTTGGAAAAAATAATGTAAAGTTACAAATGATTTTTATTTTTTATTTTTAAGTAATCACAATTTTTTGTCGTAATAAAATTATGGTAGAATATGCTAAATGAAAATGGATTTGCTTCTTATTTATTTATTTATTTATTTTTTCCCCCAAAAAATTGAGAATAAATTATAAAAAAGTAATTGGGATTTACTTATTTAATAAGTGCATTTACTTATTTAGCTTCAATTTTAACTTCTAGGGTGTAACTTGAAGATTTGTTGTATTGTATATCAATATTTGTTTTTTGAACAAATTGTGTTGTTTTCTCAAAAAAAAAAAATTGTTGAGGAATTTTTTTTCTACTACAAATTCAAGTAAGTTTGCTAATTTTTGGAAAAAAATTGCCAAATTATTTGATATCACAAAATTACATAAAAGAAACCTTTTATAATGTTATTAAATATTTTGAGGTGGGGTGTTTGTATGTTTGTTTGTTTTTTTTGTTTTTTTTTGTTTTTGGCTAATTATGTGAATTGAGTTAGTGGACGAGTTCCGATCAAATTCTCTTCATTTCTCAAAAACATAAAGAATTATTCATGATATTTGCACTACTAATTTTACTAAAAACAATTGGGTGAATTTTGCACTACAATTACAAATTTTTTGGGCCCTTTTTTAATAAGCTAAATTGTCAAAGTTTGGAGAAAACAAAAAATGGAGAAAAAAAAGATAAATAAATAATAATGATAATAAATAATTTTATTTAAAATAACATGGTCATAACACTATTATTCAACTATCACCTTTCCTATGATGGCATATATTTATCATGCATGGTCATCAATCCCTTGCAATGTCCCTTGCAAGGTCCCTTCTCCCACCAACAGTCCCTTGCAACGTCCCTCCTCCTACCAACGGAGGGCCCTTAGGGCCCTAGTGGCTCCTTTAAAGCAGTGGTATATGCAGGCCAAAAGTGATACCCTCCGGGTGAAGTTTCCTGTTCGAAGGCCCCCTCATGGTATAGATAACCGGGCGAAGCTGCCACTTTCAGGCCACTATAATAACCTCCGGTTACCGTGGCGCTCAGCACAATCCGCTGTCAACCCCTGAAAGGGGGTGGTGTTGTTGTTTTCGGCTTTGTTGGTTTTGGGTTTTGTGTTCCGGGATTTTTTTTGTTGTGTATGCGAGTTTGGGAACGGTGAAGACGGAAAAGCAATGACGACCAGGATAACGCCTGGAGTGGGCGCTAATCTTTTGGGCCAGCATGCTGCGGAGCGCAACCAGGATGCGACAGCATACGTCGGAAACCTTGATTCGCAGGTCCTGTTGTTCTTGAAGCTTTGTTTTGTCTGTAGGCAATTGCGTTTGATGCTTTGGTTGACCTTGTATTTCTGGCATTGCAAATTTTGGGAAAAATATATTGTTCTCTCTCAGGCTCTCTTCTTCTTTCCTTTAAAGTAATTTGTGGAGCTTTTTGTATGCTTGGCACACTTGCACTTGTTGCGGCATTTTAGGGTTTTGGTAGTCTCCCTCGATTCCTAGGTTTTTGTTCTTAGAACATGTTGGGAAGCCTTTCGCGATTTTTGTTGTGTTTTGCAGTTTTTTTTTTTTTTTTTTCCAGTTTAGGGTTTGCGGAACCCCTCTTCACTGATTCTGTTTCGGAACTTTTAGTGAATTTTTTGCTCGCTGGATGCTTTTGAATATATTCTGGTACCGTCTGGCAAGTCGAGGTCTAGCTTACCTGAGCTTCTCCCAGAGATTGGAGACTTTTTCTCTTTTCCTGGCACATTAGGGTTTAAGGCTTCCTCAGCATCTTTTTCATACCCAAGACGTTTTCTCTTGCTCGATCATTAAGGTTTAGGCTACCTTGGATGTTTGTCTCTTGTCCATCTGGTTTGATTCTAGGGTTTTAGCTATCTTGCCTCTTTTGCATGCGGTCTTCTTCTATTGGAGTGTTCTGTCTACTTTAGCCTTTTTTATGCGTCCTGTATTTGTTGTGACAATCTAGGTTTACATGAACTCAGTTGCATCTCTCTCTGTATCTGTCTCTGTCAAAAATTTCGCACAAATGATGGAGGAAAGGACTGATGAAAAAGATGATCTTACTGACCATAAACCCCAAACCCTAAACTGTATGTTGATTACAGTTTGCCCATTTGATGACAATACAGCTGTGCATGGTTCTCAGGGAACCAACTAATGACCAGTGGTCAATAGACAATTATCAAGATTATCATGTCATGTTATGTTTGAGTGTGTAGCAGGGACTATCAGGAAACCCTGTGGCATTGAGTATGAAAATATCACGTCATGTTATGTTTGAGTGTGTAGCAGGGACTATCAGGAAACCCTGTGGTATTGAGTATGATGTGCAAAAGCTTATCCCCTACAAGCCAGGATATTGTGCAAAGGGATATTCAAAGACTGTGGTGTTGAATGAACCAAATAACAGGTATCCGAGGAGCTTTTGTGGGAGTTATTTGTGCAAGCAGGCCCTGTAGGTATGTTATACACAGGCCTCTGAGAAATGAGATAAGAGTATTCTACAAATCTTGAAGATGTGCAAGGTTTCTGGTTGGTCAAGAAGGCTACATGGAGTCAGGGGTTGTAGATGCAGTTTGTTTGATGAGTAATAATTTATCGTTGACCATGGTGGGTGCAGTAAACGTGTATGTACCGAAAGACAGAGTCACCAATTTACACCAGGGATATGGCTTTGTTGAGTTCCGGAGTGAGGAAGATGCTGATTATGTAAGCCCTTAATTCGGCCCCTTCCTGATGTTTCCTTTGCTCAAGCTAGAGAATCAAGCCAGATTTTCTGAGAAGTTATTAAGTTGTAAGCTGTCTATCATCTTCTCATGGTTGGGTGATTGATGCAGGCCATCAAAATACTGAATATGATCAAGTTGGATGGAAAGCCCATCCGTGTCAACAAGGTACATGTGATAGTACTGTCCTAGGAATGGGCTCCTTACAGTCACAACACTTTATTTAAGTGGCTAAATGTAAAAAGTATGGGTGGGTTACCTGCTTTGAGGCGGTATCCCCTCGTTGCATGCTGTGTGCTTTTATGAAAGTCTTGTCTTTCATCTTCTGCATCTTTGGTTCAGTGACTCTCAACTCACAGAGTTAAGTGACTTTGTTTTAACAATGAAAACTGAATGTCCTATCAGTGTTGTAAATGATGTGTCATTTTGGGCTATTTGCAAACATTTGAAATCATCCTTAATAATACATTGAGCTGCCATTTTAAACAGTGGCTGTGTCTACTATGGTTGTGATTCAGGCATCTCAAGACAAGAAAAGTTTGGATGTGGGTGCCAATCTGTTTGTGGGTAACTTGGACCCGGTATGTATGAGTGTGGCCCTTCTACTTGAGCTCAATGATGGATGGTCTTGTATAGTTGCTTTTGATCTCAATTTGTACTCTAAGGTCAAATCTGGCTGCACATATGAGTGCAGGTAGTTGGATACAAGTTGCTTGTCATGTAGGCTTGCAGTTTCACACTTTTAATGCTATGTAGCTGATGCCACGGGAGAGATGGTGCAGGATGTGGATGAGAAGCTGTTGTATGACACATTCAGTGCTTTTGGTGTCATTGTTACCAATCCCAAGGTGCCCTTTTGCTATTCCCTCATAAGTTAATTTGGGAGTGTTTTAAGTGTGGCCTCTTTATAATTGATTTAGTGAATGGGGACCAATTTGCATTACCACTAAGCATGATGTTGTGGAAACATAGGAACACTGTTCTAGGTCCAATGATGGGATGAGCAAGTCTGGATATCAGGAGGGCTGTTACCATTTATTAGTTCTTTGTGTCGTTTCATAGTCTCAGATTGGCATTTGTAGTTGCTGGATGTGTGCTTTTCTGAGAAAAACATTTGGGGCCCCTGTATAGATCATGAGGGATCCTGAATCAGGCAACTCACGAGGTTTTGGATTCATCAGTTATGACTCTTTTGAAGCCTCAGATGCAGCGATTGAGGTAATTGTGCTACTTTGCAGTTGCTGAGGTTGCTGTATGTTATTGGTGCTTTGATGTGCTTGCTTATTGAATTTGTTACTGTCCTCTCCTGCTGTTGTTACCTCCTCTTGGAGTTGTGTAGACCCTAGCATGTTTTGCACACTGGGCTTAAACTATGACAAGAGTAATGAGATTGAAAAGAATTGTGTGTTGTGGGGTGGCGGCATATAGGCTATGGATGGGCAGTACTTGTGTAACAGAGCAATCACTGTATCTTATGCTTACAAAAAAGATACCAAAGGGGAACGCCATGGTACTCCTGCAGGTACCACACTCTGCCCTCCCCTGTTCGGATGTAACTTTGTAATCTGGAAACATGTGATTTTTTCAGTAACATTTGCAGCTGCCAGCTTTCTGGAATGGCTAGTTGAGCACTTGTGTAAACATGCCAGTCTTGAGAGGCATGGCAGAGATTAGCTTCTGAGAGTTTTGTGGTTCAGTCAATTCATTGTAGACACTCCATGTGTGTGCTTGGGGGATACAGAGCGCATGCTGGCATCCAGTAATCCTAATGTCCAGAAGAATCGGCCTCATACACTTTTTGCAAGTGGACCTCCATCACTGGTTGGACCTCCATCCCTTGGTGCTGGACTTCCACCACCTCCTCCACAAGGCATGGGCAACATGGGCATGCCACCTCCATCTGCAAATGGTCCTATGCATCACCCACCCCCTTTCAACAATGGTATGCACCCAATGCCCCCACCCCCACCTCAACAAGGCCAAATGATGCAGAATCAGCCTCCCCCACCTCAAGGGTATGGGGGTCCTCCTATGCAACAGAACCGGGGGCCTCCACCCCCTATGCAACCTGGTCAAGGTCCCCCTCCACCATGGGCAAATCAGCCCCCGCCTATGATGCAACAGCGCATGCCACCTCCACCAGGGCCTCCACCTAGGCAATTCCAACAGGGTCCTCCAGGCTCTCGCCCTCCAAATATGCCCCCACCTCCTCCACAAGGATTTCATCCACCTATGGGCATGGGCGGCCCTCCCCCACCGTGGGGTAGGGGACCTCCTCCAGGTGGTATGAGGCCTCCTCAAATGCAACAAGGTATGCCTGGGAATCAACCACAGCAACAAATGCAAGGCATGCCACCTCCTCCTCCTCGTGGACCTCCAGGAATGCCACCACATCCAGACAACATGGGAGCCCGACCACCCCCTCCTCCAGTCTCCATTCAGCAACAAGGTAGATAGAAAACTTAGGTTAATGCCCCTTTTTGTACACCTGGTTGGGGAGAGAGAATGTAGGGAATGATGCTTTCTTGTAGTTGCAATTTCAAATTTGAGATGCATATGTTGAGTTTATGCAGCTTGATATTCCCTTGAGCAAGTGCCTAAAACTGTCCATGCCAGTGTCCATGACTTGTTTTGTGTTGTGGTTCACCTAGTTTTTGCTTATTTGTTGTGATCACCAAACCTGATAATCTTTAGTGATGGTATGCTAATGCTCATGATTGAACCTAGACAAAAAAACTGTGAAACAAATTATGGCAATAGGTGTACCCTAGAGTGCCAATAGCCCCCAATGTTTCTCCAAATTATCAGAAGGATTTTGAAGCTTTCTTACATGGTGACAGTTCATTTGCATTCACGTGTTGTGCAAGTACATAGACAACCATTCCATGAGTACACACATGTTCTCTGATGGCTGATGAGATTGATTGAATAGCCACTTTTGCCTTCACATCTCAATTATAAGTTAGTCATAATTCCTTTTTGCAAGCTCAGGTATCATCTTCTCATCCATGGCATGCCCGAGCAGATCTAATATTCCTCTTTCAGAATCAAGGAATAATCTCTTTTCAAATTTCATGTTATTTTAAAACTTCCACTTCATTAATTTACTCGAAATACATCTGGCATATTGGAACAGAAAAAACCATGGAGGGTGAATTCTCCATTCCCAAATGGATTGACTGCTCCAAATGACTTACTATGTCACTCCTCACACACATTTGCCTTCTCTTACACCAATCTCTTCTTTTTGAACCTACTTAAGTGACTAGATAATTACTCAACTCAGCTAACATGTATCTTGACACATTGGCAATTAGGTTGACTCAGGTACTTAGATACTTAGTGTTCTTTTGAATTGTTTACTGTCTTTACTTTCCCACTTACTGCAAGGATGTAGTCTCAATTATTTTCGCACTTTATTTTCTTGCTTAATGCAAGTATATAGTTCAAATTATCTTCCCACTTTGTTTTCCTGCTTACTGTGAGTACTTAGTGTCGTGGATGTCTATTCCTACTTAGAGTTGTAGTTCATGTCTTTTGTTGTCAGTATCTGTTATGTAGCAGAGATAGCATGGGGTTCATTTGTTGTGTTGTGAGCATATTTTCCATAGCAGAGAGATAGAATGGATTTCATTTGTTTTGTTCTCAGCAGTATATTATGGAGCAGAGGTAGCATGTAGCAAAACTGTTGATGATGTACAAATTACAATTCTCGTTGAATACTTATGAACCACTGTACAACACTTCGTGTGTGTGTGTGTGTAGCAGATCAGAGATAGCCCCCCCCCCCCCCCCCCTGGATTGGAATCTCCAATCTGCTTCTTGTAAACACATGAATGAATGGAGGTAATGGAGCAATTCCATTCAGAGGACAATCACATACTAACACTAGACTTGACCACTGTGATGTCCACAGAAACTTCAAGCTTTTTCAATAAGTACGCTCATTCAGCTGTGAGAAACTTTAGCAGGAAGTGTAATAAATGGTACTTCTATTTTGTGCAGTTACCAGTATTGAACGCTTGAGGAGCTGCACACACATTGCAAACTTCCCTAAATTACATGCAGCAACACTCAACTTCTCAAACATGTCTCAGGTCTGCATCTTACACACTTCATTGTTTCGAAAACCAGAATAGAAAATTCTTCTCTGCTCTACCTTCTGCTATTGATGAGAACACTAAAACAAAGACATGACACTTAGTGACCTCTAGACTTAAGTTCATGGTTTTCAAAGGCCATGACAAGTTGTGCAAACTGAATCATTTCTGAGAAGAGCAATAAGCTGACTCTCATGCATTTGTCTTTACACTTTAGCACCAAAAGCAGCCAGTATCTGCATTGACTCTACTCTCCTCTCATCACAAATCCATGTGGGAGAAGGACTCCAAATAGGTTGGTTCATGTTTCTGTACACCAGCAGTCAGAGCTGGGGTCCAGAAAGCAGGAAGGGATCTCTCTGGAACTCGTCCTGAGTTGGGGCCCGAGAAAGTGGGTCTATTTGGACTCCTCCTACATAGACTTAAGTTTTTTGCAAGATTTCTCTTTTGTTTAGAGTTATTGTATGATCTGTGAGAGCAATGCCACATTGTCAGGGATCTTGTGAAAGACCAAATTGTTAATTGCATGATACATCTAATTCCTTCCACATGTCACAATTATACCAGTAGTGGCATCAAGTAACCACTGCAGGAAAGTAGCAGCACACAAGAGTTGTTGAAAATGGAAATATGTACAAAATTGTATAGAGCCTGTTAACATCACTGGAAGAATCCCATAATTGTCAAACATCAATTGGTTTCAAACCTACACAAGTCATGAGTTCAAGCCTGCTTCTAGTCTTCCTATAAGATTGCTCTGTATTGATTTCTAACAAAAGCTTAGCATGGGTTTCTAACAAATGCTGTGTGCAACAATCAAGCATGAATGATTTAGCAAGTAATTCAGTGTTCATGGCAGCAGGTCTGTCAAATGGTGTTGAAGAAACACATTCCTGTTTTTCACAGATATTGATGACCAGTGCAATTGAGCACAGCACCCCAAGGGTTCACTACCTCAGGCATCAGCTGCTTATCTGCTGGTTATCAACATTAAGGAGAAGGCATTTTGTAGCACTGAGTTTGATGGACACAGAGTGTACATGTAAACACTATGATATTACTTCAGTCTCTGTTCACAAATCATATCCAATCATGGCTAGAGAGTTCTCTGCACTGCATATATTTAAAAGCCGCACTGTGATTAATCTAATGTCCCTGAAAGTACAGGGACTTACCACTGGTACAAAGATCAGACTCTAACAGCTTGTTCACATATCTTGCATTGATTGTTGCCTCTCAGAAGTTTACGGCCAGAATGGAACCCTCAGAAGCATAATTGTAGCCATTAATTCTGGCCCTAGGGTTGTTCAGAATGCAGCTAAGTCAGGCTCACATTATTTCATGATCATCTCTGCAGTTTGCATTAGGAAATCTGTCAGTGAGGAGATGACAAGCTAGGGCAGGCACTTCCAACAACTACCATATTCTGTAGTTGCACTCTACATGAAACTCCCTCAAAATTCTTGGGTGGGATAGTTGTTAGCTTGGACCCCAGGATTCGCAGATATCAATCAGCCATGCCAAGCTTTCAGAGGTGTGTTCTCCAAGAAGGCCATTCCAAGCATCCATACTTTCACCAAGCAAGAATCAGAGGAATTCAAACTTTGTATACAAATCAGCAAAATTCTGTACCTGATAGTATCATTACTGTAGCACTCGTATCATAGGCCAGTGTTACCTCCCACAATACCTTGCCATTCCTCCAACAAGTGGGTCACTGGTGGGTCACAAAAGTCTCAGAAAAAAACTCAAGTATTCTGAGGGCTCCTGATAGTACAAGGTTCCTGGCAATGCCTGCAGAGCTGTTTACCATTCCCACTTTTTCAAGTTGGAATGTGTTCAAGTGGCTGTTAGAGAAATGAAGCATAAAAACTGCCTTACAATTATCAGTCCCAAAACCCTGTAAGATGGGCTCTCAGTCCCAGGAAATAGCTCAGTTTACTACAGAAGCTGCTCAACTTCCTGGGTAAAAGCAGCTGTGTACCCAACCTACCTTTCAACCAACAAAAAAACAGAAAGAACTTAGCTCTCTTGGACTCGGAAATATATAAGATGCATCCAGCTCCTGCTTGCTCAAGATATTGATGATTTACTACCCTTTCGAAACCATGTTTATGAACAACACAAATCTCTTCGTCTCTCTTTCAGAGCCAGCTGCTGCAAAGTTATGGCAAGGATTTTGTCCCTCACCAGTAACTCCTCTTAGTTAGTCCAAGTGACATGTTCAGAGCTAGAACAGGTGTAAAAATGAGTAAACAATGTGGGTCACAAAAGGAGCTTTACACCAGAATCAGGGTTGTGCAGGCCAAGTCTTTGAAAAAGAAGAGGAAAGATCACCAATTCTTATTGGCTACTTTGTTTCATTGAGCTGCTTGACAATTGACCTACTGACCAGAAAGGTACAAAGCTCTCCTTCATTGGCGCCTGAAGTTCTTCAGAAAAGCCATCACACCAACAGCAGCCAATGCACCTGATGCTGTAGCTGCAGGAAAACCATAACTTGCAATCTTCGTCTTCAGTTGCAGTGAGATCTTCAGTGAACTCAACTCCGAAGCAAGCTCCTGTGCCTTCTGATCACTTGTGTCCTTCTCAAAATTGGCCTTCTTGAGAGAAGCATTAAGGACCTTGATCTGTTCTTGCCATGTTGCAAGCTCTGATTGTGTCCTTGCTGATGAATCTGTTGATTCAGAGCTTTCATTCAGCAGGTCAGCTGGTTTGCTCTTTGAAACTTGCAGCTCATCTTGTAAACTGGAGATTGTGGCCTCCAGGCTCTTCACCTTGACAGCAAAGTCCTTTGTCTGAGTATCTTGAAGCTGCTTGGCTTGCAACCTTGCTGTGTTCAATTCCTCTTCAAGAGACTCTACCTTACCATTTAACATCTCCACTTCAACAGAAAATGCTGCAAAACCACTGGCTCAAATTCAGAAAGGGTTCTGGAACAGTACAGAAAGCATAAAGCTGCTCTAGACTTTGGACATGCAAGACAGCTTCTTCACTCCAAGAAAAAATCAATGTGCTTGCAAGAGAAACTTCACAAAAGCATTTAAGTTAACCAAACAGTTTGTGTCAGTTGTGGCTAAACCAAAACAAACACGAAGGGACATATCATTGTGTGTCACAGTATCAAGCCATCACCTTCCATGATAATGGCAGTGACTAGCTGCCATTATTCCCCACTTCATCAGCTACCAACAGTGGGTGTAATAAGTAACCTGCTCAAAACTCCAGCAAACAATTATACAAAAATTGGCATCCTGGGTTTCTATTTCCAGAAGCCAAAGGAAGAATCGGTCATTTAACTAGCACTGAAAACAAAGTTTCTTCATTCCAAATAAATTCCACAGAATCTACTGGATATCATACCTTCCTTATCCATCTCACAGATCTGAAGAGTCTCAGCTGCTTCACCCTTTGCAACTCGTAGGTCATCTTCTAATCTCAAAATTGTGGCCTCCAAACCCTCCACCTTTGTACCAAAATTCCTTGTATGAGAATCCATCTCTTCTCCATGGTGAGCCAGCTGATCTGCCAATTCAAGTGCCAGCTTCCCATTTTCTTGCTCCAACCTCTCTTCCTCTGAATGAAGCCGCTCAATCACCTATATAAAAAAGATTTGATCCAATGCTTTATCAGCTGTGATAGTCTGAAGAGAAGGTGTATGATCAAACTGATGATCCAAACCTAGGCAACAGACTTTGATGCCACCACTTCAGTGGGAGCCCCAAGACATTATAGCTTTGCAACTATTTGACTAGTCATTAGCCATATCACCTTGACCATTTTTCATATCATTAAACCATCTGTCACTCATGGATAGTGGTATGAACTGCTCACCAACTTTGCACAAGTAAGCTCTTCTTCAGCCTTGGAAAGGACACTTGATACTTGCTCCAACTCCTCCCTAAGCAACTCCTGCTCTCTATTTAAGTTCTCCAGATCTGCAGCTCTCTTTCCTGCCACTGCCTGCAGATAAGATTTCTCCTTCTCCAGTATTTCATTGCCAGTTGACAATGTTCCAATCTCTTTCTCCAGGACCTCCAACCCTGATTTAGTGACTGTGGCATTGCTTTCAGCTTCCTCAACATGAGCTGATAAGGTACTGAGTTTAGAACTCAATTCAGAGATAGTAACTTTTAAGTCTTTGTTTTCAATATATAAAGCATTTTTCTCCTCCATCAATGAGGCCTTCTCTTTGCTGAGTTTTGAAACCTCTTCCTTTAATGAATTGATTTCCTCCTCTGATAAGTGTCCTCTATTTGTAAGTTCTTGCACCTGGTTCATATGCTCCAATTTGAGCACAGCAATTTCTTTCCATGCTTCTTCTGCCTGTGGACAATCACCCAAAGGTTCACATCAAACTCCTTCAAAATTGCTTGATGATACTAATGGCAATTAAATCTTGGATCGGACAGGTGTTTCAGGAGAAAACAGTTGTAAACCTGAAACTTCCAATGGTAGTAGCACAGGACAGGGATTCACTGTAAAGATCGATGAAGTTGCAGAGAAATCTCCACAACAACAATTAAAGGTAACATGACAATGAGTGCAGTCATAACCTCATGAGAGTCGCTCACAAAGTGACAGACCATCACCTTCATCACGAACAGCAGTGACGAGCTGCCATGACTACCCACTGAGTTCATCAGCTGGTTCACTGTAAACTGGTGTTATCAGTTCTCACCTTCAAATTAGCAGCTGTTGTCATTTTGCCTGCTTCCTGAACATTGGCAGCTGACTCTTCAAGTTTCATACTCAACCTTGACACAGCAGCTTCCAGGCCTCTATTCCCATCAGACAAGGAGTCTTTCTCCTCAATCAGTGCAGTGAACTTTTTGCTCAGGCTTGAAGTCTCCTCCTTTAGAGCAGAGATTTCTTCCTCCAACACCTGTCGTCTATTTGCTAGTTCTTTCATCTGGTTTGTGTGCTCTGTTTTGAGAGCAGCAATAACTTCTTGTGCTTCTTCTGCCTGTAGATGGTTATCAAAAAATCAGTCACCAGGATCCTCACTCCTATTGCAAAACATGCTACAAAAGCAAGATTTGATAATGAACTAGCAACATGCAGATCCAAATACATACCTGTTCAAGGGAAATCAGCCTCAACACATCTCCAGCTGCTTTGGAGAAATCATGATCATGACATCATAAAACGTCCCAACATCTCACAAACTGACCTTGACATAAAGGATTCATGCAAACTTACCTCAGATTTGGAAGCCAAGGCCAATCTGTTGGCATCCTCAATCTGAGCCAATGATGCAGCAAGTTCTGAAGTCAACCTGGAAGCAGCAGCTTCCAAGTCTATTTTTTCACAATCAAGGGAATTCTTGGCCTCAATCAGTGCAGTGACATCTTTGTGCAGCCTTTTAGACTCCTCCCTCAGCGTAGAGCTTGCTTCCTCTGATACATGTATTTTATTGGCAAGTTCTTGCACCTCCTTGGTATGATCTCTCTTCAAAGAAAGAAGCTCATCCTCTAGTTCTTCAGCCTGTACATGGTCACAAGAAAGTTTATATTCCACTACTTTAACAGTTAAAAGAACATGCTGTAGATGGAGTCAAGGTCTATTTGACCATAGCAGGGGTACAACAGATAAAGAACAAGACATCTTATGAAAAATATGGTTCATACAAGCAGAGGTACATGAAAACAACAAACAAGACAGGCATTCTCTCACCCTTGATTTGGCAGCAAAGGCCATTTTCTGAACATCCTCAAGGTGAGATTCCAAGTGATTCTTCTCAACAGCAATGGAGTTTCTCTCCTTAGATAGCACAGTCATCTGTTGGGTCAAGCTTGAAGCTTCCTCCTTTGATGAGAAGCTTTCTTCTTCTAATTCATGTATTCTGTTGGTGAGTTCTGTCACCTTGCTAGCATGCTCCCTCTGAAGAGCAACATTAAGTTCCTTTGCTTCATTTTCCTGCAAGTCGCCACGCACAAATATGATGCTATATTTGACCATACAGGCTCTGCAAGCCAGTGGAACTACATCAAAATCTCCAGTCTAGAATAGCTGCATATCCAAGGCATGCTCACCCTTGACTTAGCTGCTGATGCCATTTCCTCTGCTGCTGCAACAGAGCATAATGATGCTTCAAGTTCCTGAATTTTCTTAGACATAGAAACTTCCAATTCATTCTTCTCATCAATCAGTACAGATCTCTCCTGCCTCAGTTTTGAAGCCTCTTCCCTCAGTGAGGAGATCTCTTCCTCTGTCACACCAGTTTTCCCAACTAGTTCTGATATCTGGTCACTATACTCCTTGTGAAGAGTACTGATTTGTTCCTGTGCTTCTTTAGTCTGCAGCTCAAAATTCTCAGATTAGTATCACTACCTCTATTACAAGCAAAATGCTGATGGAATACCATAGTCCATAATGGTGATGCTGATATATGTGATTTGTACATGCAATGGGAGAGCTAATATACCCCGCCAATGATTGACAGCCAATGCCTGAAATGAACAGACACCAAGAGAAATGGACTCACTTTTGACTTTTCAGCCAAGGCCATCTTTTCTGCTTCCTCAATGCAGGCTGACATCTCTGCCAGCTTTGAATTTAACTTGGAGACAGCAGTGTCGAGTTCTCTCTTTTCAAGGGAAAGTGAATCCTTTTCTTCAATCAGTGCAATCCTCTCTTGGTTCAACTTTGAGGCTTCATCCTTCAGGGAAGCATTTTCTTCTTCTATTACATGTGTTTTGTCAAAAAATTCTTTCATTTGGTTCATGTGCTCAATCTTCAGAGCAGCAATTTCCTCCTGTGCTTCCTTCGCCTGCAGATAACAATGGATTGATTCCTATTAATGAAAACTTCCTCAGCCATTGTTGAAATTGTGTCATGGAAGTAAGATCCATTGAGAGAGTACAGTGACAAGATTCACCTATTGACCAGAAAGCTGTCAGGGGAAGTGGCTTGTTAAGTGTAGGTAGGCAAAGTTTGACAATGGCTACTCCTATAAATGAGGGAAACTATTGGTTGCCACGCCTACTCAAGTACATTGAGAATGAACAGTGAAAGGGAGCCCTTGGGTGGGCAAACAACCTGCAGTGCCCAACTCATGTTACTTAGGCTTGCAGGACACTGATCGAGTTGGGCAGGTCACTTACCGCAGTGAGTTCTTCCTCTAGCTGTGACACCTTCTTGGTAAGAGAGTCTCTGTCACTTCGCAGACTTGCCACTTGCCTCACCAATTTGTCATTCAAGTCATGTAGCATTGCCACCTTCTGATCTTCTGTGGGTGGGGTTCGCGGTGTTCTGGGAGATCCCACATCTTTGTTGTCACCATTGATGAGCCTACTGTCCTGATGTGAAGGAGAGACAGGTGGTTTATCTGCTCCAGAATCCACAAAAACAAAGTCTGTGATCCATGGCTGGGACTATTATTGAATAAGGGACAAAAGAACATGCACTTTAGATTGACCAGAGCAGCTGATGTAACTGTGGTACTCCATAACCATATAAAACAAACCTGAGAATTGTGGTGATGGGGAACGGTCCCTTAAAGCTTCATAAGCAAGTGGGCTTGGTGGCTGAGCATGCTCCACATGGTTCCCAACTTCAGATTCCTGGTCTCCAGTCTCAGACACACGATCCCCATTTTCTGACCCATTACTCATGCGGTCATCACTTTCAACATTGCCACTTGGTGTTGCCCTCTTCCTACCACCATGATGCTTCTTGTGATGTTGGTGGCCAGGCATGACGTCTGAATAAGAATACCACAGCAGAATGTAACCAGACCAAAATTGGCAGGACAGTACACTAAATTTTCTCTGGAGAAATTTCCAAACAGAACCAAAATGCATCAATGACTGCACAATAACACAATAACACTTCAAAGGTAATGTTATACCAGTTCCAGCCAAACAAGCACAACCAGAACAAGAATGAGTGCTGTCATAACCTTGTGATTGTCACTCACAAAGTTTCAGACCATCAGGTTATCATGAATGCCATTAGTGTCCCCCCCCCCCAAACACTCACTTCATCAGCTCTCAATGGTGGGTGTAGATCAGCATAAATTAATATGCTCAAAACTTAAGGCAAACAACTGCACAAAAGTCTGCACCCAGGGTTTCTGTTGCATTTCCAGAAGCCAGAGGAAGACTCAACCATGATGTCAGTTACCATTTAAGAGACACAGCTAATCAAAATAGGTAAACAGCACCATCCATGGAGCTTCGATAAGCTTGTGAGGGCAAAGTTCATTTCAGTTTACCTTGGCCCTGTATAAGCAAGCAAGGTCTAGAGAGGGTAGTTGTACAATCTCCAGCACAAGAGCCAGAAAGCACAAAAGCAAAAAGTATGTGAAGACTCAACTTAACTCATCAAGCTGTGAAGCTTATTTCTACTGTCCGTGCTCTAGTTCATTGTTCCTTCCGACAAACCCAAAGAATTATGTATCTGGAAATGATAATACTTCTCATCTATAATCCAGCTGCTATTGATGAACTCTGAATCTCACAGGAAATGTGACCTTCCTCCAGTACGACCCAAAAGCACAGCCAAGCAGAATAGAAAGCAAGCCACTATCCTAACACAAAATTCTATGTCCAAAGGCAAATCTCCAATTGCTAAGAAAACATGGAGGAACCACTACTGTAATATAGCTCAAATCTGCAATGTTTTCACTATCAATTCATTTAAAAAATACTGAGTTTGTATCCTGGGTTTCTCTACCCAGAACTTTGGGATTTTCAATTTTCCTGGAAAAATTGTAGTCTAAAATTGGACTATTAACACTTAAATATCTCTGCTTTGACAGAAGATCCCAGGCTTGAATTACTAGTGGACAAACTAGCAGTACTATTTCAAACTACAGAAATCACCAAATCCCACAGAGTGGCCAGCAAGGTGGCCATCGTTGCACTCCTACAAGAGAAGAAACAACATGCTTTTTATTGTCTGCAAAAATTGCATATACTACTTGCTCATTCCATGACAACAGAATTTTTTTTTTGCCGTAGTGCATGGAATTTGAACAGATGTAAACTTCCGTGATATTATCTCGAAAAATAAAGCTTGCAACACGGGAAAAGAAAGAAATCAAGAACATGGACAACAACTACCTATTTCGCGCAGCTTCGGCAAAGTCGACGTATAACAAAGTAAAGGATTGGGCTTGCAGTGTTCTGCCTCTTACAACGAGAGTCCAAAGAATCAAGTAAGCTGTCAAGTATGCTGTCCTGAAGTCTACTTTACTACAGCATGGCCGCTGCAAGAGCCCGGAGTCAGAGTGGCTGGGTCAAGCAGAATGGAAAGACGCAAGCAACAAAACAAAAAAAAGTAGGAGAAAGGGGGGAAAAAAAATATAACCGGTAAGCACAGCATAAAAGATCAGAACACGTTGCCGCAGAAGAACAGAAGCGCACAAGATCAAAATCAAGACAGAATTTTCACCTGAACGGAGGGCGCAAACACCCGAATCCTTGCAAATTTAAGCTTCAAGAGATGCAATGCACGATAGAAGAACTTGAAAAGACCGGTCACTTCTGAAGCTTTTGGCCTTCATGAGCCTCCAAACCTTGAGAGGGAGAGAGAAACGAAGAACACTTTATTTCCCTTACGATATCCAAAACAATAAAAGAGCAAATAGCAAGGAGAAACTGCAAGATTGAGATCGAAAGAAAGAGAAAGAGGCGGCCAGCAAAGGACGATCGCAAGGGCACGCAGAATTGGACGACAGGGGGCAGAAGAACGTCAGGAATACAGGAGAAATGGTGGTGGGGATGGCGATGGTCGTGGTGGGGATTGCGAAGGAGCAAAACGGGGAGACGAAAAGGCAACCTAGGGTTTGCTCTAACTGGCCCCCCAAATCTCTCGGGACTTCGACAAAATTTCGGCATCTCGACTTCAACTCGACCCAGCATCTGGACTCCATAAAGACCACTGTCAAAAAAATTCAAATTTGTGACGGAGGCGGGTTACGATTGTTCGTAAGAGGACTTAGCCAAATTTGACTACAGGTAAGAGAAAAAAAGTAACAAAATTTAAGATTATTCCTCCTATATTTTGGCGCCACGTTCAAACTTATTGTCTAAATATGGTGACTTCAGAATTTTTTCTATTCTATTATGGCGACTTGGGCCCATGCCCCCCACCCACAAAAGGTCCTTTGTATCATTAACACCTCCACTTCTTTTTTTGTCGCCAATATGCAAAGTTTTGCCCAAAAAAGAATACACACTAATCGTGACCTCCTCGTGTGGAATATTTAAACCTCAGAAAGAAAGGTTTCTTGAATTCATTTCAAAGCCCTTCAACTTGGTGTAATTTGCCTCATGTTTTTTTTTTTTTTTAATTTCAATTTTGTGATATTGCTGA